>CM046438.1:3926219-4526219 GCA_025506505.1 Flaveria sonorensis
ACTACAGAAAAATGTATTTGCTACGGTCAAATCCGTAACGAATCCATAGCAAAACGAGTGTTTGCTACGAATTTGCTACGGATTTAGTTTGTAGATGATACTTTCGTCGCTAATTTGTCTTGCTAGGATTTTTGCTACGGACCAATATTTGCAACGGGTTTAGCTATAAAATTGGCGTTGCTAATTTAGCTACACATTTGGTTACGAATATTTGCTATGGAGTTTGCTACGGAGTTTTGTTTGATTTTAGCTATGAAATTTTTGCTACGGAAAATTTGCTACGGTTTAGTTATGGATTTTAGCCACGGTTTGCTATGGATGCTTTATCTAAGATTTTGCTACAAATATTTGCTATGAAATTTAACTATAGATTTGCTACATTTTGACTATGGAATTGGCTACGATTTTTGCTGAGTTTTGTTATAATTTTGCTACCAATCTTGCTATGGGTTTGCAATTTTTGCTACGGATTTTTATAAATTATTGCTACGGATTTAGCTACGAATTTGGTCTAAAATTTTCAAAAGATTTTCTTTTTATAATGTTATTGAACCTTTTCCTGTAAATGATATATACCATAACTTTTATAATATATACAATTGTAATTAAAGGTTAACCAAAACCAAAAAGCATAAAGCATTCAATTGCAATATAAACATCTAAAAACATCACAGTTAATCCAAACCAAATAGTATAAAATATCCAAATCATCCAAAAACATTAATGTAGAAATCATAGTGGTTACTAGCATAAACTCCTTCCTTAACTTGATTGAATGTTTTGTGGTAGGTTTTGTGATAGCATTCGAAGTTTCTCACTCATTTCAGCATATAACCTTGTATTTTCTTCAATTTCTCCATCATAACGTTCTTCTCTGCTTTATCACGTTCTAACTCCGCTACTTGTTCTTTCAACCTTTGCACCTATAATAAATAAATTAGCACATCACACTCATAACACATTAATACCAAATACATTAAGAACTCTTGTTTTTAACAAACTACAAACAAATAAAGCTTAGTATAAAGCACTTCATTCAAGTAAATTGAGTGTTTATGCTAGGATGATTCATCTTGACCTATTTTTATATTTTCTATTACCCATCTTGACCATTAATATCAAATAAAACTACTTTGCCCAAACTAACCTAAGTTGTTAGAATTAGACCCATAATGACTCAAAACATAATGAGTGACTTTGTTTTGTCAAGTCTATCCATATCCATGTAAATAATGTCCAGATCAACCCAACTAAAAACAAATAGGTTAGGATTGTCACCTCTAGTTGTTACTAATTCATGCAAACAATTATCTTTCCATACAACAATTTAATATGTGTAAATACAAACCTTTTACTATGATGAATTATTGATATCACAATAAATATACTTTTTTCGTTATTAAAATACATCGAATTTCTATCACTAAAAGAGAATACAAACCTCATCACTTCTCCCAGGTGGATCACTACTAGGCATTGATGGTGTCGGTCTGCACCACATGCGAGTCACAAGTGTTGCCAGTCCCGTACAATCTACCTTTTTTATTTCCCCCGCTAGTTTGTGACCACAATTCCATATCAAGTTCAGGGTGTAAGGTATCATCCTCTCCATACCTCTCAACAACACACTCCTTATATTTATTCTGAAATAAGAAAAATTAATGCGTTAACATTCTATAGTTTGCATATATAAATAACTATAAGTGTTTAAAGTTTACATGTTAGGAATAATACAAAATACACACTTACACATGCTTGAAAATCATAGAATGTATTCATCACTCTAGAACAAAACAATTAAAGACAGTGCATTGGCTTCAAAAGATCCACTAAGTTTTAGATACAATAGTACATGCGGGTTAACATAATATGGTAAAAAAGCAATATAACCTAAAGTTTTAACCATATTATATTACAAGCTAGAAATCCGATTCAAAATGGTACTATAACTTGATTCTACAACCTTGTCTTTGTAAAAGCAACAATACCATGTTGTATATGAAAACATGCACTATTTATCCTTTTATACGGTGGATTTAAAAAAACACGACACATTATTCTAAAATTTTATACTTTAGTAAAAAATAATTACAAAGTAAAAGGACTTACTATAGTTTCACGGCCCTCGAATCAACCCAATTCACGTTATGCTCATGAATGTTCTCTTCCACATCATCGGCTTCTCTCAAATCATCTCCTATAGACCCACTACTCGTTAATATGTTTAGGGGTCTCGACCCTTTCTTTGCACGGGTTTGCATCCAGAATTCATCAAGCGTAGCACGTGTTTTAATGTCTTATCCTAAATAATCATATTCAAATTAGATGAAAACTATTATCATTAAGAAACATATATAGAACATTAACCATATCAAGAAAAATGTTTGAACAATATATAGTATATGAATTTATCAAGATAAACAGAAAAGTAATAACATATATAACACCATGACGGGAAAACTAAGTACTAATAAGAAATAAAAAGACAAAAGTGTCTTATATATTTATTAAGTTTTAGGCTTATTTTTTTTACCGAAAGGATACACTTTGAATGAAAAAGGAGTCATTTTTAGTGTGTATTTTGCATCATTCAAGAGCGTGAGAAGTGAAATATTATGTATCAAAATATGACAACTTGACATTCTTACCAAATTTTTCTTACCGTGACAAAGCTTTTTGACCCGAGCGTATGTCTACCGCCTGTTGCTTTCTTTGTCTTTACACTGTTTATAGAAGATTTGGATTTCCATGAATCGCTATTCCATACCTCAACTAGTGTTGTCCAAGCCTCTTGACTAATCCAGATTGACTTAAATGGAAGAATGATACTCAAATCGTTCCAATTTCTATACCCTCTTTGACCGCAAGGTCCTTGGCTTTATTACGAGCCCTCTTCAACAAATCAGGAAACTTTCCCTTTATGCATTTTTCCCAGCAAGATCGGACTAAAGGCTTCCACTCATCCTCCCATTGATAGTATTTCTGTAAGTAAAAATCATTTATTATTATGTATGTATTCTTTATCAAGTTATGAGCATTGTTATATATAAATATAGTAAACACCTCAAAAAGCTCAAACAAAGTCTCGATGATAAGAAGGAACATCTTTCCATCCTAGCCAAGGACCCGACCACATAGACTGTAATATGGAACCAATGGTTCGGAAACCTTATCATGGATATTAAATCTACAAGATGAAAAAAATTAAAGCACTATCAAGAACAATTTTTTTTTATTTACATGTAAAAAATAAAATCAACAAATAAATACTTACTCGCCATGTTCAACCCAAATTTGAACGCGATTTTCTCGTGCAGGTACTGGGTCTGGGACTACCGATCCCCGTCGCCTAGTAGTAGTGATTGGCTCCTCATCGTTGTCGCTACGCTCATGGAGAGACTCATATGCCTCCATAGTTATTCCATTGTTTCCTATACTACATTGACCAGTACCTCGACCGCCACCTTGACCGCCGTCACTTCCTGTTGAACCACGTGCCATAATTTCTACAAAAAAAAAATAAAGTTATTAATATTCATAACAACTCTAATATATAGAAATTAATAAAAAAATTTATAAACAAGAACCATTATAAAACAATTTTCAATTTTGAATGGTTAAACGATATTTTCAACAGAGTTTTGACACCCCATATGAGGGGACCACCAACATAAATTGATTATTTAGCTTCTCGAAATGTGATCAGAAAGTTAAGTATTTATGTATGGTATTTGATAGACAACTGATTATATTTTAATGTTTTTTTCTTCTCCTTTTAGTGTTAGTGCAGCCCATGCTTAGCACTGGTAATAGTTGATGCTCACGGGTGGATTTCTAAATTTGTTCCTTGATTTTCATAAGTAGAAATTTGCATTGTTTCAAAGTTTTATGACTTAATTGGTTATGTTACAGGTCTGTATTATGAAGTCAAGTTCAGAACTCAAGAATTAGGATCTTCAAGTACAGGCTCAAGTAACTATAAACGTAATTACTATTGACATTAAAAAGGCTTGGATGTTTAGTGGGAGTCTAATTGTCAGGAGCAGAAAGGTGGATCACCCTAATTGTTTAGGAAATATTACCCTTAATCAAAAGAGGTTCTTTGGTTTGAGTATGATAAAAGTTCCTTTACGGGTCAAAGTACGCAATACATGAATGTAGAGGGAAGAAAATTATTTACCTCTTTCCAGCCAGTAACTCTATGTCTCGGTAGATTCTTCCACTATAATAGGCCCTTATAAAATAGATTCAAAGTCATAACCAATATAACATAAACATTAAAATTTTTTTGCAGTCAAACAGAATGATTTAGTATGGTTAACTATGTGGAGAGAAACATATATTATGTAGATCATATAATTATGTGTAATGAATCATAAAGTAAAATTCAACAATTAGATTGCTTCATATAAAAAGTAACGTTCTAACATATAATACACAATTAGTTAGATTATACAAACTAATTGTTTTGCCAAGGATGGAATAACACCGAAACAAGAAGGATACGAAACAAGAAAGATATGCGAATCAAATACTTAAACAAGTTGCTATGGCAACTTGCAATGCCATCACCTAGCTGCCGGCGCTATATTGAAGTTAAGCAAAGATGAGCAGATCAAGGCAGTAGCCCTAACTGAGTACAGGAGATTTACTGAAAGCATCCACTACTGATCTTAAGCAATATAATAAAACACCTAAATCTACAATCACATTACGAACACATGAAATTTATATTTAATTTGAAACTAATTAACATTCAAAATTAGCATCTTATACTCAACAAGTGGGGATCATAAAGTGACATAAAATGAAATATGAAACAGCCATGGGAAAACCTAACCTGGTTAATTGGGAGTATCTTTCACTCAATTAAACTCTAAGAACCCTAAAACCAAAAAGCACAATCAGTATTAAAACATGTTCGTAATATTCATCTTAAAAAAGTTCATTCAATCAATTTCATGTCATGACTTACAAGAAATCAAACATATAAACTTACTACTTCATGTAAGACGACTTCACATATGCAGAGAGCAACAGAGAGGAAGAAACGCGAAGCAAGTTGCAAACGAGGGTAGAGAGGGTGGGACGAGGCTTCGGTTTCCTGAACTTTCGGATGTTGGTTACCTGTAGATAGTGGGGGATTTGGAGGGAAGATGAGGTCAACATTGAAAAAAAATGGGTATAAAACTTTCTCAGGCCATATCCACGGTCATTTATCTTTATCAATTCTTTGTTGTATTGTATTATATATTTATTAGTTTAAATGGTTTTTTAATTAATTCTTTTATGGATCTCCTATTGTTATACTTTATATATATATATAATATAATATATATATATATATATATTATATATATATATATATATATATATATATATATATATATAATATATATATATATAGATATATATTGAACGGCTAGTTGGATCACTGACGCGCCATTGGCTCACCCGATCATCTCTATTACTCAAATACGAAACTTGAGATTACCCTCAAGAGAAAACTTACATTAGATGAAAAAAGCCTCCTAACCCACCTGGAACTCCTCTTATTTTTGTCACAGGTGGAACTTGAAATTAATACATTCACCTACTTTTAATTTCATTATTTATTTGTATTTCATTCAAGATAGTATTTATTATTATGATGATTGGTTATTATTCTTATATGAATTTTTATATTAATATTATCACACCCTCAATTTCCACGAACGGGGTATTACCGTTAGGCGTGTGACATACCAGGATCTCAGCCACTAGTTACACCAAACGACACGACAATTACAAAACATAAATGTTTGTTAACGTTTGAAAGTTTCCAAAAGCAGTATCATTTAAGAAATCATAATAATAGTTGCGGAAGCTTAAATAAATTTAAACTCATAAATAGCGCTACACGTGCAAACCCATTAAATAAAATTCATGAAAAGAGTAAGTATGTCCGTGAGATGATAAGTGTATGAATGATGATCCTAAGCGTGCGAGTCTTGCGAACCTGAAAGAAACATGCTAAAATGTCAACATAAAGTTGGTGAGTTCACAGAGTTTACAGAAAACAGTAATTGTCAGTGATGGAAAACCAGATTTAGTAATCAAAGCATATCAGTAGGTAGCTAGCCTACAACAAGTCACTATGTGTATGAATTTCCGACCGAGCTGACAGTAATGTAATGTAATGAATGCCCCGGCTGTGGGTACCAAACCACAACACTGTATAACAGGCTAACCATTCACCCGTTGACCTCCAGTCAAGCTAGCGCGACTAGCCCGGGCGGGGTTTGTCAAACCCAGTAGATCTACTAACAATCACCTCGCTAATACCATATTAACGGTCCGAATGAGGCGTAGTGGTAACACCATAGTACACAAGTATATGCAGTATTACAAATCTAAGTAACGAATAGTATATGAAAACAGCATGTTTCTCTCCCCCAAAATAGAATATAGAATGAAAGTGGGGCTGTAAACTCACCTTAGATGCACAGCAACAAGTAAACGCGACACAAACAATTAGGTCTCCGAATACCCTGAATGCACATTTATTATCTAATTAATATTAAATATTAAGTATTAACAATGAAGCGTACGGTTTCGCGTTCTCGGTTCGGTTACGGTGTTGGTTATCAACATTTATTTAACGTACACAAACAAGCACCCCCAACATATGATAACCCCCATGTGCCTAAACCAATCCCTGCTTATGTGATACATTCACATGCAAGAATCCATAAACCAATGCACACCCACACATCAGTATACATAATATTACTCATATACATGAATATATATATATATATATATATATATATATATATATATATATATATATATATATATATATATATATATATATATATATATATATATATATATTATATATAGATATATATATTTATATATACAAATCACAGATGGAATATGCATGCCATACATACCCACGTGACCCATTACCCATAATTAACCCACACACATACATGAATGAAAAACCAAAGTCAAAAGTCAGAAACTAAAACCCACTGCCACCCCATGCCCCTTAACAAACATCGATGCATACATACACATACAATCACACCTCCATGCCAACCCACCACATACACACATACCCTGAAAGGCATACATACATACCCACACTGTGGAACACCAAAAATCGAATCTACGTACATATAAACGCAGAACACACACGTTCCATAATAATATACATACATACATGCGAAAGAACATACTGCACATATACATACAAACACAACAGAAAGACGCTTGCACACATACGAATGACACGGCATTCCCGTATCCGAAGTGCAACCCGGATTCATCAACCATTGAATCCGACAACCCGGACACGCACCAAAACCGCATCCACCAAGCCCGAACCGTACGAAATCGAACAAAGTTAACGAACAAGAAAGAAACGTACCGAATGAAACATGGGCTGATTTGGTTGATCGGTTGCAAGCGGAGAGGCCATCCAAGGGTGTACGGTCGACAAGGGATCACGGTTGATGACAAGGGAGATCACCGGGAATGAACTATTGTAGATCGAGGGGTTGAAGAGGAAAGCTTCGCCGAAGATGCTGATCGTGGATATGAGGCTGCCGTCGAGAGGTGTAAGGCTGCTAGGGTTGAAAGGTTGGGTGATGATGCGGATGCAAGGGAGCCGTGGGTGGGGGTGGGTATTTAAAGGAATTCATGTTTTGCAAGTTGTCAACTTTAGTCCTTTAAGTTTACATGGCTTGTATTTCGAGTAATTTAAGTTTTAGTTAGTTTAGAGTTTATTATTTATAATCATAATAAAATCGGTTTATTTTTAAAATAAATATCGGAGAGAGGTTGGATAATGGTAACAGTGTTAACCTGAAAATACGAGTTGTCACATCATCCCCTTGTTGAAGAAATTTTCGTCCCGAAAATTAGAACAAAGGACAGGTTTAACAAAGGACGGCTAAAGGTGAGTAGAAGCTTGCATTGGATACGGTTCCTGGAATATCTAAAATGAACCCAAACAAAAGAATGTAAGAATGTCGGGTTTCACGAGAGTTGTGACATCATCCCCTTGTCGAAGGGAATTTCGTCCCGAAAATTAGAACAAACAACAGGTTTAACAATGACAACAAAAGAGTGTTCAGACACTTGCGTTGGGTCTGGTTTTCGGAATAATGAAACAAAATCAAAACAATGGAACGTAAGGAATGATCTTAAGAATAATACCTTAAGAAGTGGATGCCTGATCTTTGAACAGTTGCGGGTACTTCTTTTTCATTTGATCTTCGCGTTCCCAAGTAAACTCTGGTCCACGCTTTGAATTCCACCTAACGCGCACAATAGGAATCTTGCTACGCTTTAGGGTTTTGACTTTCGATCCATAATCTCAACCGGTTCTTCAATGAAATGTAATTGATCATCAATCTTCAGTTCCTCCAATGGTACGACTAATGATTCATCAGCTAAACATTTTCTCAGATTGGATACGTGAAACACGTCATGTATTCCACTGAGCTCTTCAGGTAAGTTCAGCTGATAGGCTACTGGACCAACCCTTTTGATAATCTCAAATGGTCCCACGTAGCGTGGATTCAGCTTTCCTCGTTTCCCAAACCGGATTACACCTTTCCAAGATGAGACTTTCAGAAGTACCTTGTCCCTAATCTGAAATTCTAATGGCTTACGGCGTTTGTCTGCGTAGCTCTTCTGTCGGTCACGTGCCGCTGCCATTCGATTACGAATTTGCACAATCTTCTCCGTCGTCTCGTGCACAAGCTCAGGACCAGTAAGTTGGCTTTCACCAACTTCCGCCCAACAGACAGGTGATCGGCACTTACGTCCATACAGTGCTTCAAATGGTGCAGCTTTGATTGAAGTATGATAACTGTTATTGTAGGAGAACTCAACTAATGGTAGATGAGTTTCCCAACTGCTGCCAAAATCGATCACACACGCACGTAACATGTCTTCCAGTGTTTGGATCGTAGCTCACTCTGACCATTGGTTCGCGAATGATACGCAGTGCTATGTCCAACCGCGTTCCAAATGATCGTTGTAAAGACTGCCAAAAATGTGAAGTGAATAGGGCGTCACGATCGGATATAATTGATACTGGCACACCATGCCGAGAGACTATTTCCCTCAGGTAAATCCGTGTTAACTTGTCTATTTGATCCGTTTCTCGGATTGCCAGGAAATATGCGGATTTCGTCAAGCGATCTACTGTAACCCAAATGGTATCGCATCCGCTGGGAGTCCTCGGTAACTTTGTGATAAAGTCCATTGAGATTTGTTCCCATTTCCACACTTGAATATCTGGTTGCTGAAGTAAACCGGATGGTCGCTGGTATTCCACCTTAACTTTAGAACAAGTTAGGCATCTGCTTACGTAGGTGGCAATCTCAGCTTTCATGTTTGGCCACCAATAAAACTCCTTCAGATCTTGATACATCTTGTCTGAGCCTGGATGAATTGAGTAACGTGATCTATGGGCTTCATCCATTACTAACTTTTGTAAATTCCCATACTGTGGTACCTAGATTCGTTCCATGAAATACCAAACTCCATCAGATTTAATCTCTAATTGCTTTTCCATGCCTCGCATCGATTCTACTTTCAGGTTCTCTTCTTTCAATGCTTCAAATTGAGCATTACAAATCTGATCAGGCAATTTGGTGTGGATGGTAAGCTGTAATGCTCAAACTTGTTTTGGCTTAGGAGTCTCCTTTCGACTTAGGGCATCGGCTACGACGTTGGCCTTACCTGTATGATATTTGATTGCACAATCGTAGTCGTTCAACAGCTCGACCCAACGACGCTGTCTCATGTTTAACTCCTTCTGTTCAAAGATATTATGGAGGCTCTTGTGATCGGTATATATGGTGCAGTTGGTACCGTACAGGTAATGCCTCCATATCTTGAGTGTAAATACAATAGCTCCCAACTCTAAATCATGCGTCGTGTAATTCTTCTCATGAACTTTTAGTTGGCGGGAAACATATGCGATTTTCTTCTCGCATTGCATTAGCGCACAACCGAGGCCTTGAATGGAAGCATCACAATATACTACAAAATCGTCTGTTCCCTTAGGCAGTGATAGAATCGGTGCCGTACGGAGTCTCTGCTTTAGAGCCTGAAATGCAGATTCCTGTTTGCCACCCCATTTGTATGTAGTGCCTTTATGAGTTAACGCCGTGAGAGGCTGAGCAATTTTTGAAAACCCTTCGATGAATCGTCGATAATAGCCAGCCAACCCAAGGAATTGTCGTACCTCATTCGGAGTCTTGGGCGTAGCCCAGTTCTTGATGGCATCTATCTTTGCCGGGTCAACATGTATTCCATTCTCATTAACCACATGGCCCAAGAATTGGACTTCTCGCATCCAGAAGTCACACTTTGAAAATTTTGCATACAATTGTTCTCGTTTCAGCAGCTCCAAGATCAGTCTAAGGTGTTCCTCGTGCTCTTCCTTATTCCTTGAATAAATAAGAATGTCATCAATAAAAACAATGACAAACTTATCCAAATAGGGTTTGCACACTAGGTTCATGAGGTCCATGAAAGCCGCTGGCGCGTTGGTCAACCCAAATGGCATAACCAAAAACTTGTAGTGGCCATATCTGGTTCTAAATGCTGTCTTTGAAATGTCCTCATCTCGAACCCTCAGTTGGTGATATTCCGACCTCAGATCTATTTTAGAGTAAAAACTCGACCCTTGAAGCTGATAGAACAAATCATCAATGCACGGAAGAGGATAACGATTCTTTATGGTGACTTTGTCCATTTCCCGGTAGTCAATGAACATACGAAAGGTTCCGTCTTTCTTCCTCACGAATAACACAGGTGCTCCCCGAGGTGAAGAATTAGGGCGCATGAATCCTTTGTCTAACAACTCTTGCAACTGCTTTGACAATTCCTGTAGTTCGTTCGGTGTCAAGCGATATGGCGCCCAAGCGATAGGGGCAGCTCCTGGTGTCAGCTCGATCTGAAGTCTACTTGCCTGTGTGGAAGGAGGCCAGGTAAGTCTTCTAGAAATAATTCTGGGTAGTCTCTAACGGGGTATTACCGTTAGGCGTGTGACATACCAGGATCTCAGCCACTATCTTTCCTGTAAAGGAGGGTGAATTATCTCTTTCGAAGACATTTTTATGCTTTCAAGTATGAGATGATGTCGAGCACAGCATCCCTCTTGTCACCCTGCACAACGAATGTCTCGCCACTAGGAAGAGGTAACTTAATGAGTTTGTCTCTACAAACGATCTCTGTTTGGTTCTTGGATACCAACCACAACATCAAAGCTACCGAGTGTAACAGGAATCAGACTCATATCGAATGAATGTCCAGCTAAGCCTAGTTTACATCTGCTATATACCTGGGTAGCCGCAATAGTTCTACCATCAGCTATCTCCATGGTAATTTTAGAACTTAAGTCAGTAGACACTACCCCTAGCAGCTTACTAAAATTATTGGATATGTAGCTTCTGTCGAAACCCGAATCAAAAATATATTGAGGTGAAAGAACCATTTTGGTCAGGTTTCCTTCTTCTTGAGCCTTGGATAGTTTCTATTGAAATACACAAATTGTCCATACTCGTAACATCTCTTTGTGCTTCTTGTGGCTGAGGTGACTTGGCCGGGATGTTCACAAGACGGTTCTTAATGGCATGACCGAATTTCCTACAGCACTCACAGATGTTTCTATTGCATGGCCCATTATGATGCTAGATGCACTTGTTGCAAGCGGAAACACAGAGAGGTAACGGATGGGGTCGTCACAACACCTTACCAATCGATCATGCACCAAATGTAGTCGGCCACGAAAATCCAATTTGAATCCCACCATTGGGAGACGTATTATACGCTGAAGCATGATAAATGCCAAATGAAATGAATGCTAGAATGTTCAATCTGCCACGTCTCTATGTCTTAAGGTCAATCCAATGATTAGAAAATATTTGTGTAGAGAGTATCATCACTTTGTTATTACTTTTCGAGGACCTCACACGTGGTAGAGAGATAATATTGCAGGATCACTGAAATGCTAGAGAGAGCAACATTTCATAGAGACTAGGACTAATGCCATAATATGAATCTCATTAAGGCTCGAGGTAGATGAGAACTTTCATACGAGTAGAAATGAAGGATTGTTTCCATATCAATAGTGGAGTTTTATGAGAACCGAGACTCTTATGTCCCAAAGTATAGAGTAAAATTTTGTGCTGACTATGACCGTTATCATCAGACAGAGTTCACCAGGCTTCTCATGCACGACAAGTTACAATTACGTGTGCACCCGTAATGGTAATTTGCTTTGCATGGCACCCCTGGTTCCTCCTATCCGAGCTAACATACTTTGTCAAGTACAGAGTGTTATCAACGATAGAAGTATCAAGGGTATTGTCATTAAACCAAAGGTTAGTTAATCAAGGTTGTATGAAGAAATCAATAAGGAAAATATTCACTTGGACAAGAAACCATCGATGTAATCAGGTTAGATGGGTATGATAGTATTATCGTAAGTAAACCCTAATAAGTTATCTCCCAATGTCTATGGTAACCGTTAGTGCAGCTATTTCCTGTTCCACAGGGCAGGGAAGAAAAGTGGCAATATAGATAAAGAAAGTATGATAGAAGTAGCTCTCGTGTGAGAAAGCATTCAACAGGAGGCAGAAGCTTCCGATGAACCATCCAAGTCAGGTACCGATAGTATTGTATTCGATTCCGAAAGGTATGATGTAAAAGGTATGGTAAATCATTAATCATAATCAATCTTCTCGTGACTCACAGTAACTCGGAGTCACCCACGCTAAGGAACAGGCGGTAACAACGGGGAATTAGGACGAACTGGCCTTTCCCCATAGACTTAACATGAGAAGTTGAAGACACCATCCTGGTAGTTAAACGCTCACTAGAATGAGCAAAGGCAAGCAAGCAAAACTAAACGTGTCTATATGCGTGTAACTAAGGCATCAAGCTATAGTCTAAATGCAATGCAAATGAAATGCAATGTCAATTTAGTTCGCTATAACCAATGGCTCTGATACCAATCTGTCACACCCTCAATTTCCACGAACGGGGTATTACCGTTAGGCGTGTGACATACCAGGATCTCAGCCACTAGTTACACCAAACGACACGACAATTACAAAACATAAATGTTTGTTAACGTTTGAAAGTTTCCAAAAGCAGTATCATTTAAGAAATCATAATAATAGTTGCGGAAGCTTAAATAAATTTAAACTCATAAATAGCGCTACACGCGCAAACCCATTAAATAAAATTCATGAAAAGAGTAAGTATGTCCCGTGAGATGATAAGTGTATGAATGATGATCCTAAGCGTGCGAGTCTTGCGAACCTGAAAGAAACATGCTAAAATGTCAACATAAAGTTGGTGAGTTCACAGAGTTTACAGAAAACAGTAATTGTCAGTGATGGAAAACCAGATTTAGTAATCAAAGCATATCAGTAGGTAGCTAGCCTACAACAAGTCACTATGTGTATGAATTTCACGACCGAGCTGACAGTAATGTAATGTAATGAATGCCCCGGCTGTGGGTACCAAACCACAACACTGTATAACAGGCTAACCATTCACCCGTTTGACCTCCAGTCAAGCTAGCGCGACTAGCCCGGGCGGGGTTTGTCAAACCCAGTAGATCTACTAACAATCACCTCGCTAATACCATATTAACGGTCCGAATGAGGCGTAGTGGTAACACCATAGTACACAAGTATATGCAGTATTACAAATCTAAGTAACGAATAGTATATGAAAACAGCATGTTTCTCTCCCCCAAAATAGAATATAGAATGAAAAGTGGGGCTGTAAACTCACCTTAGATGCACAGCAACAAGTAAACGCAACACAAACAATTAGGTCTCCGAATACCCTGAATGCACATTTATTATCTAATTAATATTAAATATTAAGTATTAACAATGAAGCGTACGGTTTCGCGTTCTCGGTTCGGTTACGGTGTTGGTTATCAACATTTATTTAACGTACACAAACAAGCACCCCCAACATATGATAACCCCCATGTGCCTAAACCAATCCCTGCTTATGTGATACATTCACATGCAAGAATCCATAAACCAATGCACACCCACACATCAGTATACATAATACATTACTCATATACATGGAATAATATATATATATATATATATATATATATATATATATATATTTATATACAAATCACAGATGGAATATGCATGCCATACATACCCACGTGACCCATTACCCATAATTAACCCACACACATACATGAATGAAAAACCAAAGTCAAAAGTCAGAAACTAAAACCCACTGCCACCCCATGCCCCTTAACAAACATCGATGCATACATACACATACAATCACACCTCCATGCCAACCCACCACATACACACATACCCTTGAAAGGCATACATACATACCCACACTGTGGAACACCAAAAATCGAATCTACGTATATATAAACGCAGAACACACACGTTCCATAATAATATACATACATACATGCGAAAGAACATACTGCACATATACATACAAACACAACAGAAAGACGCTTGCACACATACGAATGACACGGCATTCCCGTATCCGAAGTGCAACCCGGATTCATCAACCATTGAATCCGACAACCCGGACACGCACCAAAACCGCATCCACCAAGCCCGAACCATACGAAATCGAACAAAGTTAACGAACAAGAAAGAAACGTACCGAATGAAACATGAGCTGATTTGGTTGATCGGTTGCAAGCGGAGAGGCCATCCAAGGGTGTACGGTCGACAAGGGATCACGGTTGATGACAAGGGAGATCACCGGGAATGAACTATTGTAGATCGAGGGGTTGAAGAGGAAAGCTTCGCCGAAGATGCTGATCGTGGATATGAGGCTGCCGTCGAGAGGTGTAAGGCTGCTAGGGTTGAAAGGTTGGGTGATGATGCGGATGCAAGGGAGCCGTGGGTGGGGGTTGGGTATTTAAAGGAATTCATGTTTTGCAAGTTGTCAACTTTAGTCCTTTAAGTTTACATGGCTTGTATTTCGAGTAATTTAAGTTTTAGTTAGTTTAGAGTTTATTATTTATAATCATAATAAAATCGGTTTATTTTTAAAATAAATATCGGAGAGAGGTTGGATAATGGTAACAGTGTTAACCTGAAAATACGAGTTGTCACATTATTCAGTAATTATTTGTCATAAAACGATTATGTTTACCGGATAACACGTTTAACACGGTTACTTTAATGAGTTAATAATGTCATAAGCGGTTAAGCGAACTAAACCCATTATACTCAATTTTAAACGCGCCATTAACGTGTCGATCTATATATGATAAGGAGTCTTAACGGGTCATTTGCATCCTTGTTTGACTTAAGTCGCTACATTGATTGTTTATGATTGATCATTATTAAACGTACATTAACAATGTTTGTATATTAATCACTTCGATTGACCAAGTTTGACCACCTTGACTATGCATGACCTAACATGTTGTATTATGTCATAAGTGTAACAATGGGTCATAATACGTCATTAGGGGTAGTTATAAGTCATAACAGTCTATAACGAGTATTAATAGGTCATATGTACCCATGCGTGACCGTCGATCGCTATGTTGACTAAGACTTTACCACTGCTAGTGATTATATACCTTAACCATGTTTCATCATGTATCATTATGACTAACCAAGTTTGGCCTACATCACCTATGTTTGACCTAATACATTATATTATGTTATAAGTGTCATCATAAGTCATATTGGTTTATATTAAATCATAATATACAATATGCACCCACTTGGAACTAATTAATCATGATTGCAACTAATTATCCCTAAATATTCAATCGATCCTCGTTGATCTTCCTTGGAAATATTGACGATAGTTGCCTTAAGAGACACTAATTGGTGATCATTAATCAAAATCAGCCTTAATTGACCATGTGTGACCAATTTTGACATACAATATCCTCTAATTGATCATATTAACCTTATTTCACTTTAAATCAGGCCAAGCCCCTAGCTAAACATACTTACCATGATTTCATCATAAGAGTCACTAACTACATATAATAATATTCAAATAGGATTCGAAAACCTCGAAATTCAATTCGATTTGAGTCGAAAATTACTAATTTGAATTTCAATTCGAATTGTCAAATTCAAATTCGATTTGATTCGAAGTCTTATTATCGAATTCGAATTGAAATTCTATTTGTGTCTTATGATTTTCGAATAAAAATATACCCACTTACATTTATTTATTTTATATATTAATTTAAAAATATGTATATAAGGCACTTATTAGGCACTTGAAATATTTGTGTGTTACGCTTGTATTTTTATTTTGATCATTTGAAATTGGATTTTTCGAATAAAAAAAACTTATTTGATTAATTTTATCTTTTTCCAAATATGATTTGAGTAATCGAAATTTCTTTCGAATACGAACTGAATTCGAATTCTGTTTGAAAATTTCATATTAGATTCGATTTGAAATCGACTTATCTTTTTCAAATTCAAATCGAATTCGAATGTTGTTTGGAAAATTAAAAGTTCAACTTAATCGATTCGATTAACTTGAATTTGGTTTGATTCGATGAACACCACTATAACTAAATTTTCATTAGTTAATCATGATTAACTGAGATCAAATCTAAGTTACTGTATTATGCCATCATGACCATTATTGACGAACATTGACCTAATTGATCACTAACTATTATTTACCCTAACTAATTATCATTAACCATTATTGACCTCCGTTGACTATATAATATTACACTATTTAACCCTAATTCATCACAATTGATCCTAAATAATTTATTATTAATTCTCCATAAGTACATTCACATTTAGCTAACTCGATGGAACGTTGAAGCTAGCCAGCTTTGAAGTAATAGGAATTAGGTAAGAAGCAAGGACCGATTGGACAGTTATACATGACTAACTACGAGTGCAAAGTTTTTTAATAACTTATAGCGAGTCTTGCGCCTTAATGAATCGTATTGCTTCTTGAGGGTTATAATAGCTTTTAACAGGTCACGATGAATCTCACTTGATTATATTTAATATTAATTTATTACGTTTGATGAATTATGTCAATAGGTAATCAAAACTTACTTTCTTATATATTTACTATAGTTTTTATTAACTATTCTGTTTATTTATTTAGAGTTGTTATATATCTCTTGATTTCGTGAGAAATTTTACAAAGGTTTTTATTGTGTGATTTATTTAGTTTTTAAAAACTTATTTCTTGATTCTAATATGACTTTCTCTATAAATTTTAACTACTTTATTTTCAACTATCCTAAAATTTAACTAATTTATTTTCAACTATCCTAAATATCTATTTTCTTAATTTTGCTAAGGATTTTACTACGGTTATTAATATTTATCATGTATTATTTTTCTTGATTTAGGTTTTGTTACGGATTTTACTATGGATTCTTTTGATGATATTTTTATCATTATTTAAAATCTTATATTTTCACTTTTGTTACGAAATTTACTACGGATATTATTCAATTAATTTTTGAATGTTTATTCCTTAGTCTTGCTATGGATTTTGCTACGGGTGTTACTAAACTATTTTTAGTTATTTTTTTCAACATTTATCTCTTGAAGTTGCTACGAATTTGCTACGAATTTAATTAAATCATTTTTAATATATTTATTTTAAAACTTTTGCTATAACTTTTCTTACGGATTTGCTATGAACACATTTTTCTATGGTTCATCCGAAGGCAAACGGTAGCAACATCTATCCGTATCAAACCCGTAGCTAATCCGTATCAAATTTGCTACTGAAGTTTTTCATAGCAAAAATCCGTAGGAGATACTTGTTTGTGAGCGACCTTCAAGCGATCCAAGAGTCATGAAATTTTTGAACGATCCTAATGAAAAGAGATGTGTGTTGAGATGGTGACACCACACACTTCATCGAATAGAGAGATGGAACACGAGAACACAAATTAATATTTCCAAGGGTTTTTAAGCCCTAAATGTGAAGATGACACGTGAAAATGTAAATGAAGGTAAGCTAACATTGATACAAACTGGTTAAATGGGAAATGGTATGTAGAAGCATCATTCAATGTAAATGAAGGTAAGCTACCATTGATACAAATTGGTTAAATGGGAAATGACATGTAGAGACGTCATCTTTTAAGGCTAAAAAGAAGGCAATGGCGATTTTTAAAGCTAGAACCCGACCAATAACAATATTTATATCTATATGCCGTCTTATGATTGAGTTATGCTTTTATATAATCATTTATAATAGTTAAGCTATAACGTATATTTGTTGACTCAAGGAATAAGGTTGTTGGATTTAAAATTGATTTTTGTATTTTATAAGACACAATGAGATTAGTGGTTTAATAAACAAGGATTATATTTGTTTGATTTAGATTAGTTTTTCATATTGAATTTTTTTATAAGACAATATCATGTCTACAAAATGAAACAACATTTGACCAACGTTCAAATGACATGTTGTTAACAAATAAACTTCACAAACAACGGTAACAATTTATAACGACAAAACATCTGGTTAAACCAAATTCACACGCTAATGATCTCTTGGTTTAACTATTTAAAGGGGAGGTGGGAGCATTTACTTCTTTTGAAGTTTTTATGTTCTAGCCTTGACATTGATAAATAATTGTTAACTTGATATTATTACTTACTAACTTGTAACTCGTCGTTACAAAAAAACCCAAATTCATACATGACATAGACACATGGCCATTGTACGATTGACATGTAAACTTGAAAACTTTATCATTGTTAATAATTATGAAAATCACATTTAATAGAGTGTAACTTGTAATCATATATTTAATTTAGCATTTATAATTTTTTCGAATCTTATTTGAAGTTACTTTGTACAATAATGAAAGTACTTTATTATACTAGTGGGTGAAACCCGCGCAGTGTGTCGGGGGTATAAATACTTTTAGGACTATGTCTTAAGCTAACTCTTCCTTATTATGCTAACTCTCATTTTATTTTGTTATTTGATTAATGTGGGATATCAAACATATCTATATTATTATAGGGATGAGCAAATTTGTAACTAACAAGTTGTAAATTTTCGGTTCGCCGGTGTAAATTTTCGGTTCTGCAATGTAAATTTTCGGTTCGGTAGTTGAATTTTTTTAATAAACATAGTGTTCGCCCCCCTAAAATAGTTTATTTTTGCCCCCGCCCCCCATAAACCGTGGTTCAAGCCCCGATGACAACATTCCATCATAAATGGCAAAACCAAACTTACGAATTACTAGTTAAATTTTAAAAGATTAACAACTCTTTACTCATAAATTGTTTTTAATATCTTGACTTGACAAGTCCTATTGTTAATATTTCTCGTCTACTTCTTTTAAATTTTTATAAACCTAACAATATAAATATGAAACACTATAATAAAGTAACGATGAACAACATCATTCACTAAATCATTTCATCGGTCTCCTTTTATTTGACCCCGCCCATACCCACTAAACTCATAGATTCTGAATCGAAACTCATAAGTTTACACACGTAGTTGATATTGAGGGAATTCATGTTCTCATTCGATTGATTTGAATAAATTTTGTTTGTTTGGTAATTGTGTATTATTAAAAATAAGATCTGGTTTCTAATTTATAAATAATATATTTTTTAATTTGAAATGGTATAAACAATGTCATTACCATATATTATTATTTAATATGATAGAGAGATAAAAAAATAAATACAGAATGTATATAATTATGTCACGTGTGACATCCTATATTTTTGTTTATCATATATAAAAGATTCATTGTATTTAACATGATTTAAATATGTGCAGTGGTAGTCTTGGATTTTCTATAAACATATATGGGTGTACAGGGCATAAGAGCCGTGAGGCCATGGCAAGGCCCGGCGCCGCCTGCCACCGTCACCCCATATTCACGCCGCAAAACTTCCTTTCACGGCATCTACTCGCCGTGCACAGCTTAAAATTATGAGTGTGTGAGTTTAGTGGTGTAGTGTGACAACATAACCGCGATCAAATTTGAGTGTGTGATGTGTTATGATGTAACATGAAAATATTTGATTGGTATGTTTATGGTGTAGTGTGGTGTAGCCACCTCTCTCACCCTGAGAACCCTAGTTTCGCCCCTAGCTCCTTCTTGTAGGTCAATTTCGTTTTAATGAGATTATTGCGCCTTACCATTAAAAATACAAGAAAGAAAACGTTGATGCATCTCTTTCATTAATGAAAAAAAAATGGATTAAGGAGTTGTATAAGAATTAATTGTGATTTAAAGGAGCAAATTAAGCATCTGAGCTGGTGGGTTATGGGACCACATGCTAATTGGTTATAGGCCAGCTGATCCTAGTCCAGTTGATGTCAACCCTAAGATGGGTTTAAAATAAAAATTGTATTTTCCTATTTAACAGATTTTTTTAACAGCAAACATAAGAAAATTTTGAAAACTATAAAGAAAACTTTTTTTTTTGAACGGCTATATATAATTAAAACAACAGAATAGCCAGAAGCTAGAAAACAATACAAAAAAGAAGAAGAAAAAACACTGTTACAAAATTGAAAATTTAGGCAATTATTCCGCTCTAACTGATTTAACTTAGCCTTATTTTTATCCATAGGAAGCCCAAGACTTTAATATGCTGAATGGTATTGTTGACTGACTTCTTTAGATTATTGAAGTATCTTTCATTTCTTGCTTTTCATATACTTCATAATGTGATAACAAAAAAATACCCTGGACTATTTATAAACAAAATTAATTAATAAATTTAGATCTGTTCACGGTTTGGTTAATGTTTTATACGGTTCGAATTATTCGGTTATGAAAATCTTTGGGACTAACCATTAAACGAACATAATCGAATTAGAAATAAGCCCAAAGGTACTAAATTCACTCGATTAAACTGAATTATTTGGTGTGGCTATCTGATTAAACTGGTTATTATTTGAATTATTCGGATAACCAAACCGAATAAACAATATTTTGTGTAACCGTTAACTGAACTGAAAATCGAATTCACAATTCGGTTTGGTTTTTTTGGTTATGGATGCGGTTTGTCTTTTTGAACACCCTAAATGCGATCCATAGAAAATTTCGAAACAATAGTTTTTTTACACCGTCGAAACTCCATATAACTTTATAATTGCAAGGAATTGAACCCAAATCATTTTGTAGGAAGCAAACATCATACCATTAAATCATTAAATTATGGATGAAACTCTATCATCAATGCTTTTAATAAAAATTAAAAATATCTATTATGTGTTGTGTGATATAATACATTAGATAGTTTTATACGTAATGGTTAAGGTGAGGTATCCATGACACATAAATATTGGGTGGTCATGAGTTTAAGTTTTACTCTGAGCAAAATGCTTAGAGTTGAACCAGAAAATTTTTTCAGCAATGAGTTTTCTCCTTTGGAGGTTGGGGTGTGCTCCTGACTGGAAACGGATAGTTGGGCCCGATTATAATAACATTTATCCTTCGAATCAGAGTCGTACATTTTCCGTTAATAAAAAAAGAAGTCTTATACGTTATTATCAGAACTAAGAGGTTTTCTACAAAACAGGAGAAAACAACAATTTAGAGTTGACTTATCATGTATTAATTATTCTAGTTTTCGATGATGCAACATACGCACACCTATCTACTGTTTTTGGTACACATACCATGGATGTGTTTATATTCCCTTTTTTATTTAAACTTACTCAAATATTAAATATATAATTAATTAATAATGTCGCAATTGCTCCTATTTAAAACAGCTTTATCTATCACACGTTCATCGTGAGGGACAATTTTAACAACCTACAATGTACAATGTAATATATATTATAAGACATGACACAACAATAAACAAACAAATAAAAACATACAAAATTGAACTTTTTTTAGTTAATGAGTGACAGAAGCATTGCTTTTATTGGGTTCAAAAAAATAACAAAATAATATATTTTTATTAATAATGATACAAGATGCTTTTCTAAAGCCCCATACTACATGATTATGTTGATGACCAAGTGGAACTTAAAGTTAATGGGAATAAGAATTGGTGGAACGAGATTAAAAGTAATAATTTAAATCCTTGAATCAAACACTATATGGTAACAATGCATTTCAATATAATTGAGAATGTTGTAGGATAACCATACATTAGTTTATAGAATCTCAAGAAATAAATTTACAAGTTAAAGAACATACAGGTCGAGATGATGTTACTAAAGACATAGGAATACTAATAATATAACAATAATTAAGGAAAAGATATGGCCCGCGGTTCAGTGTTACGACCATAGTCTTGATAACTTAAGCTAGCTACTTTAATTTATTGACAATAAGATTATTCTCTTATATTAAACCATTATTTTTTCGAACAAAATTTTGTCTCCTAACTCTAACCTGTTGGCATAATAGACTCTAAACTCACATGTAAGTAATTTCACTATCATTGTACGTACTGTCGCATGAAAGATCAGCATGACTAAATACGCCCCATCATCATATATCATCATGTTCGCTATGAACATGATGTGCTGGTTTATATATATACCCTCTAAGCGGTGCAATTTGTTCGTGAAACAAACACTTTCTACATACATGACACATTTGATAAATTATGGTATGAGCATTTGTTGCGCTTCTAACCCCATGCTCCAAGCCTTCACTGATATCTATATGATTTTAAAATCATATAATCCTTCGTCTTCTCTCAAAACTTATTACCGTTAAATTCCAAAAAAATTGAACTATTATTTACAAGTTTACATTTTGCGTACAAAGCAATAAAATGATAGCTGTGATAAGTATATTATCTTTTATAAAATGTTGTTGTAACTTTATTACGTGATAGAGTGATGCGGGCCCAAGTGTTGAGGACCGGGCTTTATTGTTTTTGGAGGCTCAAGACCGTGCTGCATGAAAATAGGCATAACTTGGGTTTTCGGGCCACTTTTATGTTTTTCTCTAGTTTTCGGTTTTGTTTTGGGCTTTTGTTTGGGCCGTGGTTGTTTGTTTTAGGCCCGTTCGAACTTTATTTTTGTTATTTAAGTTACTTGATGTAATCTGAAGGGACGGTTGAACTTTTCGATAATTGAAATCTTGTCTTTTCAAATTCGTGACTCTTGGGTCGAATTTGGGGGTTTGGGGTGAAGATCATCACGGGTATTCGCAGAATCAACATGTTTGGCTTCGATTTCATTCCGTGCGCTACATCACATAGTAGCATTTTTCGAGCGTTAAATTTTCGAGCGAGCGTCGAGCGAGCGCAAACGAGCGGTGAACAATTTATACAACCCAACTATCTTGTGTGTTATACGATTTATACTGCAGCGAGTAAGATTTAATGACTTAAAAATGAGCCACATGTTTCCTTAACTAGTTCCTAGTTTTATTTCATGTTTGCAATTTACGTTCATTTGATGTTATGTAGTTAAGCAAGTATTTTAAACGAAAATAAACGTCTAGAAAATTGTTACGATAGTTTAATATATCTTTAATATCCTTCGGAGTATTTGCCGACTAGAAAAGATTGATTATCTTGGGATGTTGATAATTTCAAGTCGTATGTTCCATGGGTTTCTTTGCTAATACTAGATTTTATGATAATTTGTGTGATAGAACTTGTGGAAAGTTTACATGTGTTATAATGTTATATACATAACACACATATGATATATACATATATACATGTGTGTAATGTCTCATGATATCATATATACACACAAATCTAAGTCATAATGCACAATAAAATTAAAAACATCAATAATATGCTTATAAATGGAGAGAACAAGCTAGAAAAATACACATACAAAACAGAAATCATAAAAAAAAGAAAATTCAACAATGACATGTAGTCTTATTTAGCTTGTTCATACTACTATCACCAAGTGAAGTAGTATGCACTAGTACATTACACTAACGGTACGATATTTTTTCTCAAAAAAGCAAATCATTCTTCTTAACATTTTGGTATCGCAACGCCACAAGCTATAGCAACCTTCTTTGCATTAGGAGAGCTGATGTACTGCTTAAGGCTAGGGTTCTTCACATAACCACAATAGCAAGGTTGTTGTGCTTTCAACTTGCTGCAACACTCCACGGATGGTTTTGCCCCACTTGAGAGGAAGCCTGCGCATGGCAGCAACTCTTGTGGGTTGCAAGTTGCGGCGGTGGTCTTCTGGACATTACCCAGAAGCACCATCACCAAAGCACACAATATAACAAAAGAAAATAACTTGTTCATCTTTTCCAAACAAACCAAAAAGTCAAAACTTAGAGTGAAAAGAAAATATGGTGATTTGCGGTTCTTTCAAATGTATCACTTTGCAATTTATAGAGGTTTTGAACGTATTTTTTGGTTATTCAATTGTTTTGGTCATAAATTTGGGGAACCTCATAGAGTGTATATATGTGGCATAATATGATTTCAAAGTTTATTGACTTGGTGTGTAATTGAAATTATTGGTGTTTGATCACCCAGCATTGGTAGTACACTTTTATGTTTTTCTCTAGTTTTCGGTTTTGTTTGGGCCGTGATTGTTTGTTTTAGGCCCGTTCGAACTTTTTTTTGTTATTTAAGTTTACTTGATGTAATCTGAAGGGACAGTTGAACTTTTCGATAATTGAAATCTTGTCTTTTCAAATTCGTGACTCTTGGGTCGAATTTGGGGGTTTGGGGTGAAGATCATCACGGGTATTCGCAGAATCAACGTGTTTGGCTTCGATTTCATTCCGTGCGCTACATCATAGAGGCAATAGTTCTTGGAGATTTCTACCTAGCTTGTAAGTTGTACCTTCATTCTTACATATCCTAATCTACCTTGTACCTTCAATTTATTCAATTTATAAAAAAAAAGTATTTAATTCATAACATATGGCAACTAAATGTGATTGATTAGGAAAAATGAGGGTAAATTAGAAAGAAGACAAAGATAATATATTTAGAATTTTGACATCCTTACTCTTTAGATTCACCTAAAAACATAATCACTAATTCATTATGTCACAATTCTTAGCATTCTATATAAAATCAATTGAGCAAACATATCTTTATTATTTATACACTCTAATATAAGAGTAACTTGAGATAACACGTGGCAGCATTACAATTATCCTCACCAAAAGTTTCCCTCCTCTCTCTCATACTAAATAATTACCTTAATTATTAATAATATTATTTAATACTTTTTAGATGTAATAAATTAAGAAATAAATCTATTCATTAATGTTATTTCCAAATAAATAAATTTTTTATAAAATAATAATTTTTTCTAAAGCATAAACTTTTTAAAAAATACGAAATATTTTAAAATTGGTATTTTAAAAAAGTCAATTTTTTAAAACCAAAAATAATCAAATTTAGGAGTTATAATAAGAAAATTTTTAAAAATGATATTTTTATACGATTTATTTTAGAACAAAATGTTTATTTTTTGGAAAAAAAATTTAAAAACAAAATTTTAAAAAGTTGATATCACTGTTTTATTATTTAGTCATTTCTCACATGTAATTTCAGTCATATCATATCTTTGAATATTATTTATAATAATTAATTTTTATTATATTAATATTTTATTTATTCAACACGTGTAATACACGGGTTTATTAAATTTAGTAAGTATATATATCAAGAGAGAATACACTTTTGAGAAGAAATTATTTAAATATACCTTAATCATACTTTTAAATTTACACATACATTTATCCATCATAGGATTTAAATTTTTAACCACTTAAAAATGAACATTTTTTCTACACACGTTAATACCACTAGCTAGACAGAAACTCAGATAACATATATACATAAAAGTATAAAACACAATAGCAATTAAAGCTATACATAAAATTGACTTTATAACTATTGATTGCTACTTGGGGAAGGCACCCAACTCACATAATATATGAGAAAGATCATGACACCATACTTGAGCTATGAACCCATCCGATGAATCTATGATCCTTCTCGGATATAGAAGCCAACTGTCACAATTTAATCCACCCTTTTACATCTAGTGGAGCTCCATAATAATGCAAGTTGTTGTATCCGGGTTGACCTACAAACATCATTTTTCTAAAGCGACATCCACAATCATATCCCTCTAGAATTAGATCGAAGAAAAATCTAACTAGTTGGACCAGAATTGTTTGTCGGGTCGCTAAAGTAATGATTCAAATTGTGACAAGTAGTGTGAAGAAGTTTTAAACCAGCATCATACAGAGAAGAACATATAAAAGACTAAAAAAATATAATATTTAGATGAAAAGTATGGCCAAATTTTAGAAAACTGAAAATTATGTATTAAAATTATAATTAATTTAGTAAATAAGCATGTGCGTTAATGAAATATTCATGATTCATGTGTTTTTAAGCTTAAATAGTGAAATTTAAGGTAAAACCATTATCAAATTTTAGTCGCGGATGAGGATTTTGGATCTCCAAGTCAAGCAAATCACAACTCTTTGTCACAAGTCGGACCCGTCACGCTATTTTCATTCAAATTTTACCGGCCTTATAACCACAGACAGATCAAAAGTTATTCATTTTAAATCGGGTTCTATTTTCTAACCAACTTGTTTATTTATTATTTTGTTGCTTTGAATACGGGTCACTTAATTCTTATACAACTTCTTATCACATAATAAACTAGCTATTTATCATAAAAGTCGTTATTCCCTTTTTTTTTTAAAACACTCATACCACTTGGTCCAGAAAAAACCTGAACCCTCACTACTTTTAAAATTCATCATAAGACTTTGGTATCATTTAGCTAAATACCTTTGGTAAAAATTATCAGTTCTTATAAACACATTTCTCTATTATAACAACTAGTTTTTTCCTCTTATGCAGCAAGAGTCCATTCATTTTCCCACATGCATTCACGATGTCACTTTGGTCTTTATCAAGCCAGCTCATTTAAACAATAAAAGCGAAGTTTGGTAGCAAAACTTTAAAGTACTAAACTTAAATGACCAATTAGTAAAATAAAACTTTACCATAAGTATTAAAACCGTAAAATACTAAAATTTAGTAGGCAAACTCGACGAAAAAAACGCGACTATAAATAATTTAGTAGTCAAACTTTAATATCTAAAACTTTTATGGCTAAAGTCAATACACCTATAGTCTGTAAATTAATATAGTGTGTATATAGTATAATTAGAGATGATTAAGAGGTGATAAGCTAAGCAGGGTGATTAAGTTAAAATAATGAGAACAACGAAGCAATTGATTAATAAATAATAACAACGTTGTTAGTTAATCCAAGTCAAACGTAGCTGTGTATCTGCATGGGCGCCGACAAATCAAAAGGCGGTTATCAGTTGATTATAATTTAAGCCAAAAATAAACCGACCTTTTTTTTTGTTATTAAGATTACAGAGCATACTAAACCGACCTTTTTGGGATTAATGGAATGACAGCCAACATACACTAATTAGCGTAAACTCCTTTCTATTTTTTTCTAATTTTCACTAGTTATTTTAATTTATTTATATAGTTTTGTTCATGTACTGAGATTTCGTTTATGCATTTTATTGGATTCTATTTCAGATATTTAAGACATTGTAATTTATTATGGAATTGAAATATAAATCAATCATGCTTGAAATTTAGTTACAAACTAATCATTGGATTTGTTCAATTATTTGATCATGCACAGATATTTCATATATGCTAAAGTATATATGATTGTTCATTTTTATTTAGCTAGTAATATTTATTGAAATACTATTTTCTTTAGAATAGCCCTAACTATATTTACTCCTATCTTCACCATCTAATTACAACATTTTTTAGAACGTTTTTATTTGAAAGTGAAAGTAGTATATATACTCCATTCATCCTAAAATATTATCCAGAAACAACAAAAAAGAGTTCAATATTATTTTTAAGTCAATATAAAACTTATATTTTTTTAACAGTGTAATTATTATAGCATCATATAGTGATCACCGATGGAAGTAACAAAAAACTGAAAATCAGATATTGATGATTATCGACGGAAATTTTTCTGGTTTTTCAGACTTTCAATAGTTGTCTGGTGCGTGAGAGTTTATTATGAGCTTGCCATAAGTGATATCGCCACAATGGTTTGATGGCACTTTATGTGGATGATCTTTCAATGAATATGTTATTCCTGATCCATTGAAAATAAAGAAATTATATGTAGATTTTAAAAGTAAATTTTAAGGGAGTGTTTTGTTAAAACAATATAGAAAACATTTAAAGATCGTTTTTGAGTATTTTAATATAACCTTTAAACTTAATTATATACATGATTTAAAATATTAACTAGTTTGTTATAAATTTTATCCAGTCCACAAATAAATTAGCATATAATATTATTTTTATAACTGAGGTAGAAGAATATGTAAATCATACAAAAGGCAAGTGATATATCTCAGTTTAAAATGTCTAATAAAAATGTTGACGTGTAACAAATAAAAGGTTTTTATAGAACTCAAATGAAATCTTTTATACAAATCCTTTTGTGCTTCAAAATATATTTATCATAAAAGCAACATGTTTTATCATAAAAGCAACATGTTTATAATTAAGTATGAATATTGTTTGTATAACATTTTAGTGGTTTGTTAAAGATAGTTTATATAAATAAATTACAAGTTCTAATTTATAATATTCTAGATTGTTGCATAATTATGTTATCAGTCACATACCCAGAAATCGTGAGAAGTTTTGTCTTTAAAACAATTTATACTTGTCAATTCGATTTATATCTATTATGGTGTCACATTAAGTATAAGTTCTTTATCTTTTAGTTATTCTCAAGTATAATAGTCATTATAAATTCTTAAACATTGAACCCAGTAAATACTTTATTTGCAAGAATATATAATCATTTCAATCAAATCATAACCATAAATAATAAGATTTGTGAAAATTGTATAAAAGATTTGCATATTTTTTTTTTAATCCTGTTATTAAAAATTACCAATTTGCTTTGTATAAGATTTGTGTCGAATCCCGTTGCATGCGGCCCGGGAATGATTTACACACAACTCTAATATGATTTATAATTAAACATGTATATGCCTAATTCCACTTGTCTACTAACATAACTATATCAACATTTTATATTAATTGTAAAACTTGTGCCACTTTAGAGTTTATATAATTTTAATAAACTTAAATCTAAAATTTTCATATTTATGATTGTTGTAAATAATAGATACTTTATAGATTAATTTTTTTTTGTCAAACATGTGACACCTATTTGAGGCAACCAAATTGTAACCGCATAAAAATAATGACTCTAATCGAATGTGTTAACAGAACGTATACAAAGGTTTGAAGCAATGAGACGTGTCAAAATTTGTATTATTTTAATGTGATAAATGGGTTACATCATTAAACTATATTACAGTTTTATTTTATGTGATTGAAGATATATATTCGTACAAGATTAATTGACACATCATTTAAATTGTTAAAAATTTTAATTCATCCAAATGATGTGGAATCAGTTAACATGCGTCGTCATTTGACTCATTTTTTAATCGGGTAAATGTATATTTTGTAACATTTCGTCAATATAAATACACGTGTTTGTTTCTTTGAGTTTATTGGAAAACGGGTCGGATATGGAGGTTGAAATTTGGGTGACAATGACACGCGGCAATGGACGGTTCAAGGAAAATCCGGATCCGTATTTCAACCCAAACCATATCTTCAAGATATTTTCTCTTCTCCTATTCTCCTTTATTTAATTTATTACCGTCTATTTTAAATGTTTGATTTGTTTTATAAAAATTAAAAAAAAAACATATTCATTTTAAATCCCACTCATGTATTGTTTGAAAAGAATGATGTGAAATTTAGAGTATAAAAAGGTTATTATCAGAATTGTGTTTTATAATATTTATAGTTTTTCGTTTACTTGCTGTGTTAAACATCATCTAAATATCTATAAGATTTTAAATGCACAATAATTGAGGCGTTCCTGTTTATTATATTATAAATTCTACGGTTGGATGACGAATGTAAGTACCGACCTAACTTTTTAGTTCAAAAAAACACGTACCATTTCTTATTTTAGTATCAAGTTCGTTATAAAAACCAAGAGACGTGTCCATTTCTCGATCATCATCAACTTTTACAACACGATAAAACATCCAACTCGACCTGAAATTAAAATCATGTTTATTTCCACTTTCAGCTTTCCGATTAAACAACTAACTAATACTCATTTGAACTCTTAGATAATTCAACCGACATAGCGAATCTATTTTAACGGTATGTTATTAGTAAAAGTGGTAATTTGGATTATATCTATAAACGGATTTTAAGAGTACAATCTCAATAATGACATAGTGGCTTTATATTTACTAAAAATAGAAATAAAAGTGGTCCACATCAAGAATCCCTATATTTTGACCTTATAACCGAAGCTCTTGATTCTGGTGCTCGTGATCGTTTGGGTTTGTGTGCCATCGTTGCCCGCACTTTCTTGCTTCTTGCCTTCCTTGATTGCAACATATCCAATTTTGACCAAATTTTATTGTAATCTTTTTGTAACATCGGATCGCATAAAGGTTTATTGTTATAAAATATATTTTATGTTCCAAAAAGATTCATATGCATGGGTTTAATATTGTAGTTACAACACCTCATTTAGTTGATGAAGGTTAGTTTGTTAATAAGATAATAGAGTTGGCATACGTTGAAATATGTTGGGAAATGTTATAATTATTATGACACCTTAATTAGTCAATCAAGGTTTGTTTAGATCAAACTTAAAGAGTCTTCGTATGTGGGAATCTGTTTGAAGGATTGTGTGGACTTGTGGAGTTAAAAAAGTTAGAGTACAACTTACAATATTTTTTGTTATCATGACTCATAAACATACATTAAATTGACAATAAGTCTTACAAAATGTAAACACATATTTATTCATTCACACTAATATTTCAATTATATATATATTGATGAATGTTCATAAATATGTCTTTTGTTATCATGAGACTAGGTTCACAGAACTCACAGTATACATGAAAGTCAAAATTAATATGTCATTCATCCCCGTGAGTTGAGAACAAAAATACAGAATTTTCACGTAAGTTTGACACTACAACCTATTGATTCACTTCTCATTTATTATATTATAAACTTACTTTTTATAATAATAACAAGAACAATAATAATATAATAATAACATATTTGTTGTGGTTAATAACGTTTATATGGACTAAGAACATTTACAGTGGAATCACTAAAAATATGTGAGTGTATTTCTTATATTATATGAAATGGTTTTGAGGGTTGTGAGTGAATGAGAGAGAAAATGTTACTGTTCATCGGTATATTTGGGAAATCACTGTTCAATCTCTATAATTTTTTAATATTTTTGAAAGTGTTTGTGTGTGGATGAAAGAGAAAAATAATGATAAAAGTATAAAAATTATTATTTAATTGAAAAATAAAAAGAAAAAATAATGATTTTTAATGTAATTATATGAATAAAATAATGAATCCACTTAAGAATACAAGATAATATTCTTAGTAGCATCATTAATATAAGCCTCATACTTTTACTTGGTTCACTATAACTTATACCAAAATATCATTGGCTGTTAAGTTAATGGATTACTAAGTTATTTTAAAAATCTTGATAGATATATCCCATTATAAATAAACTTGACCACTTTCTTCTTCTATATAAAAATCAATCAACTCTTATTTGTGACCCATGAGAACTTTGAAATCTTAATTACAAAACTGAAACACCTAATTTTCATCATTATCTAATAGAGAAAACCAAATACAAAAAAAAAAAAAAAAAAAAAAAAAAAAAAAAAAAAAAAAAAAAAAACATCAAACAAAAGAGTATCTCTCTTACTCTAGGGAGGTGAACGGAGTGAGTACATACCCTCGTGCAACTACAGTTTGGGTTTATGTTTCGGGGTTGAGTGTTAGTTATGATGCAGCTCCTTTATTATTAATTATTTACAGCCTTTTAAAAAAAGTTTTTCACATGTATTAAATAGATACCTACATTAATATTGAAATATATATCGTTTTGTTTTAAATCAAGATGATCATAAAATAATTTTAACCCAAAAAGACCACAAAATAAGAAAATCAAACATTATAATAGTCAATACAAGAAGGTTTTCAGATATAAAATCAAACGCATCCATCATTTTTTTGAAAACTCAAAGTATGACAAAATGCATCTGCTTCACATAAAAAAAACATATGCTTATGACTCATGATACCTATTTAATTTATTTAACAAGTAAGTTTATAAACATACAGACTGATTCAGACCAAACGCCCCATATGAACGGTGTAAAAATAATCTAGTCTAGTAGTTAAAAACAATAAAAAGTTCCCAAACACAAGGGGAACTTAAACTTATTCCAATAATAATAATAATAATAAGGCCGGACACGTGAGAGCCAGTCGTACTCAAGTTTTAAACTTTAAAAGTTCTTCTTATCGGAGTCAACTCCAACCAGAATCAACTCAACTTCACTTTATTAACCGCAGCACCGCCACGGTTCATGCACCCACACCACCTATTTAACCCCTTCTCCCTCCACCCTTTCAACACACACCACCGTTAACAGTTTAACACACACTCATCATTTTCACTTCAAAAACCACCATCAATCACCATGCCCTGTGAATCATCACCACCACCACCACCAACAATGGTGCTTCCCCAAATCATCTCCAAATCAACCGTCTTTCCGGCGACTAAATCCACCATACCCGACCTCAAACTCTCCACCTCAGACCTCCCCATGTTATCTTGCCACTACATCCAAAAAGGCAACCTTTTTCTCCTGCCACCGTCTCCGGCGACCACCGTCTCCGACCTCCGGCGAGCTCTTTCAACCGCCCTCACCCACTTCCCCCTCTCGCCGGAAGACTCACCACCGACGCCAACGGCTACGTCTACATCACCTGCAACGACGCAGGAGCTCAGTTCATTCACGCGATTGCTACCCACGTCACTGTTGATGACGTTGTGTCACCGACCCATGTGCCCGATTTCGTCAAGGGGTTTTTTGCGTTCGACGGAATGGTGAGCTACGACGGCCATTTCAACCCTTGTTGGCCGTTCAGGTGACGGAGCTTGAAGATGGTGTGTTCATCGGGTTTTCTGTTAATCACGCGGTGGTTGATGGGACGTCGTTGTGGAACTTCATCAATGTGTTTGCAGAGGTCTGTAGAGGCGCCAAATTGGTCTCCAAACCACCGTCTTTCCGCCGTGACTCCGTGTTGATCTCGCCGGCGGTCCTCAATCTCCCCGCCGGAGGACCAAAAGTCACGTTCGACGAATTCGCACCGTTGACAGAAAGAGTCTTCAGCTTCAGTAAAGAATCAATTCTCAAATTGAAAGAAACCACCAACAATCGGAGACGATTGAATTGCATCTCCGGTGAAGTTTTGGGGAAACAGAGCAACGATCCCATCAAACTCTCCGACGACACCGTCACCTCACTAATCGGAAATTGGATCCGAAACGCCGTCGTTCCGATGACGAAACCATTGCCGTCGCCGGAGATTTCGTCGTTTCAGTCGCTGTGTGCGTTGTTGTGGAGGGCGGTGACACGTGCAAGAAAGTTCCCAAATTCGAAAACGACGACGTTTCGAATGGCGGTGAACTGTCGTCACCGTCTAGAACCAAAGCTCGAAGATTATTATTTCGGCAACGCGATTCAGAGTATTCCGACGTACGCCACCGCCGGCGACGTGTTGTCACACGATCTCCGGTGGTGTGCAGAACAATTGAACAAAAACGTATTAGCTCACGACGACAAGATGGTGCGGCGATTCGTGTACAATTGGGAGCAAGACCCACGGTGTTTTCCTTTGGGGAACTTCGACGGGGCAATGCTGACGATGGGGAGTTCGCCGCGGTTTCCGATGTACGATAATAACTTCGGGTGGGGGAGGCCGGTGGCGGTGAGGAGCGGGCGGGCGAATAAGTTTGACGGGAAGATATCCGCGTTTCCGGGGCGGGAGGGGGGCGGGAGTGTGGATTTGGAGGTGGTGTTGTCGCCGGAGACGATGGCGGAGCTGGAGGTGGATGAGGAGTTTATGCAGTATGTTGCGGGGTGGTGTTGATGGTGTGGTGTGGTGCGACGTGGTGTTGGATTGGGAAGTGGTGTGGTGTGGTGTGGTGTGGTGGTGTTAGGTTATGTTGTGTAATGTAATGATGTTTTTGTGTTTGTAATTTAAGTTCTAGTTAATGATAATTTGTTTTATCTTCTTCTATCATGTTATTGTTTTAACTGTTATTTCATTGTTAGAGCACAGCCCGTTTTAAACTTAAGTGAATGTATTTCTTATATTATATGGTATGGTTATAAGTGGTTGTGAGTAAAGGATTTAAGAAATTTACTGTTGAATTGTAATTTTAGAAAACACTGTTCAAAAATTGATAATGTTTTAATACATTTTAAGTGGTTGTGAGCTGAGAAGAGAAAAAAAGTATTGATAAAGATTTAAAAGTATTATTTAATTGGAAATAAGAGAGAAAAATTAGTAATATTTAGTGTAATTATTTTGATAATGATGGGGAATGAGTTATGAATGCTCTTATGGTGTGTTAGTCTGGTGACTTTTAGTGTTTATTCAAATTACAATAGTACTAGTGTCGATTAGTGACGGTTTGTTAGTCTAGTGATGTCTGGTATTTGTTCGTTGTGTGGGTTCGAGTGGGATTAAGGAGACAAAAGTCATCGGCCTTTTGGTGTTAAAAAAGAATGTTAGTTGTTTTCTGTTTAAAGAAAAGTTGTTTATTCATCATTTGATGGAGTGTCTTTGTTCAAATATTGTTAAGGTCTTATTCTTGTATGTGATATTTCAAATCTAATCTTACTTGATATTTTCCAATTATACATGTCCTTTTCAAATATGTAGATTACGCTCATGTTTCTATCATGTTACTCAACTTTTGTTTGTTTTTTTCTAGTGACGAATATATTTGTAATTAATTTTCACCTATTATGTTATGTAATGTATGTAATATTTTCTCATATCACATCACATTTAAGGTATTATGGTATATCATGTGTTTGTAATGTCGTGTTATATTACGTTATTACATTATATTACATCATATTAAATTATCTTCATATCATAACTTTTCTTCGGCTTATATTTTTAACTTATCTTATCGTTCATCATTACCATATTTTGTTGCTATGCTATATTATATTAAAAAAATTGTTGCATTATAGTTAAGTAAGCGTTTAATACGGAGCCACTGCAAAAAGCAAGAATTATAACAACTTATCTAAATAAGACGTTTATTTTTCATAATAAAAGCTAGCAATTTATAATGGATCACATCATATATATATTTTTTGAAGCGACAAATCTATCCTAGTCCTACTCCTACACTATACCCGATATAGTTTGAAAACTAAACCTCCTCAATAATAATGCTTCTAGAGGCAAAACCTCTGTCACTAAGCCACCAACTCTAGTGGTATCACACATATAACTTTCCACTCACTTGCAACAAGTTTAGAGTAGAAACACATATACATATAAACACCTACATGCACATATCATTTGAAGTGTGATAATATGATCATAAATATTTGAAGAATAATGTTAGAATCTTATATAAATAAAAATAGCAATGTCTTTTCAAACAAATGTGCTTTATATGAAGTTATTATATATAAAAAGTGCCTGTTTTAAGTATAATATATCAACTAAATAGCTTATATAAAACTTCTATATAATTTGCTCGCATATTTCTCCCACAAATTACTCTATTGGTATATGATAAATATAAGTGAATATTATGTTGACAAACCTCTATTTTGGGCTTAAACGGATCAGGATTGGTCAAAGCCCAATGACTCAAACTTTTCTACCTATCGGGCTATCGAGTCTTCTGTTTTTTAAACATTTTTTACCTTTAAATACTACATTTCCCTTGAATACTACATAATCTTTCATTTTTAAATATATAAACTCACAATATTTATAAGAGAAAATCACTAATATCACTAGGTTATAAGGCTATGGATGTGTTCAGTCTTTTTACATTGAGATTCATAATCTTGATCAAACTCCTAAAAGTCATATCATTTCAAGAGCTGATTAACAAGAACGAAAACAAACAAATAGAGACTTAATCCCCGGTATTACAATCTTTACTATGATACCAATCCCCAAAATTGACGATTTATGATGAGAGACTTGACTATGACAACATGTTATAAGTGATTAACTGTTTGATATCCCTTTTGAGGTAAATCTATTAATCCAAGTTTCACATTTCACAATTTGCATTTATTTTTTACAATTGTGCATCCAAGCACTTATGTGAATCAACTGCGTTTGATGTGTGCGTTCACTTCGAATCTAACAAAGATAACAAATTCCTACAGGGTGTGGCAGCAATGATTGCTTTCGGCGTTTGATGAAATCCCTCAATGAAGTCATTAAGGGATTTTGGTGGGTAGGTTGGTTAAAACAGCACTAGACAAAATCTTTGGGTTGAAGATCAAGCATTTCCAAAATAAAGAGGAGGTTGATCAAAGAGGCCAATCGTGTCTGTTGTAATCCTTGGCTCAAGATCTTTCATTTACTATGTTTCTTACATCAAAGTTTGCATTTGAGTGGGATTCAAAATTAAACGCAAACATACTTTAGCCGGGTGATTGCAAAGTATACACATACTACACTTACCCATTTATCGAGCTTCGCTGTTCTACATGTATCAAAAGATGCAAACAAAACGGTTCGTAGTTAATAGTGTTCGATCATCGCAGGTAGACTTGCCAGAAAGGGGAGAGTTATTCATGTCATTGATTGCTTCACATACCTTCATTATCTTTGGAGGCAATTCGCTAGTGAGAAAGACATGACAAAAATTGCTTCAAGAACAAAGATTATAAGCCTTGATGCAACGAGTGGCATTTCAACACAAAGGATTTCATATCCTAACCCACAATCGACCCTCTAGATTGAGAAGCAACAGTCATTCTCACTTGAAACAAAGAAAGTTAAACAACATGAATCCTGTAAACTAATCCAAAATCACCTACTCAATTGACAAGCATAACAAAAGAATTATCTACCTGAACTCGTTTCTACAGGTTCAAGCCTTGTCAGTCTCGACGTCAAACTCAATCCCCAAATCAGATAACTTTTATTCATTCTCATCCCAGAGACTGTTTTTCAACTGTGAAGTGTGAAAAATCATCATTTTCATCATCTGTCTCGGTCAAGTAGCTTTTATGAGAGAAGAAAGATCTTTACACAAACAGGGCTGACTAAAACTAATAGAAATAGACATTAATTATTATATTTACCATTTACCATAGAGCAATAAAAAATCTAAGAAAATTTTTAAAAATTTCTTTTGTAGCATCCATGAATATATGTTGCAGGCTTGCAGCAGAAAGTAAACTGCAGATTACGTCTGACACAGCGTTCTAACATTTTCTAACAAAAACCAACCTCACAGATTTCACAAATTTGTGTGCGCACCAGCAATTGAGGAAAATCCTTTTCAGCAGAAAAAATAATTTGGTTCACAAGATCTGGGCAGCAGTGTTCAATTTCTCTGCTAAGCTGAGTTGTGTTCTTGTAATGCTTGACAAGTATAGTAATAGCAGTTGGTCCTACAACATAGCAAAATAACAACATCAATATGAATTGCAAAATTGTTCAACCACTTGCTTAACTTTTCTTATAATTCCAAAACAGAATAACATTAAGGTCCTAACGATTTCATGTTTAAATTTCTTTACCTGTAGACTATCATTCACAAGCTTATCAAAAGCGGGTGGGGATATCTTTGGTATGGACGATACACTATCTGATAAAAATCTTCCAATAGCGTTATCTGGTGCCACACGCCCTTCCTGGAAGGATTAAAACAGATGTTTAAAAAATATATAAAAACACTTGTAATGATAAAATTCGGTAAGGACTTGATCTCACCACAACATCATCAACATATTTGTAGGTGTCATCTATTAATGCCAGCAATCTTTCCATTGTGGCTTCCATTCCTTCCATATCAGTTGGAAGTTTGTCAACTGCTGTGGTCTTGAGAATGTCAACTACAATCCATATTTAGGTTTAAACATTAACATGTTTAAGTAAGTTTGGATTGCTATTTACTAAACAAAGAATGTACTATGAGTTATTACACATACATCCAATACGCTCAGCTTCAACCATTCGCAAATCCAAAGGTATTTCTTGAAACTGAGCAGCAAGTTGCTGATCTCCCAAGACAAGTTAACAGAGACGAAAGCTTTAATGGAAGCCTCTCCATTTGTAAATCCAGTATCAACTGTCAAATGAACAGGGTTTGCAACTTCTCTGGAATAAAACTCATGAATAAGAAAACTGCCGCCAGTGACACCAAATCCAGTTGAAAACCTATGACAATTTTGAGATAATGCAATCAATTTGTTGAATTGATCCACGTACCACAATAATTAAACAAGATGAAGCACATAAAGAGTACTAAAACCGGAATGCTTTCAACTTTTGACAGCTCATAATGTCAGATCATATTCATCTATTTCAGCACTGACACATATTGTAAAAGAGAGTCTGAAACTTAACAGGATTTTTGGAAGGTATCTAAGATGAGAGTGCTAAAGAAATTCACCATCCTATTCCACCTAAGCATTATATTTTAGCTTGCAGAATCAGTGCAAGTATCAAATAATTATAATGCCAAGCGCCTTTTGTTTGCCAAACCAGAACAGGTTCCAAGGTAATCTCTCTTTCTTGTGTGTTAACTCTTTAACTCCAAGGTAATCACCGTAAACTACACCCATTATTCCAGACATTAGCATGAAGCAATTATCAGGAATATCACAATTCACACGTCGTATTAATTACTCTATGTCACTATCAGTCTATCAATCCAACTGGAAGAGCTCACTCAGAGCTATACGAAGCCTCGGAGTAATTAACTAAACCTTAACCATCTAAGAAATTAAGCAAAAAAAAAATAACAGTCGAGTAACTACTTTCAGTCATGCAAGAATGAATGTATCAACAATATTATATGTATTTATTATTTATATGTATTTTATTATGCTTTATTGTAATTCCTGTAAATTAGTATAGTATCCTAAAACAGCTCTAGGGTTAGTTAGTCTCTTGCTGTATATATGTTGTATCGATATTATTCACAGAAGAAGGAAAAACAATCCCTAATTTCATGGTATCAGAGCCACTGCTCTGTACCCTAATCACCATCGCCGCCGCCAGAATCAAGGTTCAGCCGCCGCCATCGTGATTAGCACTAGTTGGATTACGATCTATCTGCTTTTCTTTTCCTTTTCTCTATTTCCGATCAGCATGTCAGACGGTAAAGATGGCTCGTCCAGCAAGGCACAACAGGCTCTTCACCCGGTCTACACCGTGACGAACATACAGCACAAAATCCGAGTCTTGGACGGAACAAAGGTGTCGTATTCGTCGTGGGTCAAACTTTTTCTTCTTCATGCTCGAGGATACGATGTCTTGCATCATATTGATGGCACGAAACCTCCTGAACCAACAGACCCAAAGTTTGAATCCTGGAACAAAATCGACGCTATCGTCCTACAGTGGATTTACGGGACACTGTCGGATGAATTACTGATTCGGGTTTGGAAACCGAGTCTACTGCGTTTAAAGCCTGGACTCGAATCAAGAATATTTTCTTGAACAATAAGGGCTCCAGAGCTGCAGCTCTTGAACAGGAATTAACAACCTGAAGCTAACAGATTTTTCTTCTCTCGAGGCTTATTTTCAGAAACTCAAAGAGACTGCTGATAAAATTTCAGATGTGGACAACCCAGTCAGTGATACCCGACTGGTCCTGAAACTGGTGCGGGGACTGCCTCAGGAATATGATCCCATTGGCACATTCATTAATCAACAATTACCATCTTGGGAAGAAGCCTGCAGCATGCTTCAGTCAGACCTCCAGCGACGACAAGCGCGTGACACTCATCAACCGATTGCCGCTGCTATTATTTCTGACCAGCCGTCTCGTTGACCAGTTCCATGAACAGCAACGCAGAGATCAGTCTCGAAGTCAGCCCGTGGCAATGCTAATAGCGACGCTCTGGGCAGAATGCTCGTAGGCCAAATCGTGGCCCAACTGGGTCAACTCAGCCACCAACACATTACTCTCGGTCAGCCCAGTCCACCAGTGGCCCTAATCGCGGTGGTTACTCTTCATGGCCAGCCCAACCCAATGCCTATTGGCCTCCATATTGGGCACCTCCCCCGCCATGCCCATACCCACCCAAGAGGGCTGGGCCACACCTTGGCAGCCCACGACATCACCTTGGCAGCCACAGCCTCCTCGTCCGTCATCCGGGTCTGCTACTCAACCACAGTCAACCTCTCTGAATTGAATCCTTTGGAACCATCTCAACTAGGCTACGCCTTTGAAGCCATGACAATGCAGCCTCCCGATGATCAGTGGTACATGGACACGGGGGCCACAAATCATCTCAGTTCTGATTCAGGTATGGTTTTCCGTTTCTCCTCGTATTACGCCTATTAAATCCATTCTTGTTGGTAATGGCCATCCATTCCAATTCACGGATCACGAACACCCACCCTTCCTGGCTATCCAACACTTAAACCTCAAAATGTACTTTATTCACCCAATATAACTTTATTCACCCAATATAATTAAAAATCTCGTTTCCGTCCGCCGTTTTGCTATTGATAATTGGGTTTCGTTGACTTTGATCCTTTTGGTTTTCTGTGAAGGACTACAAGACTGGAAGATCCTGAGCCGTCATGATAGTTCCAGTCACTTATACCCAGTTACCAACACTTTCACTGCTTCCGGTTCTGCATTACTCACCACGTCTCCTTCCCTTCCTTGGCATGCTCGTCTTGGACACACAGGATTGCATGTTTTAGATTTTCTTCGTTGTTCTAATTTTATTTCATGTAATAAGACAATTCTATGGATGTTTGCAATTCGTGTCAGTTAGCTAAGAATAAAGTTTACCTTTTCATCCTTCATTGTCTATTACACTTATGCCATTTGATATTACACTATGATTTGTGGACTCTCCACTCCAAAGTCATACTGGTACAGTATTACATGGTGTTAATTGATGATTTCAAAACTATACCTGGGTTTTCCACTAAAATTCAAATCGGAAACATTTACAAAATTCACCCAGTTTCACAATTTGTTAAAACTCAGTTTCGGTGCTCAATTAAGTCTTTTCAATGTGACATGGGTGGCGAGTTGATAAACCGCCTTCAAACGTTTGCCACCACTCATGGTCTTCAGTTCGGTTTTCGTGTCCCCAAACCTCCAACAAAATGGGAAAGCCGAACGTATGATTAGACGACTCAACGAAATCATGTTATGTCTTCAAACTCATGCCTCGATTCCTCCCTCCTATTGGGTCGAAGCACTTCACACATCCGTCTACTTGCATAACATCATTCCCACAAAAGTTCTTCAAATCGTACCCCCCTTTCCGCTCTCTATCTCAAACACCCAACATACGATCATTTGCGCGTTTTTGGGTGTGCTTGTTATCCAAATCAATCCGCTACCTGCCAACACAAACTTTCCCTCCGCTCCACTCGATGTGTCTTCTTGGATACCCACCTATTATCGGGGATACCTTGCCTTGACCTTTCTAGGCAAAACGATTCTCCCGCCACATCACCTTGATGAAACACATTTCCATTCCAAACCACTTCTGAGTTTTTCTGGTCCTGACTACTAATTCTTACAAGAAGATCCCTCACCCTCTTGTTTCCACCCTTTACTCATCCTTCCTCCACCCCCAACAGCCCCACTCCTGCTCAACCAGTCAGCCCCACCAATTCCAGCCATTCCCTTCACCAACCAGCTCACGCAGCTCACTTCAACAATGTCACCTCCTGCCACTCCTCTTCCCCACAAACTCAGACTTCCCCTAACCCACTAACTTGTCAATTTACCTTTTCCCGCCTTCCAAAACAACCAGTGGTCCAGCCTCATATACACCAGCATTTCAGGCCTTCAGAGAGCCTTGGTCCATCCTCATCTACCACGTCCGCCCATGCCACACACCCTCCATCCACCCAATGCAAACCCGATCTCGTACACATCCCAGCCGCCTAACCCATCTGCAAATCTACATACCAACAATGCTACCACCCACAATCTCACCTGTTCCAAATCCCTCACTCAAGCCCTTTCTGATCTAATTGGCGTGCCGCCATGGCCAACGAGTTTAGGCTTTAATAGACAATAATAGTGGGAACTGGTTCCAAAACCTGCAAATACACACATTATCAATTGTATGTGGTCTATAACATAAATTTCATGCTAATGGGTCTCTTGAACGTATAAGGCCGGCTAGTTTGTTAATGGAAATGTCAGCGGTTGGTTTAGATTGTGATGAACATTTAGCCCGTTGTTAAACCTACTACTATACGCACGGTTCTTAGTTTAGCTGTGTCTCGATCTTGCCCATCAATCAGTTAGACGTTAAGAACGCATTCCTACACGGGGACTTGAACGAAACTGTGTACATGTACAACCCCTGGTTTTACTAACGGTCTACCCCGTCTTATGTGTGCAGGTTCGCAATCTCTATACGGTTTAAAACAGGCACCGCGTGCCTGGTATCACGATTTGATAATTACTTGCTCTCTTGCGGTTTTCGCAGCTCCTCCTGTGAAACCCTTTTCATTATAAAAGGGTACTCGGATGGCTTATCTATTACTATGTGGATGACATAATCCTTACCGCCTCCGATAACCAAACTCCTTCGTGATATAATTCATCTCTTTCTAAGGAGTTTGCCATGACAGATTTGGGGAAAGTACATCATTTTTTGGGCATACAGGTTACACAGAAATTGGGAGGGCTGTTCCTTTCGCAACAAACGTATGCCTCGACATCATTACTCGGGCCAACATGCAAAATTGTAAACCAACTCTACTCCTTGTGACACTGACTCTAAGCTAAGTGCCACGGCTGGAGCACCACTTTCAGATGGCTCTTTATATAGAAGTCTAGCGGGGGCACTCAATACTTGACATTACGAGACCCGACATTGCCTACGCGGTGCAAAGGTCTGCCTATTCATGCATGCTGCGTGAACCTCATTTTCAGGTCCTCAAACGTATTCTGAGGTATTTAAAAGGCAGCTCTCCATGGCTTATTAATCACTCCTCTAAGTTCGTCGCTTATGATATTCGGATGCCGACGGGGGGTGCCCTGATTCTCGACGATCCACATCGGGTATTGTGTTTATGGGGGATAATCTTCTCTGTTGGTTTCAAAGCGTCAAACACACAGTACCGTTCGGTGGCGAAGCCAATACCGTGTGTTGCTACGCACAGCTGAAGTACCTGGCTACGGAATATGCTCCTGATCTTTCAGTTCCTACCCGAGAGGCCAGAATCATTTTGTGACAATGTTTCAGCCGTGTCCTCTCCGGATCCCCCCCCACCCTTCCATCTAAATGTCCAACCATCAGCGCACCAAACCGTTGAAATGACATACTCTTTTGTTCGGGGACAAGAGTTCGCATAGGGAGACATCCGAGGTCTATGTAATACCCAGATAAAAAGTAAAAAAAAAAAAAAAAAGAAAAGAAAGAAAGAATAAAGATCGGAAGATGCAACAGCCACGTTTTAGGGTTCAAAATCATCTAATCTCTTTAATCACCATCTGTCCTCTTCATCTTTACACTTCTCAAGATCAAAGCCACGTTTCTAACCTATAAGAACACCTGGGAACTCTTGATTATAGCTGCAGATCCTCAATTTCTCTTTAAAACAACATCAAGAGTTCATTCTAATCATCAATTGAAGCCTTCTAGTATGCTAAGATAAGAATCAGGGGCTGTTGACAATTCAAAAGTATAAATTAAAGCTGTTGGAAGGATTTGAACCACCAAATTTTTGGTGTTGGTGGTTATTCGACCCATATCAGTGGCAAAGGAAGGAACACGAAGATTGTTCACTTTGGAGTGCTAATCAAGGCTGTTTAAGAGCTCTAAGCTTGAAATCATATGGGTAAATGGGATATTAACTTCTGGTAAGCATCAATAGTTCATAATCTTATAGCTTAATGGGCTGCTATCTTTAGATCAGATACTGCAGTCTCATTCAAAGATTGATAAGATTAAAGATTTGAAACTCAAGTTCACGTCTAAGTAAGGTGAGTTTTCATGATCAAACTTCCCTTTTTAAATGATTTTGGGGCTGAATACATGCTAATGATGATTTTGAGTTCAAATGATTTTTAGATGTATTGTTCTTATAAATTGTATGTTGACAATCATTAAGCGTGAATGCTCGGGATATATATACGTGTAGTTGGTACCTACTATATTTGGCTGGATTGCAAGCATTCGATGTGCTTCTTAGTGAACTCTCACTCGAATGTGTTATATATGTTAACGAAGGTTCTCTTGGTAGTAAAACCATTGAACTAGATTTGATTTGTTACAATTTATTTGATGATACACCGTGAGCAGATTTGTGTTTATTCATGAACTCACCGGCTTTATGCTGACGTATATTTTGAGTATGTATTTCAGGTAACCCGTAGACCCCAACTCTCTAAAAGCTTGATGGTAATAGAGTAAAGTATAAAGAATTTTGAAGTCTTTATGATCCTAATTTTGAGGAAGTTTGAAGGTGTTTAGAAGACTTATGATGAAGATTAGATTTTAGTTTATCTTATAGTCTATCTTTGTACTAGGTAAATTTGGTATCACTCTGTTTTGTAAAAAAATGGATTCTATATTATATATGTAAGCTTTCCGCTGTAAGACTGTGCCAATCGGTCACCTTAGGCCCCGTTTTGGTGGGGTGTGATAGGTTGGTATCAGAGCCAAGGTTTTAGCGAATTAGGGTTCTTGTAGAACTCTAAGCTTTAACCGTAGAAAATAATTTATTAAGTATTGTTCGAATCTCCATCATATTAGATGCCAAATAGGAGAGTATTAGTATTATCGTGTAAGCAATTTGACAATTACACCTGATCACTGTAATTGTGAACTTGCCATTACTCGTGTGTACTAGTATTATATATGTAGGGGTTAAAATTATTAAGTATTGATTTGTAGGATCGAATGCTTAAAGGTTTAATGTAAAGCATTAAGTATGATTAAGCTTTATCTACTTGTATTTCAGGAATGGAACGTCACGGAAAAGGAAAGGGTGTTGGGTTTTTATTTAAACGCGGTAAATCCTCGTCACCCAGAACTAACGATGAATCGTCTAGTAATCCAAATAGAACTCAATTGGTTGATGAACCCGAATTGTCACCTGATTTGTCAGGATATGTCACCTATATGCCTTCAGCACCTAAACCAAAATCCTCATCCCCAACCGTGAAATTTTGGAAATTTATGAAAGCTACTAGTAGTAAGACTACGAGAACCCCTAGACAATCTGTTCGACCTGGTACTACAATTAAAATCCAGGTGCCCAATAAGTTGCCACACATGCATCTTCAGACGAGAATGATGATCCAGAAGAAGAAGATGAAGAGGAGGAGGAAGAGGAACCTGTTGAGAATCCGATAGAGAATGAAGCAGATGATGATGGTCCGACGAGTCAGAGCCGATGACGGTTGATCATGATGAGCGTTCTTCTAGAGCTCAGAAAACCATAGATCGATCAGAACCTAAATACCCATATAGGAAGGAGCTTAAACCATATGAGCCTCAACTAGACTATTACGGTGCTGTACATGGATTCTCCTCTGAAGAGGAAATGATGAAGGCAGCTCTTCGACGTAGCAGAATGGAGTCTTATGCCCCACCATTACCTCCACTTGTAGCTCCTACCTATTATCCTTCACCACCGTCACTTAGCAGCCATACCCCCTGTACCCCCCATACGCACCATATCCTCATTTTCCACAGTATCCGGTATACCCTCCTTACTATGAGCCACCGAGGAGTTCATATTCGGATCATCCAATTTTGATTATGCAGGTGATCCTACCGTCGGTTATCAGGGTCTCATATAGATCCATTAGAACTTGCGGACATTCGGGCCCGGACACAATCTATAGAAGGGAAAGAGACTGGTACAAGGAACAATGGGAGAAGGTTGAAAAATCTAGAAAAAATAAGTGATGATGTAATTGTCTATTTCTAATGTTGTTTTCATTGTATGTGTTATTTCATTACTGTACTCTCTTCATTTAATTGCTTAGTAAAATAAGGATGTACGTATGAAATAGTATTGTTATGTTATAATGGTTATCAATACCTTAGAGTGAGAGAGTTAAGCATTTACAAATTATGTTTATGTACTTGTTTATGCATAGATCAAAGAATTCTAGATATGCTATAAGTATATAGTCAAAACACGAACTAAAATATTAGAAATGTTTCTTTTATTTTAGGATATGTCTAAATCCTGTAATCACCCTTCTAATGATGTCAATAAGGATGACCTTCCAAGCAAATAAGGATAAGGAAAAAGCTAACGACAAGGGCCTTGATAAATCGGTTTCCACTCGTTCTAATCATGATTCGGAGAAACTATTTCAAATTCAGAATTTCAAAGAAGAGAGTTAAGAAAAATGATTGCTGAAGAAATTGCAGCCGTGTTTGCAAATCCTAAGAACAATGAAGTATGTTCTAAGAAGACTAAAATAAGCAAATCTCACACTCAACACGAGTCACAAACAAAAGATCATCACAGTGACAATGAAGGAAGCAACCCAACATTGTGAAACATAAGAATGCCGGTGATAGACACAAAAAACCTGAAGTAATTAATCTTGATGAAGAAGACAAAAAGGGTGTAGTTATAAAATTTTCAAGTCATGTAAACCAGATGACTTACTGGTGAAAAAGGTGCTACTGAAGCTCTTAGATGGTTGGATGAGATAGAGTCAGTACTGAATATTTGTGATTGCAATGAAAAAGATAAGGTTCGATTTGCAGCACAATCATTTAAGAAAGAAGCTCATAGTTGGTGGAAGAACATTATGCAAATAAAGAAAAGGATGCAGTAAACAACATGAGGTGGGAAGAATTCAAAAAGTTAGTCATGGGAAAGTTTTGCCCATGATATGAGTGGAAAAGTTGGAGGCAGAATTTCTTAAATTGGAATGATAGGAACAAATCACCGAGAATATACCACAAGATTTAATGAACTGTCAAGGCTAGTCCTCATCAGGTTCAATCAGAACTCAACAAATAATCGCTATATCTGGGGTTTAGTACCTGAAATCTGGGGAACAATTAGAGGTGCAAACCCCAACACTTTAGAATCAGCTGTGGAATTGGCAGGTGAGCTAACAGAAGAATTAATTCGAGTTAGAGAATCGAGGACTACAAGCCTAGTAGTTTTAAAGAAAATGGGAAGATAAAAGAAGTGGAAAGAAATTTGGATTTAACAACAGAAAAGAGGATTCAATGATAACCGACCAAGATGCAGGAAATGTAAACAGCATCATGTAGGAGAATGTGGTTCCCAAGTCTGTTATAAATGTTTCAAGAAAGGTCATATCGCTAGAGATTGTACTGAATCTCTAACATGTTTTGAATGTGGTGACAAGGGACATGTTCGTCCTAATTGTCCGAAATTGAAACAAGGAGCATCAGGATCTAAAGGTTGAGAAACAAACACGTGGTAACACTCGTGCTTTTGTTATGATACTAAAGAAGCTCATGCAGCTGATGACGTCGTTACCGGTACTTTTCTATTATAATATCTATGCTAGTATTTTATTTGATTCGGTGCAAATAGAAGTTTCGTATCTACTACTTTCGCTCCTTATTTGAATAAAAATGTTCAAAAGTTAGAAAAGGCTTTTGTAGTTGAAACTGCTAACGGTGAAGAAATTAAGATTCTTGATATAATAAAGGATTGCACTGTTAGCTTAAGCAACAACCAATTCACAGTAGAACTTTTACCTATGGAATTAGGTGTTTTGATGTAGTTCTAGGAATGGACTGGTTGACAGCTAACCGAGCACGAATTATATGTGATAAAAAGATGTAGAACTTTACTCACCTGATGACAAACGAATTACTATTCAAGGTGACTGTCCTAAGAGCTCAAGTAGTATAATTTCCTTGATTAAGGCTAATAAATTTTAAGAAAAGGATGCATTGCGTACATGGCCTACGTGATGGTGGCGGAACAAGAAAGGAAAATGGAGAATGTTCCAGTAGTTGCTAACTATCCAGAAGTATTCCGGAGGAATTACCTGGTCTACCACCAGATCGACAAGTCGAATTTGGAATTGAAGTGATGCCCGGAACCGCACCCATTGCTAAAGCACCGTATCGTTTAGCTCCAACAGAAATGCTAGAGTTGCGAGAACAATTACAAGAATTGTTAGATAAAGGATTTATACGCCCAAGCGCATCACCTTGAGGAGCTCCAGTCTTATTTGTGAAGAAGAAAGATGGGTCGATGCGAATGTGCATTGATTATAGAGATTTTAAACAAAGTCACAATAAGAACAAATACCCGTTACCACGAATTGATGACTTGTTCGATCAGCTTCAAGGCTCAAGTTATTTCTCCAAGATAGATCTTCGGTCGGTTATCACCATTAAAAGTTAGGCAGAGTGACATACCTAAGACGGCATTTAGAACTAGGTATGGACACTACGAATTTCTCGTTATGCCATTTGGGCTAACGAATGCACCAGCGGCTTTATGGACTTGATGAATAGAATTTGCAAGCCATATTAGATAAGTTTGTCATTGTCTTCATTGATGACATACTTATTTATTCAAAGAACAAAGAAGATCATGAGCAACATCTTCAATCAATCTTGGAATTATTAAAAGAAGAAAAACTTTATGCAAAATTTTCGAAGTGCGAATTTTGGATGAGAGAGGTCCAATTCCTTGGTCGTAATCAGCGAACATGGTATTCAAGTCGATCCTACTAAGGTTGAGGCAATTATGAAATGGGACTTCCAAAAACGCCTACTGAATTCGTAGCTTCTTAGGATTGGCGGGATATTACAGAAGATTTATTCAAGATTTCTCTAAAATTGCTATCCCTTTAACCAAATTAACTCAAAAGTCTGTGAATTTGAATGGGGGGAAAAGCAAGAGGAGGCATTTAATATTCTAAAGGAAAGACTCAGTAGTGCTCCAATTCTAGCATTACCAGAAGGAATTGAAGATTTCGTGGTGTATTGCGATGCCTCTCGTAACGGTCTTGGTTGTGTATTGATGCAGAGAGGTAAAGTCATAGCATATGCCTCAAGACAATTAAAAGTGCTTGAAAAAAATTACACCACACATAATTTAGAACTTGGTGCAGTGATCTTTGCTTTAAAAATTTGGAGGCATTACCTATATGGAACTAATTGTGTAATTTACACAGACCATAAGAGCCTCCAACACATCTTCAATCAAAAGATGCTTAACATGAGACAACGGAGATGGATGGAGCTTTTGAATGATTATGATTGTGAAATTCGATATCACCCAGGAAAACCAAATGTTGTTGCAGATGCATTAAGTCGAAAGGAAAGAATAAAACCAATAAGAATTCGTGCTATGAGGTTAGATGTGAAAACAAATTTACTCAACCAAATAAAAGAATCACAACAACGAGCTCTTCAAGATGATATGATTAAAAAGAAAGAATGATTGGAAGAGTAAAATTATTAGTAACTGGGAATGATGGAATCTTAAGATTTAACGATAGGATGTGGATTCCGAATCATGGAGGATTACAAGATTTAGTCTTAAGTGAGGCTCATAAGTCTAAATATTCAGTGCATCCTGGAAGTGATAAAATGTATAAAAATTTGAAAAGTGATCTTTGGTGGCCGGGAATGAAAAGATCAATTGCACAATATAGAGAAGTGCTTAACTTGCTCACAAGTTAAGGCTGAGCATCAGAAACCCTCTGGCAAATTGCAACAACTTGAAATTCCTATATGGAAGTGGGATAAGATTACAATGGATTTTTATAACGAAACTCCCACGAACAAGACGAGGGTATGATACAATCTGGGTTATAGTTGATAGATTGACAAAATCAGCTCATTTCTTCCAATACGGGAGGATTTCAAATGGAAAAGCTAGCTAAAATATGGTCAATGAATTGTGTCAAAACATGGAGTGCCGATCTCTATTGTTTCTGATAGAGACAGTCGTTTCACATCTAGATTTTGGCAAAGTTTCCAACGTGAGATGGGAACTCGAGTAAACCTTAGTACGGCTTATCATCCACAAACAGATGGACAAAGTGAGCGAACAATCCAGACACTAGAAGATATGTTAAGAGCTTGTGTGATAGATTTCGATGGTAACTGGGATGAACACTTCCTTTAATCGAATTCTCGTACAATAATAGTTATCACACAAGTATAAAAGCCGCACCTTACGAAGCACTCTATGGGAGGAAATGTAGAACTCCGGTGTGTTGGTCTGAAGTTGGTGAAAGTCAGCTATCAGTCCTGAGATCATTCAGGAGACAACTGACAAGATAATACAGATTAAAGAAAGATTAAAGGTTGCACAAGATCGACAGAAAAGCTATGCCGATCGAAGAAGAAAACCCCTAGAATTCCAAGTGGGAGATAAAGTTATGCTTAAAGTATCACCTTGGAAGGGGCATCGTTCGTTTTGGCAAAAAGGGTAAGTTGGGTCCTCGTTATATTGGACCATTCGAAATAATTGCTAGAATTGGATCAGTAGCTTATCGTTTAAAGTTGCCTAATGAGCTAAGTAAGATTCACGACACATTTCATGTATCGAATCTTAGAAAATGTTTGCATGATGAGTCACTGGTCATACCATTAAAAGATGTTCATGTTGATGACAAATTAAATTTTGTTGAAGAACCCTCAGATATAGTCGACAACAAATTAGAAAACTGAGAAAGAATACAATACCTTTAGTGAAAGTAAAATGGAATTCTCGTCGAGGACCAGAGACGACATGGGAACGAGAAGATGAAATGATGGAAAAGTATCCTCATTTATTTAATCAACACTAATTTCGAGGACGAAATTTTGTTTAACGGGGGAGATTTGTAATACCCAGATTAAAAAGTCAAAAGGGTTAAAAATACAAGATTGTAGAGGAGGGACTACTCTTGTCATATTATCAAAGTTTATTAGTGCTGGGAAATAAAAATAAAAAAAAAAAAAAAAAAAAAGAAAGAAAGAATAAAGATCGGAAGATGCAACAGCCACGTTTTAGGGTTCAAAATCATCTCATCTCTTTAATCACCATCTGTCCTCTTCATCTTTACACTTCTCAAGATCAAAGCCACGTTTCTAACCTAAGAACACCTGGGAACTCTTGATTTAAGCTGCAGATCCTCATTTCTCTTTAAAACAACATCAAGAGTTCATTCTAATCATCAATTGAAGCCTTCTTAGTATGCGTAAAATAGAATCAGGGGCTGTTACAATTCAAAGTATAAATTAAAGCTGTTGAAGGATTTGAACCACCAAATTTTTGGTGTTGGTGGTTTATTCGACCCATATCAGCAGCAAAGGAGGAACACGAGAGATTGTTCACTTTGGAGTGCTAATCAAGGCTTTTAAGAGCTCTAAGCTTGAAATCATATGGGTAATCGGGATATTTAACTTAACATTCTGGTAAGCATCAATATTTCATAACTATATCTTAATACAATTAGGCTGAATAATTGATTATGATGAATCTTCATAAACGGAAGGTCTAGAGGCTGTTGAAACTTCACCCTTTTCTATCAGGGGCTGCTATCTTTAGATCAGATACTGCAGTCTCATCAAAGATTTGATAAGATTAAAGATTTGAAACTCAAGTTCACGTCTAAGTACAGGTGAGTTTTCATGATCAAACTTCCCTTTTAAATGATTTTGGGGCTGAATACATGCTAATGATGATTTTGAGTTCAAATGATTTTTAGATGTATTGTCTTTTAAATGTATGTGACAAATCATTAAGCGTGAATGCTCGGGATATATATACGTGTAGTGGTACCTACTATATTTGGCTGGATTGCAAGCATTCGATGTGCTTCTTAGTGAACTCTCACTCGAATGTGTTATATATGTTAACGAAGGTTCTCTTGGTAGTAAAACCATTGAACTAGATTTGGTTTGTCTACAATTTATTTGATGATACACCGTGAGCAGATTTTGTGTTTATCATGAACTCACCGGCTTTATGCTGACGTATATTTTGAGCATGTATTTCAGGTAACCCGTAGACGCCCAACTCTCTAAAAGCTTGATGGTAATAGAGTAAAGTATAAAGATTTTGAAGTCTTTTATGATCCTAATATTTTGAGGAAGTTTTGAAGGTGTTTAAGAAGACTATGATGAGATTAGATTTTAGTTTATCTTATAGTCTATCTTTGTACTAGGTAAATTTGGTATCACTCTGTTTTGTAAAAAAATGGATCTATTATTATAATGTAAGCTTTCCGCTGTAAGACTGTGCCATCGGTCACCTTAGGCCCCGTTTTGGTGGGGTGTGACAGACATATACCTGCTGACTACCATACGCAGATATCTTCACAAGGGCCTTCCTAGAGCTTTATTTCAGCGTTTCAAGACCAGTCTGCGCATTCTTCCCATGCTCAACTGCGGGGGCGTATTAGTCATATATTATTATGTATTTTATTATGCTTTTATTGTAATTCCTGTAATTAGTATAATATCCTAAAATAGCTCTAGGTTAGTTAGTCTCTTGCTGTATATATGTGTATCGATATATTCACAGAGGAAAAACAATCCCTAATTTCAATATGACATAAACACAATTCAACCAAATGATAACTACATGTAAATGTAAAAATTATGCAAATTGACACTGTATAATATAAGAATCTAACACATATGATAAGGAATTACCATCCAACAATTACTTCCTTCGGATTGACCTTCTGGTGAGATGACAACATATTGTGGTGATAATCTATATCCAAAGCAACCTAGCAACATTATACAGATGAACATAATAAAAGTGTCAGATGAAATATTACTTACATCCTAAGTTTAAGACAACACAATAATTTCTATAAAACTAACGAAAATTCAACCAGTCATTTCTAACTTCTAGTTGAGCATAAACAATAAACTAATCGATCACTGCAAACCAAACTATACTCTTGCACTAACAAATAACAAACTAGCATGCATCCATTAACCATTAATAATAAACATTGAAATATTGAATCATTATTAACCAAATTTCTACTGAATAATAAGAACTAACACTAACACAGCACAAAAGCACATAATAGATTCATTGAACAGTTAAACTCTAACCTGATCAGAAGATTCGTTGTGAGGAACGACATACGAGTTACGAACATCTACGGTGCCATCGGGAAGAACAGATCCGAGGAGCGTTCCGATGACTCTCTCAGCCTGATCCGGTCGCCTCACGAAACAATCGCAGATGTTGAAGATAACAAAGGATGTACCTTGGCTGACAAGCTAGTGGACGATGGAGAAACTGCAACACTGTTTGATCTGAAGACGACATGTTGTAGGTTTTTGTGATGTTAATTGATCGGAGAAACGGAGATTTGGAATGCCGGAGGTGAGACAGTGGCGCGGTGATGCTAGGTTTACGAAGAAGATCGATTTGGGAATCAGAATGATGGAGGTTAAATAGATTGGCTAAAGAATGAAGAAAGCCTAAGCCCAATTAGCAAATTATGATTTCTTTTAAACTTCAAACGTACGATTTCTTTTAAACTTCAAACCCGATTCGAATAATATAATAAACCCACAATTGAGAAAATTACTTACTCAACATCGAGTATTTTTGTTTAGAGTAAAACTTGAAAACATGCTTTCTATTTTTGTTGTTTTGTTTACCTATGTTTTGTTCTAAAGGCCCCAGACGTTTTCTAATATCGTTAATGCCTCTTGTAAGTTGTAAGTATGATATATGTAAGGAAAATGCAAGTTAATAATGACATGTAAAGTTGGGCAAGGGAGTCACTAATTTGGGCTTGATTAATGACTTTGGGCTTTTCTTTTGTGGGCTCCAATTTTACTAGAAATAACGAATGCCGCCCAAGAAGAATGAACAATTTTATCGTTTTTCAATATTTTAAGTCGGTTCAATTGTGGACCGTTTTTGACTTGTGGCATCAACATAATGCAAAACCATTCAATCAAGTACAAACGAACAATTCAAATAGGAATAATCTATAAATTTTGTACCAAAACTTCTATTCCATATCACGTGTATAAAAGTCATTAAGTGATAATGCACAAAAATGTTAGAAAAATTCTACTTTATGAGTACAATTAAAGGATTTACAGCTTTATAATGTTTTTACAACATTTTTTGCTACTTCTAAATAGTAAATGCTATCTAATCATACACTTGTAAGATTTATACTTACCTTATTTCCTTGGAGTAGCCAGAATATCACTAAACTATAAAGTAATAGTCAATCAAAGTTTTATAGTATGTAGAATTACATAGTCCGTGTCAATTTTATTAATGGGGTATTTAACGTCATCATTTCTTTTAGTTTAATTTAGAACTATTTAAAAGTGTATCATTTTTTGTGTTAGATTTGAAGTTTTTAATAGATAAACTACACGTCAAACCAAGTGAACTTCAATTAAAATATTGAAACGGTGGATCCCTCATAATTAGCAAGTATACAACTATTTAATAAATAGTTAGGTGGTATTTGGGTGTAATAAAAATTGATTATATAAAATAATACTAACAAGATATTTTAACTGAATTTGAATATTAATACAACAACACTAAAAAAGTTTCCAAATAGTTTATTATTCACGTTTTTATGTAAGTTTGATTATATGAAAGTGTAAATAAGAGTATATTATAAAATAACTTTACATATATGTTTTTATATTTCAGTATGACATAGAACATGCTATAAAATATTTTTTAAAAATGAATCTTAGACTTATTTAAACAGTTAAACAATTGTATTTCTATATATTTTTTATAATAATGTATTATATTAACCTTTTTTTAACAAAAAAAAGTTCAAAAAAATAAAGAAAGAAAAATAGTACGATAAGACTATACGTAGTGGATATTATGGAGGCTTCAAACATGATGACATGAACACAAGTGAGGCTCCAAACACCATTACAAGATAATTAGCATGGGCTCCAAACTCACGAGGCTGCAACCTCTTAACAGACGTCAAACACAACATTTCCTATATTGTTTTATCAATAGGAGATTCAAACAAAATTAACTACTACATTTGATTTAAAGAGTGTTTTAGTAAATTGGTTTTTATCTATATTGTTGGAAATGTGGATTAAACTTCAGGGACTGAATATGTCATTTACTCAAAGTGTTAATTTTTGGGTTATTATGTCTATTAATAACTACAGGGACTAAACATGTTAATGTTTTGTTATGGGGTGTTAGTTGTAATATAATTGTTAGAGTTTGTTAACTTCGGAAGTTATGTGTTTTGCTTCGGAAGATATATATCGGAAGATATATATAGGAGGGTCAGTTGTTGATCATTAGATAGATAATTCTTGATTCTTGTTCTTCATTGTATTATTTTCTTCATAATAAGATTTGAGAGTTCTTGTGTGCTGATTCATGAGTAATTTCGATTTATTGTTCATCAATTGGTATCAGAGCCAAGGCTATGGCTCGAAATCGAAATTCAGCGATCCAAATCGTGAAGGGCAATCGAAATCAATCAAGGCTGAAATTGCATGATTGGAAGAATTCCGGTGAACATCATGTTGTCTACTAAATTCAAATTGGAGAAATTCGATGGTAAAATGATTTCGAATTATGGAGGTTGAAGATGAGGGCCCTGTTGGTGCATCAGGGAGTTGTAGATGCTTTGAAAGGCGGTGAAATGGTGATCCCTGCAAACATAACTCTTGAAAAGGCACTAGAGATTCAATAAAGTGGAAAGAGATGATGGAAAAGGCACACAGTGCAATCATCTTGAGTTTGGGAGTCCGGGTGTTAAGGGAGGTCTCGAAGAGATAACTGCTGCTGGAGTTTGGGTGAAATTGGAAGGTCTTTACATGAAAAAGTCATTGGCCAATCATCTGTACTTAAAGAAGAGGTTGTATACGTTTCATATGACCGCAGGTAAAACAATTGAAGATCATACGGATGAATTCAATAAGTTGATACTGGATCTAGGCAACATTGATGTTACTTTAGATAAGGAAGATCAAGCTGTGATATTCTGCCTCAGTCATATGAGCACTTTGTTGATACCCTTATGTATGGACGAGAGACATTAACAATGGAGGAGGTATTATCGGCTGTTAACTCAAGAGAGTTAAAGAAAGATCAAAAAACCAAGAAGAAACGAGCAACAGTGGACTTTTAGTCAGAGGAAGGTCTGAACAAAGAAGTAGGTCCAAGAGCCAACACAGGTCAAAGTCCAAGTTCAAAAGAAGATGCTATATCTGTCAATCTGAGAAGCATCTCAAGAGGGAATGTCCAGAAAGAAAGAACAAGAAAAATGAAAGTCATGGATATAAGAACCAAGGCATTTCATCCCCAAAACCATCATCAGATGGGTATGAAAGTTTTGAGGTGTTAATGGTGTCTTAGGGAGTTGATAATGAGTCATGGATAATGGACTCAGGGTGCTCATATCATATGAGTCCTCATAAAGATCACTTCAAAAGTTAAAGATAGAAGATCTGGTGAAGTGAAGATGGGAGATGATAGAGCATGCAGAATTCAGGCTATGGTTTAATAGTCCCGAGTCTGAACAATGGCACCCAGGTGTGATTTCCAGTAAGGTATATTCCTGAACTAACTAAGAATTTGATTTCATTAGGAACCTTTGAAAAGGCTGGGTATAGTGTTAGTTTGAGAAATGGCAAGGCTAAGGTCATTAAAGGTTCTATGGTAGTGTTAACTGGGTCTAGGACTGGTAATAACCTGTATCTACTAGATGGTCATGCTAGTAGTAGCCTTGTGTCTATGGTGGTAGCTAAGACTAAAATTTGTCTATGTTGCGGAATAGAAGATTGGGCCATATGAGTGGTCAGGGTTTAGCTGAATTAATCAAACAAGATGTAGTCAATGGTTTAAAAGGATTTGAGTTTGGGTTCTGTGAATATTGCATAATGGGTAAATCTCATAGAGTAAAATTCACTAAAGGAAAACATTATACTAAGGTATCTTAGAATATGTTCATGCTGATTTATGGGACCTACTCAGACTGCATCATTAAGTGGAGGTCAGTATTTATTGTCAATAATTGATGACTACTCTAGAAGACTGTGGGTGTTCATTCTGAAGCATAAGAATGAAACATTTGCAAAGTTTAAGGAGTGGAAAACCATGATAGAAATTCAAACTGGAAAGAAAGTAAAAACTGAGAATAGATAATGGTTTAGAGTTTTGTAATGCCGAGTTTAATCAGTTATATAGAGAACAAGGTTTGACAAGACACTTGACAGTTCCTGGTACCCCTCAACAGAACAGGTTAGTTGAGAGGATGAATAGGACATTACTTGATAAAGTAAGATGCATGTTACATGAGTCGGGGCTGCCTAAGAAATTTTAGGTAGATGCATTGAGCACAGCAGCATACTTGATTAACATATCACTATCATCAGCATTAAACATGATGGTTCCTATGTTGAAATGGTCAGGTGTTAAAGTTGACTACAACAACTTAAAAGTGTTGGGTTCTCTGGCCTATGCTCATGTTAAAAAGGATAAACTTAAGCCTAGGGCTGTCAAATACATATTTATTGGGTACTCACATGAGGTAAAAGGATATAGGTTGTGGTCAATAGAGAAAGAAGGGGTGAAAGTACTGTTGAGTAGAGATGTAACCTTTAATGAGGAAATATTATATAAGGACCTATTGAAGAATGACGGTAATAGTAGTAAAAGTATTGGTGATCATGAGGTAATAATTGAGGTGGAGAATGATGAGTCAAGAGGAGACTCAATACCTGGTTCATCTGACAACGACAAGTCAGGTGGTAACTCTGATGGCAATGCCGAAGGAGTTACAACACAGAGACCATCTAGTTCTATTTCACATATCTTAGCTAAGAATAGAACTAGGACTATCATTCCTCCGGTTAGATATAGATCAAGTAATACTGAAGATTTGTCTGCATTTGTGTTTATGTCTGCACAGCAAGAGAGCATGATAGAGCCTTTATCATTCCATGAAGCTATGAAATCAGTGGATAAGGAAAAAGATGGATTGAGGCTATGAAGGATGAAATGAACTCTCTGTATGAGAATGAGACATGGGTCCTTGTTGATAAGCCTAAGGACAAAAGGTTAATAGACTACAAATGGTTGTACAAGTTAAAAGAGGGTGTGCAGGGTGAACCACCCAGGTTTAAAGCAAGACTTGTTGCAAAGGGATTCACACAAAAAGTGGGTATGGATTACAATGAAATCTTCTCACCAGTTGTTAAGCATACATCCATCAGGTTGTTATTAGCATTAACTACTCAATTTGATTATGAATTGGAGCAATCAGATGTTAAAACAGCATTCCTACATGGATCATTGGATGAGATCATCTATATGAGGCAACCACCTGGGTTTGAGGTGAAGGGTCAAGAAGACAAGGTGTGCTTGCTTAAGAGGTCATTGTATGGACTTAAGCAATCACCAAGGCAGTGGTATCTCAGGTTTGATGAGTACATAGTTAGTTAGGGATTTAAAAAGAGTTGTTATAACAATTGTGTGTATTATAGAGAGTACACTAAAGGAGAATTTGTGTATCTTCTCCTGTATGTTGATGATATGTTATTGGCTTGTAAAAGCAAGGATGAGATCCAAGTTACAAAGCAATTGCTGATGTGTGAGTTTGATATGAAGGAACTTGGAGCTGCTAGGAAGATTTTAGGCATGGAAATAAGCAGAGATAAAGGTTTGAGACAGTTGAAGTTGACTCAAACTAGTTATATCAACAAGGTGATAAGAAGCTTTTGTATGGAAAAGTCTAAACTAGTGGTCACACCTCTAGCTCAACATTTTAAGTTGTCTAAAAGGGATTCACCTACATCTGAGGAAGAAAGAATTCAGATGGATAAGATTCCATATGCCAATGCAGTTGGGTGTTTGATGTATCTGATGGTCTGCACAAGACCAGATATAGCTTATGCAACTAGTATTGTAAGCAGATACATTACAATGTCCTGGCAAACTTTATTGGGAGGTAGTGAAATGGATGTTTAGATACCTTAATGGTACTAAAGAAGTTGGGTTAGTATTTGGAAGGATCATAGTGCTGAAAGTACTCTACTTGGCTATGTTGATAGTGATTTTGCCAAGGATCTAGACAATGGTAGGTCTATGACAGGGTATGTTTTCACTTTGTTTGGAAGTGTGATTAGTTGGAAGGCAACTTTGCAATCAACAGTTGCTTTATCAACTACTGAAGCTGAGTTTGTAGCCCTCACAGAAGCTGTTAAGGAATCTATTTGGTTAAAGGGTATAGTTACTGAGTTGGGTATTAACTTGTCTAGTAATGTGCTTTTGTGTGATAATAGAGGTGTTGTGCAGCTAGCTAGAAATCAAGTGCATAATGAAAGGACTAAACATGTAAGAGTTAAGTTGTATTTCATTAGAGATGTGGTGAAGGCTAAAGAGGTTGAGATTAAAGAAGTTGATACTATTGATAATGGTGCTGATATGCTTACAAAGTCATTACCAGGTCCTAAGTTTGAGTATTGTTTGGAGATCTTAAACATTGAGTGAAGGTTAATCCAAGGTGGAGATTGTTGGAAATGTGGATTAAACTTCAGGGACTGAATATGTCATTTACTCAAAGTGTTACTTCTTGGGTTATTATGTCTATTAAAACTACATGGACTAAACATGTTAATATTTTGTTATGGGGTGTTAGTTGTAATATAGTTGTTAGAGGTTGTTAACTTTGGAAGTAATATGTTAGCTTCGGAAGTTATGTGTTTTGCTTCGGAAGATATATATCGGAAGATATATATAGGAGGGTCAGTTGTTGATCATTAGATAGATAATTCTTGATTCTTGTTTTTCATTGTATTATTTTTTTCATAATAAGATTTGAGAGTTCTTGTTGTTGATTCACGAGTAATTTCGATTTATTGTTCATCATATATGTCATTTAAATTACAATTTAACTAACCAATCATTACGCATAGTATAAATGGCATGTATACACATATAGATTTGAAAGATCTAAAAACATGTGTGTAAGAGTTGCACTACGAAAAGAAAAGAAGATAAACAGACGGAATATATAGATGTAGAAGAGGTTCAATTAAATGGTGTTTCCTCTCGGGTATAAATCACGATCCTTTTTTTGTTTATTTTATTTATTTTTTTCTATTATATAATCAATGTCAAAAGTAGTAACCACCTACATAAATTATCAAAAGCCAATAATATTTTATGAGTTGTGTTAAACGTATAAAAGTCTTCTATGAACATATAGAACTTCAAAATGAGCGTGTACAGGTTCAAAACGGGTGTAAAGAAATGCTCGTACGACTCGTATAAGTATATTTCTTATGAAATCGTAAATCAATCAAATCAAAGGAGGTAATACATCTAGTGATATGAATTCCATATAACAATTAACAAACATTTTCTTAACATACTCTCACATAGAAATACTACACCTATTGGTTTTTCCTATCTTCCCAATGATAATATATTAAGTCTTACTTTTTTGAACCAACACGAATGTTTAAAGCAGAACATCCTTTAGTGATCTTATGATTTTCAATAATAAATATTGTTAATTTGTAAATCCCTTGCTACATACATTACGTATATATAAAAAAATAATCTATACGCTTATAACTAGCCAGATCTTGATATTTAATAAATCTAAAACATGAGATAATGGTATATGTCCTACACCCTCATATTTGGAAATATAGCAACTTAAGATCGTAATTATTCATCCAAAAAAATACAACACTTTAAATAACCTAACAACATAAGCTATTATAAATAACCTTTAATCTAGCTTACGAGTTATACTATGTTATCACCGATTAATTTCCAACATAATATGAATAGCTCTAAAAGTGAGCATCTTTGTGTCTCATATGATCATAATTAGATTATAAAACTATCATTAAACCCTAGTAGCTTCACAAAATAAAGATGTAATTTTAAAGATTTTTGGATGTTAAACTATCATTTCATAACATCCAACAAAGCATGCGTGTTTATGGAAAGACACATTTTAGTGTGACATAACATATGTTTCGGATATGACACGTTAGGTAGTATAACTAGCACCTCTACATGAACAACCCTCACTTGACACGTTGACACCAACCTCTTAGCATACTTTATCGTTAGATATGAACAAACCGACATCTCTATATCATAATATTTTTCTCCAATCTCTTTGTTGTCTTACACTAAAATTCATTATTGGTCGCTAAATAAAAACACAATACATTTAACAATATCAACAAGACTCTATATTATTTATAACAAGATAGCTCCAACTTATGATCATAAGGTCTACGCTATAGTAAGAACCCATTCATAAACTCGTTTTATTTATCATTAATCTTACATGATCTCAAATTTCAACTTAATCTTCTTATGTGTTTACAAATGATACCATCCTTGACCTATGTATATAAATTTGTTATCATCATGACACTTCTTTATCGCGACCATTAAAACCGTCACCAATTCAAACATCAATCATATAATTAAAAGAGCATATCCGTTTATCTACATATAAATTTCAAAACAAAGGTTCATGTTGTGTTATGCTGGAAGGCCCAATCACCGCTTAAAGTTGTTTAGAACTACTAAATTAAATACCTTACACATATACTTTTAAATCTATTCAAAAATATAAGAGTAGATCTTCTAGTCACACGAGAATGAACACTTTTCCTAAACAATTTTTCTACGCATCTTGGTGTGGTTAATTCACGTATCTATTGGTTGCTAGAATTGACGATTCTTTTTTATCCAGGATCTATCACCATTTATTTCTTCCCAAAGCTTAGTATCATTAGTTTATTACCTCTCGTGTTTATTTAGGTTAGACACGTGTCCTCCATCTCTTGGCTCGTACACTACAATTTATCTTGTTAATATTATATGTCTAATCAGTAACGTACGAACATAAACTTTTTAAAAAATATAGTGACGGGTCAAAATCCATCACTATTAATTTGTTCCCAAAAGGCCTAAACTAAAATCAACCATTTGACAGGGTCGTCCCTGTATCAACACCATATAAGATCTGAATCTCATCGTTTCTTTCACCGGAATCATCACCTCCTCCGCCCATCGCCACCGTCAACCACCGTGAAAACAGTTACAGGCAACGAGATCACCGTTATACGCCGGTGAAACAAGAGTTCATGCCTGAAGCTGTAACAAACTAATTGATCTGAGATCACATCGGAGATCGAGTAGTTTATAGTGAACTAATGGTGGCGAGAACGAGCTTAATTAGCCGCCGGACGGTGCAGAAGCTCCGGCAAGCGGCGATCTCCGCCGCTGGATCAGTTAAGATCAAGTTGTTACTGTTGTGCTGCTTTGTCTTCACGTTAACCTTGCTCGCGAGCTGTACGCCGTCGTTTTTGGGATGGGGACAACGGAGTATTCCTCGTGTTGATCGAAATTCGAGGTAAACATATGACGATATGAACTTCATAATTGAAACTATATCTCACTATTGAAACGAATCAAGCAGTGTATGTAAACATATGATGATATGAACTTCTGAACCTATTAATAGAAGAAGAAACCCTAACTCTGCGATATGAATCTTCTAGTCAATCACTTATTGAAACTGTAATTTGCGATAGATGTTTGCGGTTTTAGGAACGTAGGTTAACAATAAATGTGTATTAACTTGTGATCTGCATTAATTACTGGAGTGTTAGATTTCATGTTTGATTTGGAAGTTTACTATTTTGGAATGAGGTAATGGTAATCATGAGTGTTGTTTTTTTCTGTGTTTAGCACTTTTATATCTGGTGAGTTGAATTGCAAATTACTCAATGTTTAACATATGCAGTGCAGCATGCATCAAACTTTTTGCTATCTCAGTTGGCGTTTACGCACGCTTTGTTTTCTTTCCAAAATCTGCATCAGAAAGACAGTTATCATGAAATGCTTGATAAATGCAATCATCTTTCATTGAAACTGTTTTAGGTCAAATTGTTGATGCAAATGTGAAAATTTTGATTTAGGTATCCGGGCCCTTTTTGGCCCCCAAGGGACATCCTCGTGGTTAAGTGGCGTGCCCCCACAACCAAAAGGTTGGGGGTTCAAACCTGCAAGGTGCAGGTTGCTGTGTATTTATCTTAGAAACTCTAGGAATTGTTGTTTAAAGAAAAAGGGAGTTCCGGCCCTTTTAACTGGTTAAGGTTCAGAAGAGAATGCTATATCACCTAGGTTATGGAACTAACTCAGAATACTAACTCATATAGTTTATAAAAAAAAAAAGTATGATGAGCATTTTTGGAAATCTAACCATGATCTTTTCAGTTACTCCAATATAATCTTGGTTTGAAAACAAATCCGGCCCTTTTAACTGGTTGGATATATATGCTATATCACCTAGGTCAAAGATACGATCACACACGGTCGCACATGGAAGTTCTGATTTTTGGATATGTTGTTTGAATTCGGGGATTAAGTTCTTCTTTTGGCAGTAAAAAGATATTTAAGCTTAGTGTAGAATGAATGGATATGCTTCTATTAGAGGAAAGTTTTTAGCCTGTTTTGTCTTTTACAACATGCAAATCCTTCCTTGTTTTTTTCCCAGCTTTTTTGAGTGGATTAGTGTTAGTGTGTGTTTTAGTGTTTTTGTTGGAGTTGTATTAGTTACCATATAAACGTGATACATTATTAAAAACTCGGAACCCATAATTATCATATCTGTGAATCTATGATTTGTGACATTGAGCGTCCAAGGTTACTTCGTTTGCTCTATGCCCTGGATATCCAATTTAGTAGTTTTTGACTTGTTTGGGTGATTTGCGCTATTGTTGGCCTCTTTTATGTGTTCATAGTCAAATATTACTTTGTATTTTTAACATGTTTTGTATCTTTAACACTTTATTGATACACAGTGTACTTAATATTCTACTCTAGGCCTCTTGTGAGTTATGCTTGTTTTACTTGATTATTATCCCAGGAAAGGGTATACATTGTTGATAAATACATGGAAAAGATATGATCTTCTCAAGCAATCCATTTCTCATTATACATCATGTCCTGGACTGGACTCAATTCACATAGTATGGAGTGAACCCCAACCACCTTCAGATTCTCTTGTTAAATTTCTTAATCATGCTGCAAAGTCAAATGCAAAAGATGGCCGATATATCGAGTTGACTTTTGACATAAACAAGGAAGATAGTCTTAACAACAGATTTAAAGAAATCAAGAACCCAATTACGGATGCTGTTTTTTCTATTGATGATGATATTATATTTCCTTGCTCATCAGTAGAATTTGCGTTCAGTGTTTGGCGAAGTGCTCCAGATACTATGGTGGGATTTGTACCTCGAATCCATTTGATCAATCAATCGGTATGTCTTTATTATATTGTTTTTACATTTATGTGTTGTTATTAACTTTAGGAATCATGCTTTGTTAAAAGATTTTCTGTATAAAATCTTGCTTCATCTAATATTACAGATGTAATTTTATTATTATCTTTTATGCAGAAAGACAACAGATATCCTTACATTTACGGTGGGTGGTGGGCTGTATGGTGGACTGGTACATATAGTATGATACTCTCAAAGGCATCCTTCTTCCACATGAAATACCTGCGAATGTACACAAATGAAATGCCTAGGTCCCTCTTGGAATATGTAAAGAGGAACAGGTACTTTTTTTAATTTTACCACTCATTTAATCATTCATCTGCTAGAAGTTATTGCATTAACTTCAAAGTTATCACCAAGTTTCAATTAATCTAAACAGGAATTGTGAGGATATCGCGATGTCATTCCTGGTGGCTAATGCAACAGGGGCCCCACCTATATGGGCAAAAGGTAATTTTATGTCATTATAGAGCTAGCAATTTCAACCCATTTACTCATTAAAAGAGTTAGGGGCTATTTGGTTGGGTCTGACCGACCCCGGTCAGACGTGTCTTGTTTGGTTGCGTGCATCTTACCGGAGAATAGGTCTGACCAAACCCCTTATTCAGTCAGATCTAAACCCACATCTGACCCGAGTTAGACATGGAGTCGGTTAGCGACGTGGTTCATGGTGGTGGTTCCTCGACGGCGGTTGAGGAAGAAGATAACCAAACATACCTCACAGTGGTGGTTCGCGACAGTGGTTCGCGACGACAGCGTCTTCTTCGCTGCCGTCGGTTGAGATTAGTGTGTCTCTCTCGATTGTTCACAAGCTCTCTGTCTCTCTCGATTGTTTTGAGCGAGGGTTTCGACGGAGGGTGTTGATTTGGGTCATTTTCAGCAGGTAATTGGGGTGGTGGTGGGTCTAGGGTTTGGGGGTTGTGGGGTGAGGGAGAAGATCGCAGGTGAATGAAGGGGGTGTTTGAGGGGTGATGTTTTTGTTTTGTTTTATTTTATTAATTTTCCTTTTTACAACCAAACACATTTACTGGTTCAGACCACTTATGGGTTCAAACTTCTTACTGGTTCAGACCTCTTACTGGTTCAGCACTTATTCAATCAAATGTTGCCAAACCCCAATCTTAAAAGTGTATTTTTGGGCCCAATTCTAGAAGGAAATCTGTTAAAAGTGTATTTTTTATGCTTGATACATATTGGGTTGTGGAGGTTTTGGGCCTAATTCTAGTGGGCTTTCTTGTGCGGAAAGCTTTCTTGTGTGGAAAGCTATTAACCCTAATCTTCTTATTATAAATAGAATGGTAGGCCTTTTTAATTCCTTTTGTGCACTGATATATTGAAATTTAGTTGCAGCAAAGTGGACTTAGGTCAGATTAAACCTAACAACTCTAAATCTTGTGTGTTCCGTTTGTACGTTTGATTTGTTTGTGCGATATTTTATTGTTTGGTTGCGATTTGCTATCCAAAAGATACCTAACAATGCATACAACCTCGATCCACCTAACTGAACTTATTCAAAAAGCTAGATTAATCCAGTGAATTTGATACAGTACAGTTTTTTGCAACCAAATTAAGTATCTTTAAAAGTTTTCTGGACATCAAGTGTATTGGGTCATCTTTACCTGACCGACCAAAACAAAGTTACCCGTTCTGACCCACACCCATTTACGCTAACCACTCATGTTGCCAGCTATACTTGTCATATTTACTACCATATACCCACCTCATGTTTTGCGTCTACTTGCAGGCAAGATATATGAGATTGGATCCACCGGGATCAGTAGTCTTGGAGGTCATAGCGACAAAAGGACCGAATGTGTGAATAGGTTTGTATCCGAGTTTGGCAGGATGACATTGGTTCCAACGAACGTGAAGGCCGTTGACAGCCGTGGTACTTGGTTCTGGTGATTCATCAAACACTATGCTTCTCATATCTTTCTTTATTTTTCTAGAGATTACCACTAGCTATTGATTGTAATGTTGTTAGCCACGATACCACGTTAACTAGTGTTTACATGGAACGCAAACCGTTTAGCCTGTTTGTTGTACCAATACTCTGTTTCCTTATTGTGTAAAACCAACAACATAGTTTCTGTAATCAAATCTCAGTAGATTCCCTGTGCTTTTCTACGCGGGTTGCTTATAACTTTGATGGATTTATTGCAAGTGTAACATAATGGGTAAACATGGTGCCACTACGCTCCCGCATGCGCAGTGTCCGGTAGGGTGTTAGGCTAATTTGCCTAATGTATGCAAATTAACGCTGTATTTCTGCAAGATGTTTCCCCTACTTGAACCTGTGACCTCCTAATCACATAACAACAACTTTATCATTGCTTCAAGTTTCACACGATCACTCTTACTGCAAGTGTAACTTAAATATAGAAAAAAAGTTGCATTTAATATTTAGACCATGACCATACCTGAACTAACGTGGGATTGAAGCTTATCTGTTGGGTACTTGTGTACAATCCAACCCATACCCCAATTCTTCTTCTTTATCTTTGGTTTGTTTCTTTTGACTTGATCATGTGCAAATTGCTGCTGTTGCCAAAAACATGTTGCATTTTCTTGGGTCTTTTTATAAAAAAAATATAAAGGGTTTGATAAGATCAAACCAAGTTGTAGGCTATCTTCATTCTTTTCACACCAAGCTAATTAATGTAGGAAGAAATTGGGGTAAAGTATAACACAAATGTTGAATTCTTGTCTTCTAAAAGCAAAACAAGCTGGCTATGGAGATTGACATCAACATCAACATTTTTCATTCTACTTTTCTTTTACAATAACAATATGCGCGTATGAGTTATTTTGACATATATATTGTAATAATATGTTATTGGGGTTTAAACTATATACCATAAGATGCACATACTTTATGGGGAATACACGATGAAGAATCGTGCATGCATTGAAGTCATCAGTAAAATATACGTTTCATTGATCATATAAGAAAGATGTGAATGTATTTTTGTGAGCTTGGAACTTTAAACCGGTATTTCATGAGATGAAGTGATTTTGTGATGTAAATTTGATTCATGATAATTACGATGACTTCTTTTATCTTATCTTGTAAGGTAGATCACATCTAAAAGAAATCATGATGTTCATACAAAAAAAATTTATTAAATTGGTGTAAAATATGACTAATTCTCAAATAGAAAAGTTTGACAAGAAATAAGTCCAAAGTCAAAAATAAAAAATTATACAGTGCATAACAATAAAAAACTGTCGAATACAACTATCAGCTAATATATTATATTAATAGAACATTATATATTTTGTTAATTATAAATGACTCTTTTCTTTGAGTATATCCTAATCTCTTTACAATATAATTAAGTTGATTTGGTATGCAAGTGCCAAGACTCTAGAAGCACAAAGCATCAAAATGTCAAAAGAAAACCATAGGGAGACAGATGGATAACCTTGGTTTCCACTACTTATGAAAAACTTCTCAAGGGGCTATTATAAAAACCTCACCAAAATGACCTTTTTTATTATTGTTCTGATCCAACTATTGCTCCTTCAAATAATTCTACTCCTACATCCTTAACTTTTTAACAAAAGTCATAAAATATGAGAGTAACATGCACATAAATAGTGTGATTTTAAGTTCTAAATCTCACCCAGGGGCGAAGCTTCTTAGGGGTCCCATTTTTTTTTTTCGTCAGTAGTGTAAATTTTCGGCTTAATAATGTAAATTTTTTGTCCGGTAGTGTATATTTTTCTAATAAATATAGAGTCCGCCCCCCCTAATATAGTTTACTTTCGCCACCGCCCCTCTAAGCTTCGATTCAAACTCCGCCACTGATCTCACCGCCTTTGGCTTTTTAAACCTTAACACTTACGTCAATTCAAAAGAGGTTAAAAAAACACAAATTTTATGGTGTTTCTATAACCATATTGATATATCACATAAATATTAGTTTTTAAATTAAAACATACATGTCAATATTACATGTCTTACATGATATTGGCTAATATCATGATATTATCTAAGGTCATGTAATTTACAGGATATTAGTTGATAAACACTTTAGTTTGTTTAATAGGCCCCTCATTTAAAACAGTTATTAGTTTTTAAATTAAAATATGCGTATCAGTATCGCATACTTTACGTGATATTGGCTAATATCATGATATTATCTAATGTCATGTAATTTACAACATATTAGTTAAGAAAAATTTAGTTGGTTTAATAGCCCCCTCATCTAAAAACTTTTTTACTCAATTACATCTATACAATATACATGTTATATGATATATTGATATAAATTATAATTTATCCTTCCTTTATCATGCTAAATGCTAAATATATAACTTAAAAGTATATCATCTATATTATGCATATTATACATTTATAACAAAAACAACTAGGAGTATTCACAGTGGATTTCTTATCTTTATTCATATAATTACATTAAAACTTATTATCTTTTTTTTTATTTTCAATTAAATAATATTTTTTATATCATTATCATTACTTTTTTCTTTCTATTGCACTCACAACCACTTTTAAAAATATTAAAAATTTTATAATAATTGAAAGTGATTCATCAAATATATCGATAAACAGTTATATTTTCTCTCTTTTTCACTCATAACCACTCAAAATCATTTTATATAATATAAAAAACACACTTACATATTTTTTAAAATTTGAATGTGAATGCTCTAAACCGTAAAAATAAAACCAATTCAATAAATTAAAATTCCATATATATGAAAAAAATTAAAAATTTTCAACGGAACACATGAATAGTTTGGTATACAACAAACATTGACCTTTGACCTTATCCCCCAATCAAAATCCTACTGTCACCTTCACCTTCCCTATTCCCAAACCTAATCCTACCTGTAAACCCCCACCACCCCCTCACCACCGATTCACCACCGCATCACCACCGAGTCACCACCGCATCACCACCGAGTTCACCGTCGTCTACCTTCATAACTCCAATAATCCCCCAAAAACGTCTTCGCACCATCCAAACTCGGGTAATACGTCGGTTCCAGAAACATCTGAGCCAACGAATCGCTCGAATCCACCGTCACAAACGCTAAGCCACCGTTCGCCTCAACGCTACCCATCGCCACCACCAACAGCTGCTTATACGAGTAGTAAAACCTCTTCACCGCCGCTTCAACCGCCTGCAAGCTCTGCAGCAGATGAATCCTCGCGGCGGAGCTCTTCCTCCGGTACAGCCTCATCGCCGCCTCCTGAACCCTAGGTCCGCCCATCGGATCCACCTCTACGTCCAGAATGTACGGCACCTTATGCCTCAGGTTCTTCGATCGTTTCGTTATCTCAATTAGGGCTTTTGATCGAAAACAGAACGATTCCGATTCGGAAGATGTTTTGACGTCGAGTTGGTTCTTCAACCGGAGGAAATCGTCGGGATCTGTTAACAGGTGGAGATCTTCGACCTCCGTTAACAGCTTCCATACGCGTTCGAGAATGAAACAATCACTTGAAGCTGTTTCGAAATTGTTCGAATCGATTTCTGATTCGATTCGTGTTAGAAGCTCATTAGCAACGTAGATCCACGACTCTACGATCTGGTGAATCGTGTATACCGTTCGATTCTCGTGATTGTTGACGTTCGCTTGCTCCGGCGGTGATTTGGTAGCAGAATGAAGCTCCGCCGGCCGGCACACGGCGTCGTAGTTCAAGCTAGGTTTTCCGGCGAGATTTGGTTCACCTAACCCTAACGTGTACGGACACCTCCTCATCTCACACTCGATCGAATACTGAATCTTCTGTGCAATACCTTCAGCTTTCTTCCACGTAGCTAGCCGTGGTAACAGGCTTTCTTCACTCACCTGGCTAACCACCACCGTCGCGTCATCACCGTCGTTAAGCCGCCACACCTCCGCCGAGCTTCCGTCACGCGTCAACACACCTCCGCCTTCACCGCCACCACCCACCGGCGCAGCTCCGACGTCGTCGTTTTCACAAATCAAAGCCACAACCTCGATCTGCCTCGTCGCCACCGCCTCCAACCTCCGGCTCCACTCACGGCGGTTCACGTACGGTCTCGGATCCGACAACACAACCGACACGAACCGGAAGGTGAACTCCAACGCCTGCAACGCCGGTTTCACCACACCTTCATTTCTCCACGTCGGAAACTCTAACTTCTTCCACATCTCTCTGATTTCAGGTAGCCGTAGGTAATGCTCGTACGCCATACAATCAGTCTCCGGCGCCGGAGATAGGTCGAGAACTCGTGCCGGAGGCGGTGGAGGTGTGCCAGTGAGTTTGTTTGGGGAAGATGAAGGTCTTGGGGATCTGGTGGGGATGTTATCAGAGGATACCATTTTCCCTTTGCAGTCTAGATCAACCATTTTGCCTACATACATAACAACAGGTGATTGAAGGTTTGTTTGGTGGATGAAATGTGAAAGTGTTTGTTGCGATGGAGTTGTAGGGGGGTATGAGGTATTTATAGGGGGGATATGGATATGGTGATGTAGATTGTAGAGAGAGAAGGAAACGCGTGTAGAAGCGAAGAACATGGAATTTGAAAGTCGCCGCAAGGTTGAAAGTATTGATTTATGCTTTAGTTCTAGAATTATATAGAGTTTTTTTTTATATACGTTATATTTAACTACAACTTTTATAATTTAAAAGATAATCAGGAGGGTAAAGTTTAAACACGCAATCATTTGTTCGAAATAAGAGGTTAAGATATACATACCCTTAATTATTACTTGTCATATTCTTTCTCTTAAAAAATATTTCAAAATTTATCATATTTTACCTATGAATGAAATTAGTTTTGGACGAAAGTGATTTTACTTAAGAAGTTTAAAAACAGTTATTATATAACGATGTAAAGGCATATTTAAAAATAATAAAAAAAGTTTAATAAAAATTTTTGTATACATTTCTGAAGTTAGAAAAAAACTTTCGTTAAAAAATTTAAAAAAATCTTTTATAATTGGAAATAGAACTAAACAGATTGAATTCAAACGATTAAACCGTTTGAACCGATGTATTCGCTTTTGTTATCCGATTAAACCTATTAAATCGTTTATTATTCGGTTTATACGGATAACTGAACAGAACAAGCAAGATTTTGTGTTATCGTTAACCAAACCAAAACCGACTTCATGATTTCATTCATTTTTTTCAGTTATAGATATGGTTTAGTTTTCGGTTATTTTCTGTTATTGGCTTTGAACATTTGTAATTACCACAAATAAAAACAAGAAAAGACAAGAAAACAACTAAAAGAAATATTAAATAGATAAAACTTAAAAGTTTTTAGTTTAACATATTAAGAGGTGATGTGATAAATAAAAAAAAACATTAACTATTTTAAAAAGTTAAGGGAATGGTTATAACAAGTAAACAAAATTTAGAGAGGGGTATGTATAGCATCATCCAATATTATTTACCATAAAACTATCCCTTACATTACAATATAATAGTAGTTTTGTTTTTTAGAGGTTAAGAATTCAAATGCTCCAATAGACAAATTTTCTGAATTTAAGAGAAATTATGTATCGGTGTTCAAAAATATCCGAAAGTTTAAAAAAATTATGAAATTTTATTGTTAATAACAATGAAGTCAGACACCTAATAAATTTACCCATAAATTTGTACCACTTTCACAATCAAACTTGAACCATCAATTATTTAAAAGGATGTTATTCTAACATGCATCTTGATACCACCGGACCCTGCATACTCTTTGGTCTAAAAAGTTATATTGCACGCCATAGAAATATATGATATCTAATTTCAGTTGTGATAATAAAAGATTGTGTTAAAAGTTTAACTCTTTATTTAACTTGTTACATTCTTTTTTTTTCTTACTAAAAACAAAAAAAAAAAGTATTTTTCATTTGACTTATTCAGCATATACTTTAAAGTTTATAGTTGGTACGCTTAACCAACCTGGATAATAAATGATTATAAAATGGATATCGTGTTATTTTCTAAAATGATATACTTGTTAAATCTATTTTTTTGGGTAATCCTTAATCATATTTTAAAATGGAATATTAGTAGTTTTTAACGAAAATGAGGTTTGACAAGTGGATGGAAAGAAAAGTAAGCTTATCCATAAACAGATAAAATACCTAAGTACCTAATCATGTGCAGTGGCGGAGCTTGAACACTCCCACAAGGGGGGCGGGGCGAAATTAAATTTTCTTAAGGGGGCGAACTCGATATATATATGAAAATTTACACTACCGGACCAAAAATTTACTCTACCGCACTAAAAATTTACACTACCGATGAAAAAAGGGGGACGGCGCCCCCCCCCCCCCCCCCCCCCCCCCCGGCCCCTATAACCTCCGCCAATGACCATGTGTGAAACGGGTCGGATCCGGTTCCCCTACACGGATAAAAGAAGCTTCTCCCAACCAGGATATTCTTCATGGACCATGATTCATGTATGAAGAAAAAAACATCTCTTTCTGGCACCATAATTTTGTATTACTTCTGCACTACATTACTTTTAAACGTTTATTAAATGTTTAATGAGGATGGCATCTTGACATACTAACCGTCGTTGTTTATTTTCATTAAATTAGTGCATGTTTGAGTTTTATATAGTGACGAGCTGATAAATTTTAAGTAGGATTTTATACAAGTGTGTGTTCATTTTTATAGTTAGTTATACTAGTGGGAGATTTAGAACTTTTTTATTGATGTAATCGCGTTTTAGTTTATGCATGTTTAAAGTTAGAAGTTTTCTTATCAACAATTTATGATAAAAGATAATAAATTGATAAAACATACACGATACAGTAGAAACTCTATAATTTAATACTCGATAAATTAATAATATCGATAAAATTAATAATTTGTTCGATTCCAACTTGGGACCAGTACAAAATTGAAACCCAATCGATAAAATAATAAGATAATAATTTTTTTGAAATCCTAATGTAAATATATTGGTCCCAATAATACTATAAATTAATAATTACTAAAATATTTTAAAATTTTGGGATTGTCTAGTAAAAATAAATCTATAGTTTTTTTATCTTCAAATCTATATTGAGTTCATCTTTAAATCGCCCAATTGCACTTAAGAGTTGAGTTACTGTATTTTCATATTGCAACAAAAAGTTGCGAAGAGTTGTCGCCGCTTGCAATGATTCTTTCCGAGTGACAAGTTCATTAATGTGTGAATGTACATGAGAATTTTGAAGGCCCTTGTTTCAATTTTATTCAAATAGGTAAAGTGAATGGACATGAAAATTTTAAAGGTCAATGCATTGTTATGCCTAAAAACACTATCTAATAGATCATTGTAGAAGAGACTTTCGATGGGTTGTCTAATATGGTTCCTCATACACTAGTTGTTATTGTAAGGAGATTTTCAATGTGATATGATTGCATTGTTATGCTTAAAAATACGATCTATTAGATCGTAGTAGCAAGTAGTTGGATCATAGTCTCTTACCATGAAATTAGTTGCATGCGCTCAACACCAACTGAGGGCGATCAACAACAATAAGACGAGTCATATCAACTAAGTTATTATCGACTCTTAAATGTTTTAAAACCGTCAAACTAACACCCTTTCATGAAACATTGTGTCGTTTCATCAAACATTATGATAATTTACACCCCGTAAGACACAAACCTTGGTCTACTTTTCTGATATTATTTTTCACGACGAAAACACGAATGCTCGTTCTGTTTCTCCTTCTTAATTGCCAATTCAGCAGAATAATCTATCATTCATCTTTATTTTAATCAAATGATACATCATACTCAACCGTTATCTTAATGGTTCATATTTCAAACTTGATTAGAAAGGTTAATCCATACTATCATGTGTAGTGGTTTATTTAATTAAAATATCATCTAGGTAAATATAAATTTATTAAAGCTTCGTTTAAAACAAGTGTGGTAGTTTTAAAGCCCTATATAATTAAAGATTGTCAAAAATAAGAAAAATGAATTCGCTCATCTTTTTTAATATCAGTTAAAGGTTTGACTAAATATAAAATTTTGAGGTTCACATTTATCCAAATCAATAAATTTGACGTCCCATAGGGACTCTACTGCATCTAGTCTTAGTTTCTATAAAATTTTCTAATATTAAACGAGAAATAAAGGAGACAATCCGGATATTAATGATGATGTGGAAGACCAATTCCGTCATTTCTCCGTTGCCCGTTTTTTATACGGCAGATAAAGGGGAGATTTCATTGTTGAATATTTTGAATATTAAACTACTAAATTTAGTAAATGACGATATTGCCATTGAGGTGTATGGTGGACTACAAATTTAAACTGACGTGGCCGTGTCTTGTGCCGCCAATACGACCATTGCCCGACGATGAATTTGACTTTTCTTTTGTGGCTTCTCTCTTTAATATTCTTATCTCAGTTAAAAATATTCAAGTTTGAATGGAAGTCATTTCAATTTTGATTTTTGACATTTTAAAAGTTAATTCAGAATTTAAGTTTTAGTCGAGCGCGTGTCTTGGATCAAGTGATGATGTTGTTGTTTTGTGACTTTAATGATAATATGTTTATAACATAAGAAACATTAACAATCTCTACTACAAAGTATAAGATATGAACGTTTAAATAGCTTAAAGTTTGTTTGAAAAAGGCTTGGAATAGTGAGCTTAAAGCAGCTAGGTTTGAAAATTTCTAAAACCAAGCTAGCTCGGCTCGAAATGTTTTTCAAAACCATGCTAGCTCGGCTTGAAACGTTTACAAAACCAGCTAGCTTGGCTAGTTTAAACTCGAGCCAACTCGATGGCTCAAATCGTTTAACTGTATGTATATATAATTTGTGAGCTTTAAATGCTTTTGGTTAGTTTAATCGTCACTTTGTAATTTTGATAATTATATATATTTTGTTTATATCATAATTCTAGTCAAAGTATTACATATTGTTCATTTGTCAAAACTAGTTCTATGGATGTCCAAATAACCCGTAGGTTGAATCTTGCTAGAAAGAAACTCGAAAACTCGCCCGAAATTGGTTGAGCCGGCTCGGCTCAAATAATTTATAATCCAAACCGAGTTCGGCTTGGCTCCTTTAAAAACCGAGCCGAGTCGAGCCAAACTCTACCTCGGCTCAACTCATGAACAATATTGGTGTGGGGTAAGATTGCTTAATTACATTTGATCACAAAAGCAATTCAACCTTAGTTAAGCACCGAGCACGTCCCAATTTCGACTCGCGTTACAAATTTATGTGTTTTGAGCCAAACCACCTTAATATTAGAATCGGAGACATATTCGAATAACCCAAAACTAATTTGATAAACACCCTTACTTTTTAGCTTATATATCTTTTTACTTGAATATGTATATGACCTTGATAGTTTATATTATTTATTTTATCTCCCAAGATAACAATAAGTGTTTTTGCTTGTGTAAAAGCTCTTGCAAGTTTTTTTGAAATTAAGAAACAATTATTTTAGCAACACTTGAAAACAACTTAAACATATAAATGATAAACACACATCACCCACCCCATATTTCAGGTTCATGATACCGATGGATTTCTAGTATTTGCACATAGTTCACGTGTTATTATGACACTCTTATGTCTTTCCCCACGTTGATATTACATTGGTATTAATTAGGTTTGAGCTTGAAAGCTTAATGTTGGTGTCAATTTTTGTGTTTGGGTTCGGTAAATTAATCTACAAAAAAATATTATATGCAAATCATTTCCATAATCTTAGGGAAGTTGTCGAACACTCTCAATTTGGGCATCCAACACGTTTTATGTGTTGTAACAACATGTTTATCGTAGGACGTAATTTAGTTACCTTCTAAATATCACGTTTTTTTAATGACTTAATTAATAATATTAATCAACACTTGCTACATTTTCCCTGTCAACATATATGAAACATCCTATCTGATAAGTTAGGATTAAGCTTTGTCAATTGTTATAAACATAATTAATCCTTGTTAAACTTCTATCAATTATTGTTACATTTTATGTATCTACTATGTGGCTGATATTACTTAGTATTCTAGGTTATTGTTGATAAAAAAAAACACATACGAAAACATAATAAAATGTTAAACAAGTTAACTAAATCAATAAGAAGTTATATAATATATATGGTTTCAAAAATATTAGGTAATATATTGTTTTATTACTTTGTTGCTACACTTTTAAGCCGATAAATAAGTAAAATAATAATATAAAATACACTTTTGAGTAGTTATTATTATTATTTTAATTGTCAAATACACGCTCTCTTCTTTTTACCTATTATTCTAACTTCATTACACTTAACAAAAATTAAATCTCTTGATGAGAATACGTCATTTTAATTAATGTATCAGAAATAATGAGCAGATAAGGTTTGGTATATAACCTGCCACCTAGTGCATCATAGATATGAGTGGACATCTAGTTTGTTCTTTTATTAAGTTAATTTTTGTGGCTTATAAAAGTAAGCTAGAAAATATATCACAAATAGTCTTCATTCTCCCACATCGAACATAATTGGTAGCTTTTATCAAGATTTGAGATAAAACATCCACTCGATGCTTTTGTGGGTTATCTTTTCTCTTATTTAGTGACTTGCTAGTCGGGACTTGATATTTTTACATACATAAGTCGTTCAAAATTTTTAGTAACTTTTATCAAGATAAATATGATAGTTTCTTTATCTGTTAACATATATTGGCAATATTTTTTTCTATTTTCTGAAAATACTTTAAGTGTTTAATTATGAAACACTGTTTTATCATGTAATTAAATTTGAGATGAATAAAATAATTGTAAATTTTAATATTTGAATAATTTCTTTGAAAAAAGAATTTATGCTGTCCATGTTTAAAATTTAAGGGACTTTAAACTTGATATTTCATATGTATATATTGTATTTAAATTACAATGCAAGAAAATATGATATAATATATATATATATATATATAATCACATGTCTGTGCCTATAGTGTCACCAATAACATCGTTTTTTTTTTTGTTTTTAATTATTCTTCATATACTTCTAGAATGAGTTAATAACCAAAATATATGGGGCGCTGATGAGTTGGTAAAATGCGCCCCCCCCCTCCCCCCCCCTCCCCCCCCCCCCCCCCCCCCCCCCCCCCCCCCACCGCTTTCACACCCTTTTTACTTTATGTATTTTTGTCTTCAATTTTTAATAAGTTATAAGAGTGATCTGTTCAGTAGGAACTTTATAGGTTATTTGTTTAATTTTGATTATTTATAAGTTTTTTTATAACGAGGAGACAAATACGACAACACGATGTTACAATTCTAGTTTTATAAGTTTAGAAAAACCATATAAACTTACCTTAAGGTTTAAATCATACGTATGCCGTAAACGAACCGAATGCACACGAACATCGGCATATTCGTGTTCGTTCATTTAACTTTAACGAACACGAACATATACTCGAACATAATTTTTTATTCATGTTTGTTTATTAAGAATGAAAATGTTCGTGTTCGTTTATGTTTGTTCGTTAAAAAGCTAAACGAACAGTTCACGAACATAAACGAACACAAACGAACAAAAATAAACGAACATAATTGACAAACACAAATGAACACAAACAAACGTTTATGAACACAAACGAACAAGTCTGACACATCATAATTCATCCAAAAACACATGTAAATTAATGGTTCAAATATATATGATTCATCTAAAAATGTGATTATATTAGAAATTCCATAATGATTCATCAAAATCATCCATAATGACTCATCCTAAAGCCATAAAAATATATGTACATGAAATTTTGTTTCAATACATAAACGAACAAACGTAAGCAAACGAACATAAAGGAATATATATAAACGAACATAAACGAACGTTCACGAACGTAACTGAACGAATAAAACATGTGTTCATGTTCGTTCGTTTAATTAATGTTCGTTCGTTTAATTAAACGAACAAAATTTTTTGTTCATGTTCGTTTATTTAGTTAAATGAACGAACATAAATGAAATTTCCGCCGAACAATTTATGAACGTTCGGTTAATTTACAGGCCTAATCATATGTATATATGAATATATATGATAAATTAAATAACGAGGTCGACAAAGAACTTTAGATTCATGGTAGATCTCATAAGTCATAACATATTAATATCCATTATCCCTAGATCATAGATCTCACAAGTCATAACATCTTTTTCTTTCTTGCTAGGGAGGTCTGTTTTTAGTCACACGACACGTTAGTTGATAAATATATCAATCCTTCACAAATGGTATTTGATTAACATAATCAATACATCATTGAAATACTTCTATTATTGATAAATTATAAAAACCTAAATCCGTAAATATTTTTTTTATTTTTGTTGTACGTTGTGGATTTTTAGATGATCGTTAGCTAATTAAGATGATGAAACACGAAGGTGACATTATTAGGGTGGAGGGTTGCTCACATCACACACCACAGCATGCTATATACCCACCAATCATATTTTGTCATGTCACAATATCACACAATATCACATCACTCCATACCATAAAATTTAAAGGGGGCACTCACACCACACTACGCCAAACCATGACACGACTCTTTTCAAACTAATCACAAGACACCAAAACCAATAGAGTGGGTTTGCCGTGCTGCACCAAAAAAAGCGGAGTGGGGGAGTCCGGCGATGTTAAAGCGCGACGTAGGGGGCCGCTGCCCCCTCATTAGAGGTGCGCCCCACCCACCCTCAAGATATATATGTTGCCTCAATTTTTTTCCTAAAATGTACATTTAATCCAACATAACCAATAGAAATGATCATGTAAGTTGCTAGCTAGATTTTAGCTTGGATGCTAGATTTCAGCTTACACTAATAACTTGAAAACTCCCGAGGGATGGAGGAGGTTATAATGAGATCCATCAAAAAACTAATCAAAAAGAATAAAAATTGACAAATATACAGCTAGGAGGCTAGATTTCAGTTGACATTTTTCATAAGCCAAAAGCCGACAACTTTTAGAGGCTAGCATGAGAAATTCACCGCTCTTACTAACAAATACTAGTTGCATTACATCTTTAGCTCAAATATACTTTATGAATGTAAATCAAGAACTTGAGGTGTAAATCTTGACACCCCTTTGGCCATTTGGGCATGTTTTAAGGAGTGAATCAGGTCAAACTTTTATGAAGTTGCATGATTCATGTATGGGATTTGGTTTTACTTAATTTGGGTTTTAAAATAGTGAAATACTCATACCAACACATAAAGAACATATCATGTCATACCAACACATAAAGAACATATCATGTAGGTTTATAAAAATAAGTATTTTCACTCATATATCTTTTTTTCCAGAATAGTTTGTAATATACTCTTACAAAACATTTATATGGATGTACCACACATCACATGATTTAAACACTTGAATCATTAGATATAGAATATACATTTTACCACCAGAATGTCTCGCTGTGTTTCCAAGTTTTATAAATGATATAAAAGGTGACAAATGAAATTAATGAAAGAAAGGAAAGGGAGAGGAATGAAAAAAATTAAAGTAATTTTGTCTCCATAGGAAGGAAAATAGACTAAACATTTTATGTATTTATGTGTTTAAAGGAAAAGAAAAAAAATTTACAATTTTACAATAACATTTTTTCTATATTTTTGTTTGATTGCATTCTCTTCATATTCATCCATAATAGAAGTAAAGTTAGGATTAAAACTTATAAAGATCTTCACTTTTTTTTCTTCATTTTATTCTAAATAAAACTCAAAAAACAAAAAAAAAAAAAAAAACAATTCATTTTTTACTTTCTCCACTTCTTTCTTTAAAAATGACTCGAGAACACAGCGGGGACTCATTTATTAATTCTCACACAAACTAAATCTCCATATTTTAAAAATCGATTTTCTTATAAAATATCATAATATCTTTTTAAACAACAGAGTGGGATTCAATCCCACGCGTTCTCCACTACCCTTTTATTACCGCCACCGTTACAGTTGTCCACCATGTCGCCCTCTGATTGGCTCAAACACTGCCAGCTCAGCCTATACTTTACCACAGCTAATCACGCGGCCCCCTCACGTGACTTGTTCCAAAAGTCAAGCCTACAGCTTTCGACACGTCTCATGGCTGGTCACGTGACTTCCACCCCTTTGAATTGACCTCTGCTGACATGTAAACGTCTCATTGGGTGGGCGGTGCCATGTCAGCAAAAGGCCACGTTGCCACGTAGTGGTTGAACAGTTGGAACATCCCAACGGTATTTTGGCTTGTAAGTTCAGATGGATATTTAATATATTTTATATTATCCTTTCGACCAAAACCGACCCATGTCTTTCTGGATCTAAAATTAATAGGTGTTGGGTATGTATATAAGATTGTTGTTTATGTGTTTATTATTTAGAGGAGGAAGATGATATGATTATATATTATTTTGATGAAAAGTTTTTTAAATAGATTTAAGTTATTCGGAACTGGTTCGTTAAATATCTTTATTAAGCCGAAGAAAATATTTAGTATATTAAATTTATAATCGAATTAAATTCAGTTTTACTTTCTAAGGTTAAAATTGATAGAATGAGAAATTGTTGGGTTGAATATATAATATTTGAACTTAAATTTATGTTTTTTAACATTTAAAGGAAAATGATTAAAAATATCAAACCTGTGGGACCAAATCAAATTTATTACATATTATACGTTAAGAATTTGTTAATATGTTACGATAAGAGGAGTAAATAATATATCTTATTTTAAATATATAAAATTATTTATATACATATAAAAGTATAAAAGTATAAAACTATATAACTAATAAATAATAAATGAGTTGAGTATGAACTTGAACGGAACACAAGTTTTAAAACTCATGATCTGAGATCGAGGTAAAAAAAAGATTTCAAACAAGCATAACTTAAGTTCTTTAAGTTAAACGAGTCATCCACTCGAGCTTAACACAGACATGTCAACATGACATGACACAAAATTAATAGGTTTTGTGTTTGAGTTTAACAAGTTTCGTGTATTAAACATATCGACGCGTTAAGACACGATAATATTCATGCCTAAACAAGTTAAATATCCGTTAACCTATTAACAATTTTTAATTTGACTTTTATGGATTTTTGTTTTAAAACTGCTAAGGATTATTATGTTAAGAATCAAGTCGATCTTCATGTATTAGTTAAGACTCTTATGAATTTGCTCTAATTTTTGTTTCATTAAACAGGTTTCTAAACATGTAATATTATATATGTTTCTAAACAGCTTATTTCTTGTAACTTGTATCTTAACAGGTTCGTGTTCGTGTTTGAAAAAAATGACACGATAAGTTATCAGGTCATGTTCGTATCTAGCATATCAGATCATTGTGTCTTATAGTGTAATGTCTGACCGGTTATATCAGCCCTACTTAGGCGAGACGAGGCTCGAATAGGCTCGTTTACATCCTTTTTTTGTAACTTATGATTTGAACTGAAGGCAGTGTATATAAATTTTATTAAAATAAAGTAGAGTTAACTACGTGAATAATTCTAGTAGGTGTATTTTCATGTGAAGCTTTTGAATACGTATTATTTTTCTGTTAGAATATATGGTGATATTGGTTTCCCATTAACATACACGTTATTGATCAGAACTTTAACCTCTTCTCCAAGATGCTATATTATCTTCTTAATAGTAAATAATAAATATAATAAAAAAAACAAATTTAATATTATTGTGGATAAAATCGTTGGATAAGAGGATGGTTTTTGGGGTCGGAATACATGCGGAAAGGAAGCATGTTTGTGGGTCGCATGTTGCGTCTTTATTATTTTATGTTTGACCTTCATTTTCATGCTAAGGTTATCCGTTGGAACGATAAGTCAAATCACCGAAATTCTTATTATTTAAATGAGAAATGCGTTTTTAAATTATATATTAAGGAAATAAAATGTTCATTTAATATTATTATCACCTTGAAGAGATGAAACAATAAAGCAGGTTAAAATTGTCTACATATATTCTTTTCATTATTAATCAAGATATTTGAGGATCTCTCTCGTTTCTATATAAGAATAAGATTATTTTTAATAGATATTAGAGCAACTCCAACGTTATATATAAATACGGGGTGGCTTCATCCGAGATCTACAATCACCATCGGAGGCATGGGCGGACCTACGTTAGTGCGAGGGGGGCAGCCGCCCTCATTAAAAAAATTTATTACAGTGGTATATACACGTGAAAATCCTGACTGCCCTCTACAAAAATTTTACGATTCCCCCTCTAAACTTTTAAAACTAAAGAACGATCAAGATTGTTTCAAACACATTGTTAGGGGTGGAACTACAATGTGACCCCCGACCAATCCGAAAGACTATATTTTCTCACTAACATGTAACCGAGTAGATTTTTAATAGTTTACCACTCAAATAATCAAGTAGTTAATAGGATGAGAAAAGAAAAATATATATCTAGAGATGTTTTTTACAATAAAACAAGCGAAATTCATATTGGTTTCAAAATATAAGGGATGATATGTTATATTTATTTTAACTGATATTATTTTCAAACATGTTAAACATCATCAGTATGAAAGACTAATTGACTTTCTTAACAACTATACAAAAGTTTAAAATCGTTTAAAATTATTCTCAAACTAGCTGCTTCAATAAGGTTCTTGATATATATGCAAATACAAGAGTGTACACATTGTTTTTTAATAATGTTTTTCGGCGATGAACCGGATCCGACCCAAACCAGACCCAAAAGTTTATTATTTTGTGATAGTTAGACTACCTTTAAAAATTTCCACCCCCCATAAAAGAATTTTCTAGTTCCGCCACTGATCAGAGGTGTCGTGTTTGTTGGGCCTCGTCCATAATTTCAAACGGCGACAGATGCCAGTTGGTGGGGCCCCTCTCTAACAAACGTTTTAATTTTTTGACCAAACCACAGGCTGTAAAAATGAAGTTTACTCTAATTTTTTTTAAGTGTAGTTTTATAGTAAACAAAAATAAGTGTTTTCAAAAGGAGTAAAAATCTTATCTAAAGTTGAGGTGACGTGTTTGTTGGATCAGTGATTTAGGAAAATTTTAACTTTATATTCTAATAATTCCAAGACATATCTAATCAATAATATTCGTGAGGTTCAGTAATCCATTTATAATAAGGCATATCAACACCTTATCTATGAAAAAGTAAAAGAGTAAAAAGTTTTTGGATGTAATACAAACTAATTGGAATTGACATTTGAAGATGTGGTATTTTGGTGTTAATAATATTTAAATAATTCATCCGTTAGGCCATAATTCCAAATAATATAAAAGCCACCAATCAAGCCATATTATATGGACACCATTTTATGTTTGAATTTTCAAATTTAAAGGGAATCCTTAAATAGTTAAATGCCCAAGCAAGCACCTTTGACCCGTGTAGAAAATAAAGTTAATATATTTTGATAGTGTTCCAAACAAACATGAGCATGATCTTTGTCTAAAGATTCATCAACATCATCATCTTTTACAAAGCCCGCAAAACTCAAACACCCGTATAAACAAGATAGGTAAAAACGGGGACAAAGATAGAGACATAAGCGTTAATAATTAGTAATTTATGGTGGTGAAACCAGATAAATAATATTTTGTCTAAACTAATTGCGAAAGCAAAATAAAGGGTCAAACAAGTTGCGTACCAAGTTGAAGTGGATAATATTTTTTATAAATGTTAAAATGTTAATAATACTATAAACACATAGGAATAAACCTTTAACATGATTTAATTTCTCATTTACTACTAATGTTTATAACACATAGGAATACACATTTTGCACGGCTCGTTTTATCTTTCTCTACTATGAATCACAACTATTTAATATAATATGAAATCAAAAACATTAGAAACATGGTGTCATGATATGAGAAACGTTAACAAAATATGATATTATTATTATTCTTTATGGTTGGGCCTTCAATGTAAAGTGGGATCCAATTTCTAATTCAAGTGGGCCCATGTCAAAAGGTTTATATTATTATTGGATGAGAGCTTGATTACATATAACATGGAAGAGACTATACGTTATCATCTATTATTGATTCTTTATGTAACATCGTTAGTGAAGTTGTCATTTGGATTTGAAATAGCTTGCAAGAAAAGATAAGCACTTGATGAACAAAATAACAACATGCTGGCTATGAAATAGGATATAGGAACCGATATCATTCGTAAACATCAAGTTTCAACCACCGCATGGGCTTGTTACATCTATAAAGATTAATCCAACGAACCATCTAATGAGATGTCTACATATCGTTTTAAGTTTCAATCACAACACAATTAGTAGAGTACTGGTGTGACTCGTGAAGTTTTCTTGTGACAGGCTTTCATGGTTATCAAACTGAACCAACTGAAACCGGAGAAATTGTGTTCAAGCATTCTTTGAATGTTTTAATATATGGACCGCATGCTATGCACAATTCATACAAACTAAAAGTTACTCATATACACATATCTCATAAGGTTCATTATCGTCTATTGAAGAATGTATCATAAGTTCATCACCTTGAATATATCTCGTCTTATGTATATAAACATGTGTATATACACAAAAAGGATAACATCATCACTGAGACGAAGCGAATGTTATAAAGTTATTAGACTCACCACAAGAACTTGAATAAGCATCATGACCAATTTTCTTATCAGCTTTCCATGCCTTCCCAAGTCCCAACCATCTTGCTTAAAATAGATATTAGCCAACTATGTATGTATTATCTTTTTTTTCACGATAATTCATATTACCAGAATAATAATCATCAAATCTGAACGCTTCAAGGTTCGAACATACAACCACTTAGTTGGGAAGCAGACCATTTACCATCAAGTTATACACTTAGAGACAATATATATTAAAGATGTATCTACTACTAAAGTATCTATATAGATCCTAGAGTTTAAAGAACTAGAATATATAGTTTACAAACCGAGTTTATATCTAAAGGTTTATTAAAAGCTAAGTTGTATTTGAATGAAATTACGCGGATTAACATATTTATAAACTTATCATTTTAGAAGAGAAAATTACATAAATGGAGTGGTCTAACCATATTGCCTGTTTAATCCCTAAACTTTAAATTTTGCAAAATTAGTCCAAACTTTTGTGTACTCATTGCACATTTGGTCCCTGATATTAATTTTTTTTTTTGCGGTTTTTATGTATGTTTGGACCAATTTTTAAATTTAACTTTAGGGACCAGAAGTGTAATACTCATATAAAAGTTTGGACTAACCTTGTATTTTTAAAATTGGAGAACAAACTTGCAATGACTATACAAAAGTTTAAACTAACTTTGTAATTTTCAAAATTTAGAGATCAAACCACAAGGACCATTTATGCAGTTTTCTTTTAATAAAAATAATAAAAACACATTAGTTTTAACATATAATAGATAATAGATTGTGTAATATTTGCGTTACTAAAAAAACTCTTCTCAAAAGCCCAACAAAATGATCCATTTAAAAACGGACGAAAGATTGAAAGAGCAGCCTTAAATCGAAGGACTGTGATATAGTAGTATACTAGTATGGTATATCATATAATGGGCCTGGCCTGCAGTTGGTCCAATGGGCTTTTTAAGCTTAGCCTCTTTATTTATTTCAGTTGAGTTGATGTTTCTTTAAACAGCAGATTCTGTTGTGTGAATTATTTTTTTTAAACAATTTTTCTAACATGAATATCACAATAACTTATTTTAATCTGAATTTCATATTTATTTTACAAATTTATTTGATCATACTTCTGAGTTTTGATACATATGGACTATTTTATAGGAAGAATTTCATATATATCCTTACAAACGTAAAAAATATCATATTTATCCTTTCAAATTTAAAATATCATATATATCCAATTTAAATGAATCTTTAATATATTACCATCTTGCCCCTGTTAAGTATTTGAAATTTAAACATATTTTTAGTTTTTATTAACGTCTCATAAACTTCTCTATGGAACAATTTTTTCATAGAAATATTGGTGATCTTCTTAATCGCAAATACCAAATCTTGAAATTCAAACACTAACTCCAAAAAAAAAAAAAAAAAAAAAACATTTGTATGACTTCACAAAATGCTCGTTTTTTAAATCTGATGATTTAATTCTTGTACATTTGATTAATTCTTGTACATTTGATCGCTGCAGTAAATTAGAAAATCTAATCATAACGGTTCTCATAACTTCTTGTTGCTTGAATTATTTCTTTGACATGTATAAATTTTAAACATATATAAAAGGTAAATAGTCCTTTATTAATGTTTCGTAAATGAAATGGATATATTTGATATTTCAAATAGTTTCAAGGATATATATAATATTTTAAGTTTAGATTGGATATATGTGATATTTCTTAAATTTATAAGGATATATATGAAATTCTCCCTATTTATATGTTCTAATTATAGTAGAGTACATATCCTTATAGTCTAGTATGTATTTTATTCTTTTAAATGTTGAACTATTAACTGTTAAAATATAATTTTAGTTATTAAACACACAGAAAATATCATTTACATCATAAACATGTATAATCATATAATGTATTTTTAAGGACTATGGAATACTGTTAATCATCAAAGTCCAGCAAGAAACTATACAAAAGAAACACAAACCCCACATACAAGCAGTGGCGGAGCTTGAACAATCCCGTACGGGGGGCGGGGCGAAATTAATTTTTTAAGGGAGGCGAACTCGATATTTATATAAAAATTTACACTACCGGACTAAAATTTAACACTACCGTTGAAAAAAATAGCCCCCCCCCCCCCCCCCCACTGCATACAAGTGAAATCAATAAAATGAAATTACACTAAACGCTCCAATCAATGCTAAAGAATTTTCATGGTTGATGATCCAAGAGAAAACTCAAGACCTTGAGATTATTCACAATCTTGTGTGGGGAAATAGGTTTGCCATTGTAAGATTATTCGAATCTAAATTCAATTCTTGGGAATGCACATAACACTTAATAAATCGTTGTTAAGTAATCATCCATTATATTTCTTCTCTCTCTACTAGGTTCATGTTATAGTGATAAAAATTTTTGAGAGAATTAGAAACGTTCTTATGGTGTGGGAATGAAAAACAAACAAAATTCATCGGACTAGTTGGAACTTGATTATATCATCTAAGAAGAGAGGTGGCTTGGGGATTTGTTCTCTTCGAGCATTCAGCAAACGTACAAAGTGGACCGCTGGACAACAAACATCCATCTCATTTGTGTTTTGGATACCCGTATAACTTTTGCTACCTCCCCCATTTGTCATGTCATTTAGAATGTTATGATTCCCAACAGTCTTTTTTCATTTTGGATTAACAAATTCCATTAAAATTAACTTTTTTTTTTCTTTTTGCATGGAGGACTCTCTTTAAATAAATACCGACTAAGGACTCTTTAGATTATCAACTATGGGAACTGGGAAGTTATTTAGTATTGGCCGGAGCGTTTTGCGTAAATTCAGTTATGTGGTTTAACTTGTACTTGAGTTTGGTGTTTCTTTTTCGTAGTTTCTTTTTTTTTACTTGCCAGACTTTGGTGATTAATAATATTCTATCGCCTTTAAAAAAATATAATGTACTTATTACGTATCATTTATCATTTGTAACACCTAAGTTGTTTCAATTAAATAAAATATGTTTTTTCATTTTTTCAACATAACAGGGGAGTATATGAAATTTGGTTATAACGATGTTACTCAGTTCATTATCTATACTAATAAAGAACAATGTCTAGAAGCCAATCGCATAATTTTACACTGTCCATCAAGGCTCCACTTAGAATCTGGACACGTGACGTTACTAGAATAAAAGTCAACCATTCAATAATAAATTAAATGTTAATGATTATTGATATACTTTCCAATTATAAATAGTTTTTTTGATATTTAAAAACAACAATTTGTGAAATATGAAGTTTTTAGTACAAAGAACTTTTAAAAAATGAAATTGTTTAGAGAAAACTATTTTTAAAAAAAAAATTAGAGTTTTTAAAAAATAATTTAAAGACGAAAGTTTAAAAAATATTGTTATTGTTTTATTACTTAAAATAGTTAATTTTACGTAATTTCAATCATATTTTATTTCAAAAAATTATTTTAAAACTTTTAAATATTAAAAAGTAACTACAATTTAATGTTTATATTCAACTCTTGTAATAAACGAGTTTTGAACTAGTTTTGAAATATACATTCTTTGTATAAATTTAGTATCAAACTTGTTATTTTGATTATTGTCTAATGGTGTCTAATGCCTTTTATTCTTTCCATGTTGGACTTTTACAAATTTGATTAGTGGGCTTGGTATTGGACTGCTGGGCTGGATGTTGTTTGGGCTTAATGAGGGTTCTCATGCTCTTGTTAATGAAAGTTTTTGATCGAGTCTTGTATGTGGGGCCGTGGGGGTTCGTTTGTGTGATTATTATTCTGATGATCTCGTTCTTGTTTGACGTTTATTCTTTGTGTTTTCTACATTCATTAGATTCTCCGATTGTTCATTACTTCATTTGTATTTCCTGATAAACTCTTTGGTTTCTGTTGAGTAAAGTTACATTCATATTTTTTTATAAGTATTTAGGTTCCAAGTTTATTTAATAAAAATAAATTATAAAAGTTATACCCTGTTACATCTAGCAATCATATCACTATTATCTTGTGTACCATCATATAACTCCCCACAACTAGCAACCATGTCACTCTATTTTACGTGTGGTTCTCGTGAGAATAGACGTGACAACATGAATTTGTTTATATGAAACAGATTAACTAATGGGTTGTTTGGTAGTTTTTTAATAGTAATTAAGAGACTATCTTTTAATGGTTTATAATTTTTTAATGGTTAAAGATAAACTAATGCTGAATGGTTAAAAGGTAACCTAATGCTGAATGATTAAAAGCTACCTTTAAAATTTAACCTTTTAACCATTTAGCATTAGAGTTACCTTTTGACCAATAAGAGACTCTAAACTATTAAAAGATAGCTTTTTAATGATCATTAAAAGACTATAAAATAGTTTCTAATACTATATTTATTTGCCATCATATGAACATATAAAGTTAAACAACTTAAAAGTGATCGAACATTATTGATACGACCATAAATTCCATAATAACTTATTATCATATTATTATATTATTTATTATTATATTTTTGTTATTGCTATATATATTTTTGTAACTATAGTTGGTAAGATAATTATTATTTTTTCTTTTGGAAAACTACATACAAACTCGTTCGAAACGTTACCTAAACAAGTATGAATTTAGCAATAGTATATTCTACAAACCAAATAGCACTAATTCAATGTAGAACTATACTCGGTGACGGACACCACTATGAATATTTTCATCAGGTTACTAAGTTTCGTAGTTCGGCTATCTGTCAACATGATTTACAGATATTTGATTTGGTTCTGGTCGGATCAAACTAAACGAACCTATCTTTTGTTAACAACTAAACACAACACACATAAAACTTCTGTTATCAACAAAGAGAGTTCAAGAAAATAGACAATAAAAACACCCTTTTGAGTGAATGACAACTCTTTCTCTAACCACACTCCCACATGCATTGGATGACAAATAATTGTTGCCAATAGAAATGTTGTCTTTTCCACCATGTGTCAAAAGAGTTGGTCTAACCACATAACCATTGTCTTCCACCCATGGTGCACAAGGTTGGCATGTTGGCTCAAGACTTTAACACTCAATCCTCTAGTCAAGTCACTTGTTGGTGTGATTGGTCACCATTAGGCTCAGCCAGGACCACATGACCTACTTTCATGGGTCCACACCTACTTCCGCGATAACAAATTATCTTAAACACGCGATTAGCAAACCAAGATTTCGCTTTCAAGAGGGCTAATGACTTATTAAAGCCCGTTATGTGATAGCTTTTGACTCGAAGGAGTTTCGTGGCGTCTTCTTTAGTTGCTTTATTGAAGCATGCTTAAACACTTGTTGGGTTGTAGGGTCGAAAAAGATCTAAGTACCAAGCAAACAAATGGAAATCAAAATCAAAAGTGAAGATTTTGCCTTTGCTTTTTGTTAAAGTGAAATATTGCTACTGCCTTTAGTCAACAATTGGAAGCTAAAATATTTGTTATGTTGCCAACACTTGAGCGTGTTGACAACGAAGTCTTTGTAGCTTGTTCACATCGACTCACTATTACTAAAAGTCTTTGTTTCTTTCATACTTCACTCAACACGATGTGAAAGTAGTTGTGGTTGTGAACCTAACCTTTAAACACACCGTCCATGGTCAACTTTAGTTCTTAATTGCTAGACGAACCGTTGGAAACGAAAGGCTTTCATTCAAAGACAGATCCGTTGGTCATCCGCTGGTAATAGTGTAAATTTTGGATTGGATTACTGAGGGAATTTATCAAGGGATCATAGGTGAATAGTAAAGTTTGAAATCAGTAATATAAGAACACATTATATGGATAACTTCCAAACTTTTTATTATAACTCACTTAAAAACTTGATTAAAACTCGTACATAATACATAACCCTAAACCTTGGTTATGTATATATTTATAGGCTAAAAAATAAATCTATTTGAATACAATTAGGATTGTTAAACATTAGCATCTAACCAACTTGTTAGAGTCTTATTTGACTACAATACTAATTACTAAATAATATGAACTAAAAACAAACTTAACCGAATTATCAACTTAGGTCCTCCAACTTTACCGGCTTGTGAATTGTGTTAGAATTTACCGTTGACAAATAAAAGTTTATTGTATGTATCACCCTAAGATTTTAGATTTACTTTTTACTTGAGTTAACTTTTTTAGCATGACATCTTGCATGGTCAAACTGTAAGAGAATTATGGGCTTTCTAAGGAAAAAAAAAGAAGTAAATAAGTGGACTTAAAATATAACAAGAAATCCGCGGAACATATAATTCGTTAAAAATGTAAAACATTTGGCCATTTGGGTGCTTATATAGAAACTTTTCCCACCGTGGTCACTTTTTTTTCCAGGTATTTGTTTATTTGACATTTTAATTTCGGTTCGGAGAGGTCGGACAGGGTCAGATGAATAACGATAAATTGTTGTCGCAAGCAAAACTAATAGCTTAAAAAAGGTTTTTGAGGTGTTTCTAATCATGAAATGGTAAATCACTCTTTAATAACTCATTTTTATGTTGTTCAATACTTCACTCTGTCTTTTAAGTGTAACATCATGTATAGATTGCTACTTCTTAGTAAGTCCAAAAATCTCATAGGTCGACATTTGATAACCTCAAGGATTGGTTGAAAAACTGTAATGTATGTTACATATAAAAATAAAAAATTGGGTCGGTTGATCTCGCACACTATATAGTAGGTCTCCCATGCTTAAAATATTTAGCAAAAGTCATGCGTTCAAGTATATATTGTTAATTGTCATGCTTTCACATTTTCATGAGTATTTATGTCACGATTTGTCCTAAATAAACACTTGCCATTAATGGAAACATGAATCAAAACAAGAATAATAAAGAAGACAAGAATATATTATGATTCACACGATGAGTGTCATCGGCTTCATGCATGAACAAACTAGAGAGATTCTTGTTCATGTTAATCTTTTAGAACCATTTATAATTACGTGGAGTTAAAGGCGTATATTCATATACGTACGCATGTGAGTGTTTAATTCAGAACACTATATATTATAGAAAAAAAAATAGACTATTTATTTTTTCAATATTAGAAGATTTAAAGAAAAAACTTAAATAAATGCATAAGTTTAAGTGGTCTTATAATCTTACATATATAAAAATTACTTAAAGATAGGGTTAAAAATTAATTATAAACACATTTTGTTGACTAGCTTTTTCTTGTGATTAAATCTGGTTCCACTAATTTTCTTAATATCTAATAACTTTCATATGCGATATTGTTTTTTTAAAAAAGTTATACCATTAAAAAGTTGTCAATCTTTGATTTGTGTACAATATTGTCATAGTATTATTTTTACAAAATTAAGATGGTACATAATTATATATGCGGTAGCAATAACGTGATTATACATGACTTTTTGAACATTATAAAGTTGTGTAATTATACGTGTCTTGGTAAGTAATTACCTATACCCGATACGTAATTACATATATAAGCCCCTCCTCGGCCTTGAGTACACGTTTTATGTTTCAGTGGATTCTTACGCTTTGCATGACTTTTTACTCATGTACCTTAACCGCCCGTTACACACTCTCTCTATCTCTCTCTCTCTCTCTCTCTCACACACACACACACACACACACACACACACACACATATATATATATATATATATATATATATATATATATATATATATATATATATATATATATATATATATATATATATATATATATATATATGGGAGGGATCATAAAAAACCACATTATTATGTGAAACTAGAGAAACCAATAAAACCGATTACATAATTTATATATTTTTTATCACTAACCTTTATATATATATATATATATATATATATATATATATGTGTGTGTGTGTGTGTGTGTGTGTGTGTGTGCGCGCGTGTGTGTGTGGGTCAAATGAAAACCGTAACATAGTTTTACATATAAGTCACACATAGGTTACGTATACGTAACCATTTTTCATTCGAAATAGTGTTATGTATACGTAAGACTCTTCATTTTGTATTTATGTTCAACATATATGTAACAAATACTTAAGTAACCTTTTAACAATTGAAAGAACAAAAAAGTTATGAATTATGTTATTGATTTCTATTGTTTTCTTTGGTTTTCGCATAAGTATTGGTTTATCAGGAACCTTCCCCTATATATATATAGGGTTAGAATCATTTTTTATATTCAGAACCATTGATTTACATAAATGTGAATTAAGTCTTGTGATACTTGAGCTGTTTTACATATGTGTATATCAGACATGAACAATAAACTATGTAAAACAACTAAATATCACCAGCTTTAACTTACATTTATGTAAATATATGATTCGTAATTTACATTTATGTAAATCAATGGTTCTTTTGGTCCTGAAAATAAAAAGTGATTCTGTAATGATCTTGACCTTATATATATATATATATATATATATATATATATATATATATATAGTTTATTTTAGAACACTAAATTATTTATATAACTTACATATTTATGTAACTTGATAACTGAAAAATATATATATGAACAAATTAGTTTGATGGTCTTGTATGTACATAATCTACGCACATGTGAAGTAAAATAATAAAAATTGTTAGCTTTGAATTAAAACTTTAAATGATTTAGAATTGTTCTTTGCTTCTGAAAAGTTTAGGCTTCTAAATGATAGCTCTCTATAGATGTGTGTATATACATATATTATTAGATAATAATCAAATAAAGGTTAATAACTTGGTCCCTAAATTTACACAGCGGGCCTAGAAAACCGGACCTAAATTTATATATAATCAACCCAATAATTCTACTTATGTTAATGAATATACACAATCATCCGTGAATGCATTCTTTCTTTCAATATTTGCAGCCAAATTCAGTCTTCATATGGATATCTTTCATAGGTTCTAGTGTTATTATCCAAGTGCCAAGTAACTGGTTAAGAGAGTTCGCTCTAATTGATAGGGTCTCAGACCACTTATGCTAGATGGTGCTCAAAGTTGTTTTTAATGTAAACGGGCTTATGTGTTATCCTTTTATGAGGTAATAGGACGTGGTTAAGGTGGGAGATGCTGATGGTGTGATACAACACCCCTAGGTTTGAGAATTAGCACCGCCCCTAGTGCGTAAGTGTACGTGGTCACGAGCATATATTGCCCATGGTGCTATGCTAATTGGGCTTTTTTCTCACCTAGAGCATGAAGTATTACACATGCCCCCGAACGAAAAATATTAGAGCTTATTGCTATTATATAATCAACATGCATGCATTCACCAAATTAATATATCGTTAGTCTTGACAGCTTACAAACCAAAACAAATTATATTTTAGTTACAAATCCGTACATGTTACATTAGACTATTCTCATTCACAACCTAACCAACCCAACTTTTTAATAAAAAATTAATTTCTCTCTCTTCAACCTACACAACCCAACTAAACACAACTTTTCACTCCCATTAACAACCCAATCTTCACTACCTTTTTAAATAAATATAATTTGAAAATTTTGATATTTTACTTAAATTCAGTAGAAATATAAAAATAATTATTTTATTTCAAAAAAATATATTATTTAATTTAAAAATAATTAAAAAAACTATTTTATATTAAAATACATAAACGAACTCCATTTTTAATAAAATTTATACCAGCATGTTTTTTTAAAAAAAAGTAAAGACATTTTTTATAAAAGCTTAAAAGTTATAAGTTATTAGACAAAATATATTCTATCAAAAACTAGATAGTGTGAAAATTAATTAAAATAAAGTAAGCCAATCATCTCTTGACATGTGGCAATGGAAACAATCTTTGGGGTTGCAACCTTGAATTGCTATCGTGACCAGGTTGTTCATTTTTTTCTTTTTTTTTTTTTTTAAATTGTATCACAACTCAACCTCATTTTAACTAATGGGGATAGTCTTAAGTTTGTTTGTCCCCGTGTTCCTTTTGTTTAACAGAAATAATAATACACTTAATATATAAACTATAGTTGCACAAAAGTTATATCACACAAATAGCATTACAAATAGTTACGTAGAAAGAATATGAAGTTTATTTATTTTTAAATAGGAAAACAACTTATGATTATATCACTATGATTACTCTTGATATGAAAGTGAAAATTCAAATTGTTACTAGTTAAATTGTTAGTGTGAAATATTCTCTAACACGTAATAGTTTTGATTATTAAAATTTAATTATTATTAAATGTAATTTACATTTCTCTATGCCCTGTTAGAGGCGAATAATCTTTGAAGTTATTATTAAAACTTTATTTTCTTAATTATTTGTATAATTGTTTTGTTATATTTCAATTCCAAATCACTTATTATACATTTTGCAAGTCTACTTTATATATTCATATGTTAATTGATAATTGATATGAAGTGAATCTAATAGTTAGACTGTTAAGAGTACTTGAGATGTCCCGTCAAAAGACTGACGATGATGGGTGACGGATGTATGCAATCTTGGGGCATTGATTCCAATTTTCCTTTTTATCACCCTTAAGAATCTCATTTCTCTGTTTTCTATCCATCATCTTACATTTTCTTACCTCTATTTTGAATAATCGCCTAATCTTAAGTAACTTCATTAAAGCTTTGTTCTATTCACTATCTCCAGATCATTTGGTTTGGGAAGAAAAGTCCTATGAGTTTTCAAATAGAGGTTCAAAGTTCAAACTCTCATTTGGTGTAGTATGATTCAAGTGGGTGACGTTTTATTACATTAGACATTTAAGTGATGGGTTTCCTCTGGAATGGTGAACGGGCCGAGTCACCAGCGTTATCTGTGTTCACGGGCGTGAGTGACATTTTGTCAATGGGTTTATCCGGGTGACCGGATATTATTCGTTAGCTGTTAAAAAGTATGTATTGATTTTATGTATAATTAATTTGTTAAAAACGTGTGAGGAAAATGTTTTTATGATTTTGGAAAGACAAATACACTTTATAAGAGCACTCACATCTCATTTTTTATTTTCATCCTTATAATTACATTAAAAATCATTACTTTTTCTGTCTACTTTCAATTAAATAGTATATTTTTATACATTTTGCATTATTTTTTCTCTCTCATTCACTTATAACTACTTTAAAAAATATTAAAAAATTTATAAGGGTTGAACAGTGAATCATTAAATTTACAGATGAATAGTAACATTTTCTCTCTACTCCATTCACAACCACTCAAAACCATTTCATATAATATAAGGACTCCCATTCACATATTTTAAAGAATAGGCTCTGAATGATCTAAGGATATTTAAATTAAGCTTTGTGATGTAAATAAATTCAAAGAAATGTTTGGTGAGCAGCAAACTGGTTCTAAAATACCAGTTGTTTTATCGAAAAAGATGACGTTATCTTGAGAAGAATGGTCCCCTTTTAGTCTACAATGTTTTGATGGTTAAGCGTATGTTAATTTTGGTGACTATACTTTTATTATTCGCTAGTCACTTGCTAGCTTGCTAACAAAATATTTTGTTGGTCGCTCAAAAAAATAAAAAAATACCATTTGTTTTAATGGCGAAGTCGAAAACTCAAGTGAGTGACCTAGTACTTGCATTTTTTTTATGAAATTAATTATATTTTATAGATTAAAATCACAATTAATTTATAGTGACATATTTATTAGGAGAGAATAAAAAGAATACTGATCGTGATTCCTAGAGACATGTTCCCAAACGAAAGTCAAGAGACTTCTAGCTCATAGTTGGGTACATTAGTTGTGGATAAATGAAGAACATCATAATACATCATAATAAAGCATGGGTTTGAATGAGAAAAATTGCATAAAAGGTTTTGAACTCCTCTACGCAAGGCAGGTAGTACTGGTTGTGAATTTAAGTCATCACCTATGATAAAAAAAAACGAAGTTTTAGGTTGGGTATGGGGTTTTCTATCACATATGATGAGTTTTCTCCTGAGAATGATCTCGGGTTGCAACTCGAGTAATGAAGATGATCGGATGGCCCAATGATCTATCAGTGATTCAACTAGCCGTTAAAAAAAGATTGTACAAGTTGTGTTAGAACCTACATGAGTTGATATGTTATAGAATATTTTTTGAAAAAGTTTTTTTTTATGATCTTAAGAGATTCAAACGAAGAATATTTAAAACAATACACAAAAGATCCATACTAGTTCCCGGTGAGTGTTAACTAACATACTTTATGTTCGCTCCTTGGCATCTACTATTTTATTTCTCATTAAGTAGAGTAATGATTACATTTAGATTGTCTTGCTAATCAGATGGTAATCAACCCTTCAACACCTCACTAAGTAGGCGATGATCACCATTCACCCCATCAAAATATCATTAACCAATAGTTTTCTTCCATTCAACATCTCGCTAACTGAGTAGTGGTCGCGCCTTTAACATCTCACAGGCATAACAGGTATTACACGACATGATAAAACACGATGATCTGACATGCTAGACATAAATACGACACCATAACTTATCTTGTCATTTTTTTCAAACACGAACACGAACCTGTTAAGAAACAGGTTACATGAAATAACCTGTTTAAAAACCTGTTTAGAAACACATTTTTAGAAACCTGTTTAATGAAACATAAACAGGTTCTGTGGTGGACTGGTCTCAGATGGTTCTGCGATGGTTCTTCCCCACTTTCTCCGATTGACTGGTCTCCGATGGTTCTTCAGTGGACTGTGATTGACTGGTCTCCAATTAACTGGTCTCCGATGCCTGATGGTCTGTTGGTCTCCAACTACGGTGTTGCGGCGTGCTGCGGACTACGTTGATGCGGATGAGGCTCCGATGGACTGCGGTAGACTGCAGATGGGCTCCGATGGACTGCGGTGGTCAGCGGTCAGCCGGATCTCAGTCAATGAGGCGACGATGTTCCAGAGTCCAGGGCAACGACTCTTGTCTCTTGATTCTTGAATGTTGAAATGAGTAATGGAAAAAACCTAATTAGGGTTATGTATATTATGTGTGTGTGTGTGTATATATATATATATATATATATATATATATATTATATTTATAATTAAAATAATAAGCAGGCTTCTTAACAGGTCTTAACAGGTTAACAAGTATTTAACATGTTAAGACACGAAATTTATCGTGTCTTAACAGGTCGATCTGTTTAAGACACGAAACCTGTTAAGGTCAAACACGAAACCTGTTAATTTCGTGTTGAGTCATGTCGTGTCGTGTTAACAGGTCCGTGTCAAAAATTGCCGGCCCTAACGACAAACAAGTAAGTCCTAAAATATAAATATCGGAATAATCAGAATGGATTTGACTGCGACGTGCATTATTATGTTTATTGATAAAACATATTTTTGTTTAAACAAACTAGATTATATAATTTAAAATTTGTTAGGGCAAAGGTTTTTTTTCCGGCTCGTCCAAATCACTAAAATCATCAAGACCGGCAGTGACGATAACAATGAATCGTCATTATCATTTTAAATTTTTAAAACCTAAAGATTTTCTTTAAAAAAAATAGTTCAAACCTCCCACCCATGCTGTCTTGGCAGTCGGACCTACAATGATATCGTCTTAAGTTTAAGGTGGCAAGTCATATTTTTATGATATACATCTTAACTTTAAGATGCAACACCGTATTTTAGGCAAGTGTTACTCAAGTTCTGTTTTCTATTAATTATTTTACAGCATGTAAAATCTATACTTATTAATAAAACAATAATTTTAGTGTCATGTGGCATTCTCTTAAGCCTCTATTTTTTTCATTTCCCGCCTAAATACGTATCTGTTCTTAGTGTTAGTCTAGGTTCATTTGACTAAAAGTCAACTTCTGATACAAGAGATATTTAGGGAAAATTTGAAAATTTAACCCTAAATTAGAGCACATCTTTTTTTGGAAATTAATCATACCCGATATCCTTCCTTTTTCAAATAATTCATCAACAAAAACTGTAGAAATCTTTTATGATTTCTTCATCTCTGAAATTGATTCCTTGATTGTGTGTTTCCATTAAATACTTGGTTTATATTCGAATCTTGACAAAAGTTACGAGATTTTTTCATCGACTCCTCTCCAATTCGAATGAATTCATGGGTATCTTTTTTGGAAATGAAATCATACCTGATTTAAAATATTTCTCAATCATCCCAGCTTTACGACCTCACGATTTTTGTATTTATAAAGTCTGATGATATCGCCTTCGGTTTCATCAAGTTTTCATTTTGGCTTCGGTTTCATCAAGTTTTCTTCAACAAAATGTATTTGTTTTTTGTTATATTTGAGTTTTTATCCTCTGCGATTATGATTTAACCTATCATTGTCTACAATTGTGTTTTTGAATTAATATATTTTACTTTCATTTTTTGTTTTGAATGTGATCTACTTTAATAATCCATCTGTGAGGAGGTATTACATGCTTCTACTTTTAAACTTCTTTATTTTTTAATGTGTACTGTCATATTATTATTATGTTTGATTAGAATTCGTTTGATATGTGTGCAAATTGTTTTGATGTATCTGGAAGTAATATTGAAAATCACATTTTTATTCCACGGTTGATTTTAACACCTTCCGACAATAGGATTTCTTTTAAATTTCAAAGAAGACAGTTTCTGTTAGGAATGTGTTTTGTAATGACAATAAACAAGAGCCAAGGACAATCGCTATCTAAAGTTGGTTTGTTTTTAAACAAGAATTATGGCCAGCTCTATGTTGCATTATCTTGAGTTAAAAGTAGATAGAGATTAAAACTATTAATATTAGATAATGATGAAAAAATCACCAACAAAACATCAAATGTTGTATACAAATAAATTTCGGATGTTTATGAATTTGAAATATTAGTTTTCATGTTCAATTTAATTTATTTATTACTTAAAGTTTTTATTTATAAGTTTATTTCATTTCATATTATACACTATTTAGACGTATAAGTATTAATAGAGAAAACTTACTAATATTAGATGTAGCTAATGTTAAAAATTATACATAAAAATCGATATACAAAGTATTATCAACAACATTATAACTTACGAACTTTTTTAAACAACAACAATATTTTTGGATTGAACCGTGTGCAACACGGGTCTTTAGCCTAGTACTCTAATATAAGAGTAACTTGAGATGACACGTGGCAGCATTACAATCATGCTCACTAAAATTTTCCCGCATCTCTCTCATATTAAATAATTACCTTAATTATTAATAATATTACTTATACTTTTTTAGATTTAATAAATTAAGAAAGAAATCTATTCATTAATGTTATTTCTAAATAAATAAATTTTTATAAAATAATAATTTTTCTAAAGCATAAACTTTTTTAAAAATACGAAATATTTTAAAATTAGTATTTTTAAAAAGTCAAGTTTTTAAAAACCAAAAGCAATCAAATTTAGGAGTATAATAAGAAAATTTTAAAAAATGACATTTATACGGTTGAATTAGAACAAAATGTTTAAAAACAAAATTTTAAAAAGTTGATATCATTGTTTTATTATTATAGTCATTTCTCATATGTAATTTTAATCATATCATATATTGAATATTATTATAGTTATTATTTTTATTTTATTAATATTTTATTTATTCAACCCGTGTAATACACGGGTTTACTAAATCTAATCATATATATAGCACAACATAGTGTTTTTTATGTTACCTTAGCATTCAACTCTTACTTTTTTTTTCTTGATATTTTCGGTATTTTATAGTGACATGTAGAATACTCAAAGATAATAAAAGCTCTTACCTTATAAAGCTAGACAAGCATGTTTTATGTGTGAATTAAACAAAAATATGGTGCAAACGACAATCACCTATTAAATATTAAACGACAAGTTCCAACTATGTTTCTTCCTACACGTCCACGATTGACAATGTACCCTAATATTGATCTCGTTCTCATCCTCGTGGCTCAACCACAACCATATCAGGCCCGACCTCTACTTACTTAGTTCTCCGTGGATCGACCTCGATTTAGTTATGCACATAATGGGTATACCCGACCTTGTCGTCCACCTAATGGATCGCACTTGATACTATCTTCGACTTGGTCTCTGGTCTTAGCCTTGTTTTATTTCTAACGAATAGATTTTTATTTTAGATGTTATAAACAATTACTTGTATGCTACTAGAAATCATCTTCAACAAACTACACCCATATTTATTGTTTTTACTTCTTTTAATTTTGTCTAAGGGTTAGAATATTCCACTCTAATTGTAATGGGTATGTTATGAATAATAACTGTTTATGAATGATCTTGACCGTTTTAATAATTAGACCATGATTCTTTCCTTGTAAACCAAAGGGTTTTTAGCGACGGGTCAACCCATCAAAACTTTGTTTGGAAAATAGGGTCTCATTGGTAATGTGTCAGAATATAGGCTTGTATAACGTATTTACCAACGGAATTCACCTAACGACCATCAATGAGATTTTTGGCAACGGATTGGGACAGTGCTTGGTGACATATACCATAATAATATCACATGCGTATCAACAATAGAATTTTTAGCGACAGAAATAGTTTCCACGGACCACACGACCAAAGTTAGACTCACCCACGTCGGGGTGCCTTAGTAGTCCACCAATGATCGACTCTTGATAATGTTTGAGCTACCACTCGGTAATTTCAAAGAGATTACATACATGTATTTTTTTTTACTTTTTTGTTTCTAGCGGGATTATCACTAATCTTCGGTAGTTATTAACAATTACAAATAGATGTGATACGTTGTGGATGCTACTTAATATTATGGTATTGTTAGAGTTTTTGTGTAATTTTAAATTATAAATATAAATAGCAAAATGATACACTAATACAACCTTTCATATTTTGTAATCAATCTATATCTATATATAATACTAAAAGAGTAACTTAGTGGGAACACTTGGTACATTTTTAGGCCCCCGTAAGTTTATTTTTCCGCCCCTCTCTCATTTAAATAATTACCTAATTAAAAAATATTTTAATTTTAATTCTTTTTTAGATTAATTTTTTTAATAAATTAAGAAAGATGTCTTTTTATTAATGTAATTTTCAAAAAATAATTTATATACAATTAAAAAAATTTCTAAAACATCTAACTTTTTTTTAAAATATATAATATTTTAAAATTGGTATTGTTATAAAGTAAATTTTATAAATAAAAACAATTAGATTAGGAGTTATAATAACAAATTTTAAAAAATAACATTTTTAATATGCTTGTTTGAAAAAAAAAAATGTTTAACTTTTGAACTAAAAGTTTAAAAACAAAAGTTTAAAAATGAGTATCGTTTTTATTACTTATAGTTATTACTTATAGTAATTTTAATCATATCTTATTTTAGATTATCATTTTATACTTCATAAAATTTTATTATATTTAATATTTTATGTTTTCAACCCGTATAATACAGGTTTACTAAAGTTAGTATTAAATAAATAATAATCAACAACTAATCAGAGATATATAAACATTTATAGCCCGATCCAACTCGATTCAATATTATATCTCTATATTTGATTACAGGGTCAAAATAATTCGAAATTGATCTAATTATTGCGCATAACTTTTTAGTGTATTATTCAAATCTTAATTTCTTCATACTAATCCTCACAATCACTCAATATCTAGCTCACGATTGACCCGTCAAAAGTATTAATTTTAATTAAGTCTAAAAAGGGACAGTTTTATTTGATTGTATATTTTGCTATGATAATAAACAAAAGTTTAGGTCAATCTGTCAAGTGTCGATTTATACTTGAAAGAGCCTATTTTTACGCATGATTAATTTTATGGCATCTTATCACAAGTTAAGAGTAAATAGGGACTAAAACTTTAGCTTTAGATAATGAGTGTAAACCTACTAATGTTACTACAAATATATTTTACAATGATGTTTTGCTCATTTGTGACCTTATATCAAAAGTTATTATGTCTTATTTAATATATAATACATTTGATTTTATTTTTATTTTTATATTATTTAATTTAGCTTTTTATTTTTTCGTGTAATACACGGATAACTAAAACTAATAATATATAAAAGAGTAGCTAGTCAATCTTTCTTAGGCCTACAACCTTAATGCTCTATCTTCTTCACTTAGTCGACACGTCATATTTTTTCATTCTCTTCCCTTGACCATCATTAAGGTGAGGGAGTCCATACATCTTTCCAACCCTAAAACATTTTTATTATATTATTTAATTTAATATAAAGTAAATAACAAATATTAATTAAAAATAAATTAAAATTACTTTGTAAAATTATCAATAAAACATTTATTAAACTAAAGAAAATCTACAAGACAAAATTAAAAAAAAGAAGCAACCAAGTAAATAAAAGAACAAGAAAAACAAATTATATATTTCATCCCCATATTTGGATATTTCTCGTTTATGAGCTAACATCAACTCAACAACTGTTCGCGTAAATGATTGTGTGAGTCTAAAATAAACCTCACATCCCCATTTTTTTCATTGTTCTTGTATCACAATATATAGCCTCTTGATTGCCTCGAAGTTTACTTTGTACTTCTTCTTCCTTGATTTGCAACTTCCCGCCCAACACGCAACTAAATTTGGAGACAATTTCGAGGAGTTCTTCTCATTCCATTGATGATGTTGTCATGAGGTCCCGATCATTTTCCTCGTCATTGTTGTTGAGATCGAATGAAAATGTATCCCTTCCTATAGACCTTGGTGTTGAGTTGGTGGCCCTTAATCGTTTTGAAGACGAGTCACCAAACTATACACTCGTTAGAAGGAACGAATAACACTAAGGATGGTCTTAACAATTTCTCACGCTGCAAGGTGAGGAAATCTCTTCAGTTTGTAAAGCTTCCTTCACTTCGTTTGTGCTTCCTTCAAGACGACTTCATTTATTTTCACCCCTCCTAATTTCACGAAACCAAAAAGGAGGGTCCAATGTAATCGCCGATGGGAGGGGAACTGAGCTTAAACTTATCCACTCCCCCTCCCACAACAATATTGAATAAGGTCATGTAGTGTTTTTCAAATAAACGACATAAAATTATCCAATCTAATGTTTGGAACTACAAAATATTTGCCTACAAACTACTATGCTCCCAGTTCTCATACCCATCATAAAGCATAATGAAATTCGCAAACAATCATTCACAAAGTAGCTTTGAAGTTTTTACAAAGATTTTTTTTTTGAACATCAAATGAATCCTACTCCTACACTACACCAAATTACATTATTACTTGGGTTTGAATCCAATACCTCCCCTCTAAAAAGCAAAGCCTCTACCAAATAGGCTAGCCCCACATTAGCTGTACAAAGATTTATCCATTATATTTTACTCGCGTAAACAAAATGCCATTGACCTTACACCTATTAAAACATATTTTCAAAAAAAAAGCCAAAAAAAAACGAAAAAAAAAAAACTTTTCTTTCCTTTTTTTTTCTTGATATAGGATGGCTTGATTTTGTTTAGAGTAAACTTCACTTTTGCTCCCTATGGTTTGGTCCAAATAACAGTTTGCCTCCAAACGTTTCAAAATCTTGATTTTACTCCCGTGGTTGTAATCCATCTCAATTAACTCCAACCCACTAACACCGTTAAAACTAATCTGTTAATTGCAAGGGTATGTTGGTCATTTTAGTAATAAGGACTAAAATTGTAACTTATTCAAACATCGGACTAATTTGTACATTACTCAAAAACCCAAACACACTTTTTTGATATCCACTTACCACCACCATTGAGACCACCAATACCACCACTGAGACCACCACCACCACCACTGCCATCACAACACCACCGGCCCCTAACACCAGCACCTCCACCACCACTGCCGCCACAACATCACAACTACCACCACAACACCACCGCCTCCAACACCACCACCACCACCACCACCACAACACCACCGCCTCCAACACCACCACTACCACATCACAACCACCACCACCACAACACTACCGCCTCTAACACCACCACCGCCACTACCACCACAACAACACGCCCCTAAAATCAAACTTTAATATGTCAAATCCCGGCGGAAGCGTGAAATGCTTGATGTGACTTAATGGTTTGAAACGCATTGATTACAGATACATAAATATCAAACAAGTTCTTAAACATAACTTGATATTAACCATCCTTATACATATTCGGGTTACATACATAAATTACATATACAAAATTCGTCAATATAATGACTTTTAAATTTCCATAGTAACCCTATTACATTATAAGAGTAACCGCTACAGATCTTTAGTAATAGTGGATGTGTGCATCCACTGAAATGCTGAGGTCGTTTAAATTTACGGTTACTTTTACGCACATTTTCCCAATAGCTTCATACCAACCATTAAATACATCAAACGAAAGAATTACACTGTTAGTCATTTCGTTTACCTGAAAAAGCATACTAAAACTTGTCAACATAATGTTGGTGAGAACATAGGTTTAATAACTCAAAATACATAAATTGATGCAATTTAAAACAAGAATGCAACCAAACCTACTTATATGCCAGGTGATTATACAACTGTCACAAATAATCATAAATAGAATCAGATAACATAGCATCACAACACTCATCCTGTTGGTGCAGGAAAATAACTTTCCTAAGTAGCACTACCTACATTATCAGAAAGTTCCTCATCCGAATTAGTGGTTGCAACTTACGGCATAATGACAGTGTAACTAAAAAATGTCTCATTTAAAATTGGCATCAATCAAAATATAAAAGTATGATTTTTACCCCAAAATAATAAGTATGAAAATGGGACTATGAACTCACCTTATTTCCAGCAAAATCCTATAAAAAATCAATTTATAGTTAGAAATAAATTAATTTATTTCCTTAAAATTTTTAGCACTTTAATTTATAACAAATAAGATATAATTTAAGTAATCAGTAAAAAATTCATACATTTTTACTCAAGATTAGATCTAAATCTCAGAATCTTATCTAAATAATTCCAATAAATAATTCTGAAAAAATCATTTTTCTAAGATTTTTACAATGTTCCCAAAACATAACAGAATAAGCTACGGTATTCTAAAAATTATGAAATTTTTACAAAGAATCATAAATATTATTTAAAGTCTCTCAAAAAACTTTTCATAATTTTTCACATTGTTAAGCTATTTTTTTCGATTTTCTTCAGATTTATACATTCAAAAATACATAACTTTATTATTTTAACGAATAATCCATGAAATTTATTATAAAATTCTAACTAAATGTGAAGATAATTTTAAATTTTTTCATGATTTTTATTTCCTTTAAATATTTTGTTAGACATTTTTCTCTTATTTCATGGAATAAATCATATAAATTCGCACATTCAATATTAAATTCCCAAAATTTTCAGTTATCATTTTCAATAATTTCTGATAAATTTATTATTTTTATTCCCACAATCATAGTTATTTATTTATTTAACTTATTTTACTTAATATTTCAAGAATAATCTTCACTTTTAAAAAAATCTTTGATTATCATAAGTTTCTTAAATTTTAGTTCAAGAACTCTTTGCCACTGTTTATATGTAAATCAAATGTTAAAGATGTTTTGGGAATGGTTTTTGATGATTATATACATCAAACTAGTTACATATGCATATATAACACTTGTGTAACCATTTGTTTCAAGATAGTTTGTGGAGTTTAAAACCTTGTGTTTGGCTTGAAAGAAAAGGATGATGATGGTAGAGGACGTTCTTGATCTTGAAGATGTCTGATGGTCACTTTTTGCTTGGGCTTGATGATGCTAAGTAGGTATGTAACCCGAGAGAAAGAAGCAAGAAGTGCGGTAGTTAATGGCTATGGAAGTGTAGGTGATGTTGTAACTGAGATAGAGGGTTAAGAATGATGGTTGTGTGTTGTTTTGAAACCGAGAGCAGGAGGTTGTGAAGGTGTAAGAAAGGAAAATTCACAATGCCTTTGGGGTTCATATATATATATAGCCGAGAGTTTATGGTGTGAGTGTGGCGGTTAACACTTGTTTAACCGAGATGTTGCCACCTTATGACTTAGCAATGATGTTAAACTAATGATGTGTCCTTAAGAGGGTTAGCTTAGTGTTTTTGTAATTATGAGGGGTCGACCGAAGGCATGCAAGCATGCCACCTTTCGCTTGAAATGATGATGGTTTATGTGGCATGTTTAATTGTGTGCTTGGTGTCCTAGGTTTCATGTGAACCGAATGAAGTGTGCTTGCTTCAGCTGAGAGGGGACAACAAGGATCTCTAGTAATGATTATTTTGATGATGTGTTTGTATAGAGTAGGTTGTGTGGCAATGTTAGGAGGTTGCTTAGTGTTTGACATTGCATAGTAATCGGCCAAGGTGTCAATTAGAATGGTATGTTAAGTGTCATATTTAAGAAGGTGCTAAGTGTCCTTAAGAGGTGACTAAGCATGGATCGGCTTAAGGATGATGTAAGGGTGATCATGGTTGATTAATCTTGGTGTTTTAGTTTAATGATGTGGCCAAAGGTATCACTAAGTGTGGTGTTGATTTAAAGGTTTTAAAGTGTATCATATGTTCACTTAGATGGTTAATTAATATTGTGTTTGGTGTTCATGTTTTTGGTTAAGGTAAGGTGATTTAAAAGGTCAATATCAATGAAGTGTTGTAGTGAGATTATTGTAGCTTTGTAGTGAACTTAGATCATTAGATAATAATTATGTATATGTTATATATAACTAAACATAGGATTACATAACTTAGTTTCTAAATACCTTATCAAAATTATAACATAGATGCATATTATGTGATATAAACATATATTTTACATGATATATAGAATTTTAAGTAACTAAGCTCATATATCACAATATATATCTACATGCACACGTATAGAATCATGCATACATGCAAATTTATGAAGCATGCCCATATAGTTTTATTATTATACATCCTCATATAAAATTTTATCACATAATAACACTTTTAATTTATTTAAAGCACACATACAATTATAAGATTAACTCATATAAATCTTAGTATCAGGTTACATAACCTTAATTCTCAGGGTCGTCACATAATCGAAGCATCGATCTGTCATAGAAGTCGACCGTTCAAGAAAACACCACAACAAAAACCCACTACCACTGCCTAAGATTTGAACCACCACCTAAGATTTGAACCACCACCAGTATCGCTGCCACCACCACCATCGCACCACGCCACCACCATCAGAGTTCGTTAATAATCGAACCGTCACAAACATCGCACCAACATAACCAACAGCACACCACTAGCACAGCAAATAAGAAACCCTAACCATAACCCAACCAATTTTGAATTTGGTATTGCAAGACAGGGTAAGGGTACTTAACACTTAGTTTCACACTGAGGAGAGAACTTAGATCACTTAACAATTCAAATAGGGAACTGGTAACTTAAACAGATGATACTAAGAACACAAGTAAATTAAAGAGACAGAACTAAGAACAACACAAGATTGGTTTTCAAGGATGTTGTATATTGATCTCAAGTTCTTTTACAAGTGTTACAAAGCATAAAGAAATTACAAGAACCTGAGACACTTTTATACTACAACCTACAACCGTCACTTACATGTAAGACAGTTGGGATTTGACTAATCTAGACAACAAGATCAATCTAAAGTCAAAAGGCAGATTGCCTTTTGACTAGTGACTATGACATGCCATAGCTCACTGACTTTTCCTAATACAAAAAGTCTACAGGAACAAGTAAGGTAAGTTACAGACAAAGACCATTCCTACTTTTTGATAAAGCATGGAAGTTTCACCAACTTGTGTAAAGTAGGTGAACCACCAGAGCAGGCAGCGGAAAGTGTGTCAGCTTTATCAAAAGTTGATTCAGAGAAAGCATATTTTCTCTGTCCTCTGAAGAAATCAGTCTTCACAGCTTCGAAAGACTTTGTCTCTGAAGCTTCAAAAGATTTCATCTTTGGCTTCGGAAGATGCTGGTCTTTGGCTTCGAAAGATTTCACACTTAGAATATTTTTTTCTGTTTGAGTGTGAAACTTCCAAAGTAACTCCTTCTGAACTGTTAGCTTCGGAAGATCTTACACTTAGACACATTTGAGAGTGTAAGACTTCCAAAGCTAGTTCATCTTTGTTCCTTAGTGCATGCATGGAAGACTTGGTTGTTCTGGCTTGTTGGTTGCATCAGCCTCATAATCTTCAGATGATCTTACAAACTCCCCTAGGCTGATGCTACCAAAACAGAGAAGTTCTTCAGATTTTGATAGTCCACATTAGGATCCTCAGCATACCTTTCTTCATCATTAGGTCTGGATCCTTCAGACTAACATAGAACCTTCTCATGTCAAAGAGATCATGCAGAGAAGATTGAGCATGTCTTCTGAGGAATAGACATGCATGCCTTCCTGATCTCTTATGACATACCATCTGTCTTGATCTTCATCATAAGACCATGACATAATTTGTCTTCCAACAGCAAGAGGCTCTACTATGATTGGAGTTTGTTGAGAGACCTCTTCATGCACTCCCTCAGGATGCTCTGACTCATCCTGAGGTTGGGAGGTGGATGCCTTTCTTCTTTTTCTCTTTGAGGTTGATCTTCTGGCCATCCTTTTTCTTCTCCCTGATGATTTTAACTGAGGGGACTGGTCTTGAGTACCAGGTTGTTCAGTTGAGTCCCCCTCAGTTGGGATCTCCTCTCTCAGGTTCAGAAGGAGAGAGAGGAGGACCCTGTTATGGATCAGAAGATGAAGTTGGCTGAGATGCAGCTCCAGGTTCAGGTTGTGTTGTCTCAGTGGGTTCAACCTTCACCTCAACTTCAGGTTGAGCTGGACTTGGTGGAGAATGCAAGTCCACCAGCTCTCCCTTCTTTATCTTCTGCTTGATTACCCTGATATGCTCATCCATTATGGATAGAGACATAGGGCCAAGCCTCCTTCCAGAGAATCCATACAGCTTCAAGAAGCTCATCATCCTTTGTCTGTCAGCAGACTTCTTTTGGCTTTTGTGGATGATGGCCCTTGACTTTGCAGCTTCTTCCCTTAATCTTTTCTTTTCAGCTTGTTTTTCTCTTTTAGCTTTTTCTTCCATCTGCTTATTGTATTCAAACAATATGTACTCAGATGGTAAGGGAAGAAGTGCATCTGCCTGATAGAGACCTGTGGCACTCAGGTAGCTGATCATCTTTAGTCTTTCTTCTTCAGTTGCTACCTGAGGTTGTTCAGTGGCCACAGTCTCTGGCTCAGGACTTTCTTGAACTGGGGAGAGGACAGGAATGTTCTTGTAGAGTCTTTTCAGCCTATTTCTTCCTTGTGCTTGAGGAGCAATGCTGCATCCTCTGCTTCCTTCCTCTCCTTTGACAACTCTGTGTCAGCCAGTTCATTCAACTCATCTAAGGGGAGAGAGATGAGTTCATCAACATTATAGTTTCTGGTTCCCAGGTAGTTTAGCCTGGCTGCCCTTAACTCATCTTCCTGAGTGTTTAGCCTGGGGGCAGCCCTGATTGCAGCTTCCATAAACCCTGGGGAACCACTTGAACTCTCTCCCCTCAGCTTCCTCTTCCTCTCTCTTTCTCCTCCTCAATCTCCTCAGGAGTCATTTTCCTTTTGCCTTTGTCAACCACAGGCTTTGGTGACTCAGGCTGGAGAGAGCTTTGGCCTTCATTGCTTGGTTCAGCTGTCAAGCTCTGGCCAGAGAGAGGTTGTGAAACACCATCACCAGCTGGTGTTTCACTGAGGGTAATGGGTGCAGAGGGAGATCCTGTCTCAAGGTTCACAGGTTCAACCTCTGGGCCTTCAGTCAAGGTTTTCCCTTCGAAGCTAATCTCCGGGTCTACCTCAACATCCAGTTGACCAAAGATCTCACCTGCTAGCCTCTGTCTATATAATTTTGATCTCAATTTAAACTCCTCTAGCACCCTGTCTTGGATTCTTTCTGCCAATCTTGCTGCTTGTCTGTTATTGCTTGGGTTGACAAGTGGCAGATCTACCAAGTTGATGCTCTCATAGAAACTCAGGTGTGAAATGTTGAGAACTTCTAGTTGACCCTGAGCTCTAGAGATCACAAGAGCTCTCCTATTACTGTCATACCCCCAACCCCAGATTGGGTTCTCAGAAGGGGCAGACATTGCTCTTGGTATTCCCTCCTCAAACAGTTGTTGAATGAGCAAATGTAGATCACTGTCTAGAGGAGGTTGCTGAGTATGAACATCTGCAAGAGAGGATGGTGATTCCTCTATGTCCATACTCTGGGAAGAACTCCCAGGTTCTGTGATTGTCAGAATTTTCTCCCCCTTTTTGGTAGCATCACCCTCTTGCATAGGTGAGCTGGGAGATTGATCCATGACATCCACAGGTTCTTGTGGACCTGGATGAGTTGTCCTCATGGGTCTCTCAGCTAACTTGCCCTTGAGATCGGTGATCTCAAGTTGCTGGTCATTGACCCTCTTCTGTAAGATAGTCACCTGAGATTCCAGGTGAGCTATCTTTGAAACAAAATAGGTGCAAAGATGTGACAGTTTGTGCACCTTTTGTTGCAGACTCCCCTCATCTTCAGATGAAGAATCATTAGGGGATGAGAGAATTGGACCTAAGTCTTCTTCCTCACCACCAGCATGGGTTTCTTGGCTGCTGGATTTCCCCTGCCCAATGACAACTTCCAGAGAAGTGTCAAGAGGCTGGGTTGCCATGGTAGAGGTCCTAGTGATGTTATCACTTGCAAAAGTGATAGCCTCTGCCATATGGATTTCCTGAATAGATTCAGAAGGATCCACCTCAGTAGGGGGTTGCTGATGTGGGCTAGAGATGGGGGAAGCAGGAGTACTCATCTCTCCTTGAGTGTGGGAAGAGAGGAGAGACTCATGGTACTCACTGAAGCCCAAATCTTCATCAGAATAGAAGTCAAGGCTGGGAATGGGGCAGTTTAGATCAAGAGGTTGGGGATGGTAGCTTTCCCCAGAAGGTTGATCACTAGAGTATTGAGACTCAGAGTGATGGCTTAAGGCTGTTTGTGGGGTTGTGAGCTCATCAGGCTGAGCATGAGGAACCTCAGCACTGAGTGGTGGAAAGATGGGAGTGGTCTGCTCCTCAGGGGAAGTGGGAGCTCGAGATTCCACTTCCTCCTGTATGGGTTCTGATATGGGGGCCTGCACATGCTTAGTAGCAAGTGCAGGGGTTCGTTGGGTTTTCTTTTGTAGGTGAGGTGATGGTAGGTTGTGTTTGAGGTGGTGAGAGGTGGAGGGTGTTGGTTCAACACTAGCTGGTGCTGCTAGGTTTCACCCTGAGCAATGAGCTCAAACATTTTTAGGACAAGGGCTGTTTCTACCCCAGAGAAGCCAACAGTTGGCTTCTTCAAGATTTTGAAGATGCCGGGCCTCATTTGTCCTATTTTAAGAATATTACCTGTTCCCCTCAACTGTGGTCCCAACTCACAGTTGAGAATGTGTTGAACATACCTAGGGAACATGTAATACTCTAAGGAGTCCAAGTTTGCAAGTAAATTAGTATATACAAACTGAGAGTACCTGAACTTGACCCCTTGTACCATCCCATGGACTATAAAGGAGAGGTCTTCTGGAACTTGATCCCATCCTCCATGCTTGTTAGAAAGGCTGTGAATGACGACATGGAGGAGGTATTTCCATTGAGATGAGACCTTCCCCTTCCTGAAGGTTTTGACTGAGAAGTCACCTTCATAGCCCATCTGCTGAAAAGAGTGGTTGACAGCAGATTTGGGAAAGGACAGCTCACCTGCTTCATCATCCAGCTGCAAATGGGTGTTTATGATGGCCGGAGTGATGAAAACTGTCCTCCCCTGCACTGTAGCAGACAGTGCCTTCTCCCCGTCCATGGTGACCTCTTGACAGGTCCTCCAGAACTCAAGCAACTGATCCTCATAGAGAGGAGGATCAATTGTAAGGGAGGTGAAGTAGTGCGACGAAGAAAGGTACCTACACACATCTGAGAAGCTTGGATCCTTCTCAGAGTGTAACAGGGCAACCTGATTGTGTTGCCTGTGTAGGTGCATGGAAAAATCAGGGTCGTTGCGACGATCAATGTTGGCCATTTGAGGAAGCTTTACAGTGAAGAAAGGAAGAAGAAGATGAAATTTGGGGGTAATTTAGGGTAAGGATCAGTGAGAGTAGAGAGACGAAATAGAACCGTTTGGAAGATATATGTTGTGGATTTGAGACAAAGTTATGACAAAAAGATAAACTTTGAAATCCGCAAGTGGGTCCTACTTCTGAAAAAGTGCGCCCAAAAAGTTAGTTTTCTTGGAAGTTGTAAAACTTCCGAAGACAATTTTGGCTTCGGAAGCTTTGTAGCAAAGCTTCCGAAGGCAATTTTTGCTTCGGAAGATATTTCAAAGAATTTTGAAAATTTGGCTTCGGAAGAAGTGAATAAGTCTTCCGAGACTTAGTTGCTTTGGAAGATATTTGTTCTTTGAATGCATTTAAGTGCTTATATACAAATTTAAGCTTCGGAAGATACTCCAAGAATTTCTTCCGAAGGTAAATCTTAGATAAGCTGTTAAATGATTTAAAGACATAAATTTCTTCCAAAGGCAATTTGGATTCTTTCGAAGGTAAATTTTCACAAATCTAAGGAATATCAGTTAAAAGTTAGTTTTCTTCCAAAGAGAACTGGGCTTATGAGGTGATCTAATAGACAACTTAGGACACAATTTTAGGAAATAAAGTTGATTAAGTTATTAAAGAAAATCTATTCAAAATTAACCATCCCAATACCTGATACAAGATATTTAAATCACTATTCATAAAATGCCTTTGTAAACACATCAGCATATTGTTCATTTGTGTTAACTTTGATTAGTTTGATCAATCCCTTTTTCAAAATTATCCCTAATCAGATGATACCTGATGTTGATGTGTTTGGTCCTTGAGTGCTGCACAGGATTCTCTGTAATAGAGATGGCACTGTTGTTGTCTATGTGGATGGGAGTCTCCTTGAAGTTGAACCCATAGTCTAGCATCTGATTCTGAATCCAAAGCACTTGAGCACAGCAGCTTGCAGCAGCAATGTATTCAGCTTCAGCAGTTGATGCAGACACACAGGATTGCTTCTTGCATTGCCAAGAGACTATCCTTCCACCAAGAATTGACATCCCCCAGATGTGGACTTTGCAGTCATGTTGCAGCCACCATAATCACTATCTGTATAAGCATACAGATTAAAGTCTGAATTCTTTGGATACCAAAGGCCTAGATTTGGAGCACCTTTGAGGTATCTGAGAATCCTTTTGACAGTGATTAGGTGTGACATCTTGGGTTGGCTTGATATCTTGCACATATACATGTGGCAAACATAATATCAGGCCTGCTAGCAGTAAGGTACATAAGTGACCCAATCATAGCCCTGTAGAGATGTTCATCAACACACTCCCCCTCAAGATCAGGACCAAGGGAGTGGTTTCTGGCTATGGGTGTCTTTGCAACCTTACAGTCAGTCATCTTGAATCTTGTAAGTATGTCCTGTACATACTTTGACTGACTAATGAAGATGCCATCTTCAACCTGCTTCACTTGAATCCTAGAAAGAAACTGAGTTCCCCCATGGCACTCATTTCAAATCTATTCTTCATCAGCATCTCAAAGTCTTTGCAGAGCTTTGGATTAGTTGAACCAAAGATGATGTCATCTACATATATTTGAACTAGCAGTGTGTCATTCCCTGTTTCTTTGATGAAGAGAGTCCCATCAATAGTACCTCTTTTGTATCCATGTTGACAGAGGTATGTTGATAGTGTCTCATACCACTTTCTTGGAGCTTGATGCAGTCCATATAGAGCTTTATCAAGCTTGCAGACATAATCAGGATGATCTGGGTCTGCAAAGCCAGGTGGTTGTTTAATATAAACTTCTTCATCAATCACCCCATAGAGAAAAGCACATTTCACATCAAGCTGGTAGACCTTGAAATCCTTGGATGCAGCATAAGCCAGGGATATTCTTACAGCTTCAAGTCTTGCAACTGGAGCAAAGACATCAGTGTAATCAATCCCTTCTTCTTGAGTGTATCCTTGGACAACCAGTCTAGCCTTGTTCTTGATGATAATCCCTCTATCATTCTTCTTGTTCCTGAATACCCATTTGGTACCTATGACAGTCTTCCCTTGAGGAAGAGGGCATAAGTTCCACACCTTCTGTTTCTGATTTGAAGCAGCTCATCTTGCATAGCTTCAATCCAGCTTCCATCCTTCAAAGCCTCATCAACTTTCTTTGGCTCTATCTGGGATAAGAAACAAGAATGTAGACAAACATGGCTGTCATGAGTTTGTCCTCTTGTTCTTACCCCTGAGTCAACATTTCCAATGATGTTTGTGGTGGGATGAGACTTGTGGATCCGAAGTTGAGGGATCACAGCAAGTTGGTTGGACAGATCTAAATTAAAGAAATTTTGATCTGGCAATGAGGTGTCTCCCACCACATCAGCACACTTATCAAGAGAAACTTGATCCAATGAGTGTGTGCATCATTCATGTTGTCATCAATGGAGTGGTTATCAGCATCAAGAAATTCTTGATCATTGTCACCACCTCCAGTTCCTCCTGCATTAGAGGTTCCTTCTCCTGAATTCTGAGCCTCTGAGCTGGAATTTGAAGGCAATTCAGTTGAATCAGTAGTATTTGTCATGCTTGTGCTGATAGGAGCCTCAATTACAGGGTTAGTCACCACTGGAGCTGAAGTAGTCTTCTTGGTTGGTCTTCTCAGCTCAAATCTTGGATCAGGATCTTCTGTTGATCTGTTATCTGTAGATCCTAAACATTCTCACAAGACTTGTTAAAACAGTTGGTAACTAAATCAAGATCAAATAGCCAATCCGGACCAGAACCTTTCACACAGGGTGTGTGTTCATTGAAAGTCACATTGGCTGACTCCTCAATGATTCTAGTTCTGAGATTGTATACTCTATAAGCCTTAGCTTGAGAAGAGTATCCAAAAGTGTCCATCATCTGATTTCTCAGCAAACTTGGCTATTTGATCTTTGGTATTCAAGATGGTGCAAGGACATCCAAATGTTCTGAGAAAACCAATGAAGGTCTCCTTTTGTGCCACAGTTATAGGGAGTCTTACCATGTGTCTTAACCACTAAAACTCTGTTCTGCACATAGCAGGCTGTGTTGACAGCCTCTGCCCAGAAGGTGATAGGCAGTTTAGAGTCAGACAACATGGTTCTAGCAGCTTCAATAAGTGTCTGTTTCTCCTCTCAGCAACACCATTTTGCTGAGGAGTCCTGGGAGCACTATATTGTCTTGAAATACCTTTTTCATCACAAAATGTATCAAGGATTTGGTTTTTAAATTCAGTTCCTTGATCACATCTTATGGTCTTGACCTTGTGATCAGATTGATTCTTAATTTTCAGAATGAAGTTCTTTAAGATTTCAGGGGTTTATCCTTAGTTCTAAGGAAAAACACCCAAGTGAATCTTGTGAAATCATCTGTGATCACTAAACAGTAAGAGGTCCTTCCTAGACTCATTACACTGGTAGGGCCAAACAGATCCATATGTAACAAGTGTAGGGAGTAGTGATAGAGTTCATTTCCTTTGGCTTGTGAGACACTTTGTGTTGCTTCCCTTTCAGGCATGCAACACAGTGGTCATCACTTGTAAACTCTTTCTTTGGCATTCCTGTTACCAAATCATTCTTAATCAATTTATTCATGTTTTTAAAGTTTACATGGCACATTCTTTTATGCCAAAGGAAAGACTCATCACTATTTGCTTTAGACAGAAAGCAAGAAACTTCTCCAGAGAGATGTTTCCTGCAGATCCATCTTGTACATGTTCTCTCTCCTGGGGGCTCTGAGCAGAATATGCTCTTGAGGAATGTCAACCTCGGGCTTGAGAACAATGCACTCATGCTCAGTAAAGAGCATGTGATGTTTTTATTCATAAAATTAGGACACACTCAGAAGATTGTATCCAAGCTCCTTGACAAAGTTTACCTTCTCAATGTTGAGCTTACCATTTGTAACCTTGCCCCTGCCAGTAATGTAACCTCCTGCATCTCCTCCAAAAACAACTGGTCCTCCATCAAATCTTTCAAAGTTTTAAAGTAAGGACTCATTGCCTGTCATGTGCCTGGAACAGCCACTATCAATGATCCACACATTTCTGTTTGCCTTTGGCTGTTCCTGCACAAAAAGAGATGATTTAGTTACATTTGGAAACCCAAGCCTCATTGGTCTTGGGCTTGTTAAAATAAGTTGAAGGCAATGAAACAGTAAGTGATCCTATGTTCGGGCTCTGAGGATCATTTGCTGTTACTGATGAAGAATCTTCAGTCACACGGTCTTCCTTCATCTTCCACACCACCTTTGGAAAATTTGGCTTGACCTTCAAAGCTTCGAAAGCTTTTACAGCTTCGAAAGATTTGGAGACTGGACCTTTGGAAGATCTTGCTTTCACTGCAGAAGCTTCAGTACTTCGGAAGCATTCCTTTCTTCCGAGACCAAATTTTCTTCCAAAGGCAATTTTTCACTTGCCTTCTTATTCATTTTGGAGCTTTCGAAGGAAACAGATTTTCCTTCTGAAGCTTTCTTTTCCTTCTTCTTCCCAGAAGCCATCTCTTTGACCATGGGATAGTACTTTTAGGATTGTAGAAGCAATCCTTAGCCAGATGAGAAGTACTACCACACATGATGCAGTCCATTTGCTTCCTTCTGGGAGTCTTCTTCTGAGAGCAAGACTGAACTTGAACACTTTCTTTCTCCAGCTTCTTCTTCACAGATGATGCAGCAATTTTCTTAGGGAGAGAATTGCTCTTGGAGGAGGATGGTTCAGACTGTGTAGCAGTGGTACACAGCAATTCAGCCTCTTTTTGCTGGAATGAGTTGGAACTGTACTAAAACTCCTGGTACTAGAGCTTATAGTTGATTCCTCAGCCTTTACCACTTCAAACCCTGCAGAGATGAACACTTGTTTCTGCTTGGAGTCAAAAGTGGCCTTGATCTCTTGAGCCTTCTTTGATCTTCTCTTTGCTCTTCTGATCAAGTTCTTCCTCTTTGTCTTTGTCATACCAGCCTTCATACTCTCTTCAGGAGCATGGTGACCCTTTTTGGATTGACTCTCTTCACTCATTTCAGAGTCATTCCTCACCATCTCCTCTTCATCCTCTTCATCACTGGGTCTATAAGGGCAGCTCATCTTGACCAGTTCCACACCTTGGAGATCTTATGATAGTAGGGTGTGTGGAGGAGCTATCTCACAAGATCCCAGTCCCTGCTTATTCTGATAACAAACTTTTGCATGCAGAGATGAGGATATTATGTTCTTGAAGGTCTCTTCTTCAAGAAACATTTTTCTGCCCTGGCTTTGCTGATCACAAGCTTAGCCTGGCATTCTGTCAACTAGTAACAAGATCTTTTATTTGAGTCTTGTAATTTGTTTGCTCATGTTTAAGAGTTGAAATTGTTTTCTCTAGATCTTCTATTTTAAGCTTATAATCATTTTCAGCTCTCTTAAAATCAGCTTTTAAAATGTTTAAAGACTCAATATCATATCTCATTTCTAAGTTGTAGGACCTGTATCTGTTTACTTTAGCAATATATCCAGGAGAGCAAAGATGTTCTAATACCTTGGCTTCATCATGGTCAGCCATGAGTGCTTGATTTGGAGAAGCATCTTCAGCTTGGAAGCTCCAGTCAAAGCCTCCTTCTTCAACAGCAACTGCAGCTTGCTGTCTTGGCTTCTCATTCTAATGCCCTCCTTCAGTGTAGTTTGGCCTGGATGATGCTTGGCCACCATTTGACTTAGGTTCCTTGCATTCTCTGGCAAAGTGTCCCATCTGGTTACAGTTGTAACACTTTACTTTGCTTTTGTCTAGTCCAAACTTGCCACTGGCTGCATTGCTAGGAAACCTTCTCTCAGTCCTCTTGTAAAGCTTCTGGGCTCTGTGAGTGAGAAGAGCCATCTGCTGGACTATCTCCATATATTCTAGATCATCTGGATGGATACAGTCTAGGTCTTCAAGAGTGAACAGAAAGTTGCTTGAACTTTCATCAGTGGAGACAAAGGCTTGAGAGGAACTTGTCTCTTGGAAGGGACTTCCTTGGATGTAGCTCTCTCTGGGTGTCTCTGGGAAGGTGATGAAAGGACCCTTTTATGAAGTTTTAGGGTAGCAGATAAGATGATGTTGTGGTTCTCTGCTATCCCTTTCACCCACATGAAGGGCTGAACTCTGGTGAGTATTGGAGTTACCAGATGAATTTTGCATGTTCATCTCCATCTGGTATCCACTGAGTATCCCATACAACTCAGTGAGAGTAAGGGTCTTGAGGTTTTCAGTCCTCTTAATGACCACACAGTAGTGTGTCCATTGTCTGGGAAGAGAGGACATGAACTTTCTAACAATATCCCTGTTCTCAATAGTTACTCCAACATCAGCTAGAGTATCCACAATCTCAACATACCTGAAGTATTGTTGAGTCATGGTTTCACCTGTCTTGAAGGTGAAGTTTTCAAACTGCTGCTTCAGGATGTCCTTATTGTTCTCCTTGGCTTCATTGGACCCCTCATACATTAGTTTTAGTGCATCCCATAGCTGTTTAGCGGTCTTGCACTTCTTGAAACCTCTGTAGATGGAGTTTGGAAGAGCAGTTTGGAGGGCTGTCATGGCTTTCTGATCAATATCAATCCTTTTCCAATCTTATCAGAAAAGTTAGCCCTCTCCTTTGGTATCATGCCACCACCAGCAGCAGCTGAAGAAGTGCATGGTACATGAGGTCCATTGACAACAGACTCCCACATCCTGGAATCTTGAGACTTGATGAAGCCTTCCATTCTTTGGCACCAAGTGTCCAAATCCTCAGGAGTGATCAGTGGGGACTTTGTCATAGTTCCAGTTTCCATATCAGCCTTAGAGATAGCTGCCATTTGAAGAGTTAAGTGATGTGTGAAGCTAAGAGGATTAAAGATGGTGAGATCTTACAATCAAGAACCTGGAATGCTCTGATACCAAATGCAGGACCGGGTAAGGGTACTTAACACTTAGTTTCACACTGAGGAGAAAACTTAATCACTTAACAATTCAAATAGGGAACTTGTAACTTAAACAGATGATACTAAGAACACAAGTAAATTAAAGAGACAGAACTAAGAACAACACAAGATTGGTTTTCAAGGATGTTGTATATTGATCTCAAGTTCTTTTACAAGTGTTACAAAGCATAAAGAAATTATAAGAACCTGAGACACTTTTATACTACAACCTACAACCATCACTTACATGTAAGACAATAAGATCAATCTAAAGTCAAAAGACAGATTGCCTTTTGACTAGTGACTATGACATGCCATAGCTCACTGACTTTTCCTAATACAAAAAGTCTACAGGAACAAGTAAGGTAAGTTACAGACAAAGACCATTCCTACTTTTTGATAAAGCATGGAAGTTTCACCAACTTGTGTAAAGTAGGTGAACCACCAGAGCATGCAGCGGAAAGTGTGTTAGCTTTATCAAAAGTTGATTCAGAGTAAGCATATTTTCTCTGTCCTCTGAAGAAATCGATCTTCATAGCTTCGGAAGACTTTGTCTCTGAAGCTTTGGAAGATTTCATCTTTGGCTTCGGAAGATGATGGTCTTTGGCTTCAGAAGATTTCACACTCAGAATATTTTTTCTGTTTGAGTGTGAAACTTCCGAAGTAACTCCTTCTGAACTGTTAGCTTCGGAAGATCTTACACTTAGACACATTTGAGAGTGTAAGACTTCCAAAGCTAGTTCATCTTTGTTTCTTAGTGAATGCATAGAAGACTTGATTGTTCTGGCTTGTTGGTTGCATCAGCCTCATAATCTTCAGATGATCTTTAAGGTATGCCCGAATTCAAATCTAGATTCAAACCCTAACCTCTTCACCTCCGCACACCCTTAATCGAAGCCCTGATTAAGGGTGTAGTTCGCGATTTTCAGGTGGTAGTCTGCGATGTTCGGTGGAGAGAGAGAGAGAGAGATGGTGGCCAACAGTGGAGGCGAGAGACCAGCGATGGAGGCGGATGACCGGCGCTGGAGGCAACGACTGCGGCGAAGACGGGTGATCGGTGGCGAAGGCTGGTGACCAACGGCGGAGGCTGGTGACCGGCAATGGGAGGTGTTGGTTTGTGATGCTAGGGTGTGTGTATGTATATAATCAATTTATACAAATATCGTTATTAGTTTGGATACATTACATTTGTAGTCTTTATATATAAAAAAACCAAAATGCCCTTGATTTTAACAGATATATTTAACAGAGTTAGTTGGTTGGAGTTAAGTGAGACAAATGGAAAACTACAAGGAGTAAAATCAAGATTTTGAAACGTCTGAAGGCAAACCGTTATTTGAACTAAATCTAAGGGAGCAAAAGTAAAGTTTACTCTTTTGTTTATAATAATAATTTTATTGATGTTATTTTTATATTCTATCATGTTGTAAACTGCATACGTAAGACGACTGAAATGATAACAATATATGATATTTTTGTATCAAATTTTGTAAATATTTCAAAATAATTTAAATGGATTTTTGATTTTTTCTATTGATTATAAAATGGAGCTCTAAGAAAAGCATCTCATGAGAATAGGATGCTTAATATGTTAGTTAAAAAAATTAAATTCGAAGCACAAAGAGTTAAAAAATAATAAAGACGACGCATGAGCATCACAAGCTATAAAAGGTCTATACATTTCTAGTTTCTTTATTTCATTGGTCATGGTAACATATAAATTTATTTTATAAATAAATCATTAGAAAAAGAAACTTTACTTTAAACAATTAGAAATCACTTTATTCCATATATAACTATTAACAATTTTAGTATTTCGATAGTGATTTTCTCAAACCCCTTGAAAATAAATTCCGAATTTAAATAAAGATAATGATAATTTTCAAAGTAACACAATTTTGGGTTTTTTGTTGATAAAAAAATCCAAATGTAAGCTTTCATAAAATTGAAAACATGATCACATGATAAAGATTATTCTGAACGATTTGGGAAAAAGGCAAACAAATAAATTAATTTCTGGAATTTAAGATGATTAATTAGATATAATATTCTTTGTTTTTGTGGGTGCTAAGGATTCCTTCTAATCATAATCTCATTGACCCTATTATTATTGTTGAGTGTGGGAAACAAATTCCACTCACCCCACAATTGCATTCATCATCTTAATATGTTTTTGGTATGGTCCATTAATTTTCTTTCTTGTTTAAGGGCATAATGTGTACTTTTATATTTTATAATTGACATTCCGCAAAATCCGAAACCATTTTTGGGTATATGATAGGATGATTGGTTTCTTAAACTTACCTGTTCTATGTTTGTTACGTATGGAAAAAGACAATCTTGTTTTACATGTATATTAAAAGTTATTGATTTTTATACACAGTGTATTTTCTATTTCCATAACAAAAACAATGTAAATTGTCTTGTCTATGGACATATGAGCCAAGTGAAGCTTTAGTTAGACTTAGTTTGATTTAAAAGATATCAATTTCCACTAATTTTGTATCCAATCTATAAAGCATTGCGCTCGAGTTTAACTTATGAATGATTTTATGATGGTTGGAGCACAACTTATTTATTATTTATTAATGTACGTAATTACGTGATCACTGTCGTTGGGGTCAAGCAAAAACCTAATCAACCTAGGTAGCTAGGGTAAGTCAGGTATCGTATCCACGAAGAGCATGTGGTTAGTGTTACACGATTCGTTTGATTATTTAATTAAGTTACTTAACTAAAACTAAATTATTGAACTACTTATACTATTGCCTCTTGGCTGTGAAAATTGGATTTTGAAATAATTAACAAGTGAACTAGGAAAACAAATTGCAAATAATAAAAATTAATTAAGAAGACAATTATGAGAAATAGTAATCCACCCCGGGATCAAGGGTTGGTTTTCGGTAATTGTTTAGTCCAACTTGGTGGAAAATCCTTAACGGGGATTCTATGCGTGTAATGATTAAGTGATATCGATAATCAAGACTTAATAGGTCTTAATACACAATGCCGATTCAATTAGAAACCAAAACTTGCAATCATATAATTTCCGGAAGATTAGATGATATTCAAATCAAAGTTTACCAAAATCATTGTTTAAATAACCAAAACACAAGTTAAACTTATGAAAGAACTTAACAGGTTCTAAAGTTTAATCCCAACAAAGTTAAACATAAACAAAAACCTAATCACACAAAACCTAATACCCAAAGTAGATCACGAGAAGATTAGCCGCTCATCGTTCTTGAATGGTCTTCAAAACTGTTGTTGATTTGCATTCCGGATGATTGTATCTTGTTTTTGAGAGTTGGAATGGTGAAAAAATGATCTAAGAACTCCCAAAATTCGTCTCTAAACGTTCTAGGTCGAATAGGGGGCAAGTGGTGGGTGAAACCTAACAAAAACGCGGTTTTATAGGTGTTCCACGGAGGCCCTGGCGTGCCTACGCCAGCCATCGTAGCCTACGCTGGGGTATATTCTGCTGATTTTTTTCTTGAGCTGGCGTAGCCTACGGTGGCTACAGTAGGCTACGGTGGAAGCCTTTCTGCTGCACTTTAAATCCTTCTTTCTTGACACCTCCAATGACTTGTTTCACCATGTAAGCTTTCAACTTGCTTGTTTTACCTACAAAATCACTTCCAACTCATAGTTAACCTATTCAACTTAATCACATGCATAAAAACGAATAATCATATGTAATATTTAACGTTTAGACACTTAAAACACTATTCCAACACACTCGTATCATTACGTTTCATATATAATTATAAATTCTTTACATTTAGCATAATATAAAAAATTATAATATATATTATATTATATAAATATTATTATAAGCATATTCTGTAATAGGGTTGTTTAGGTTTGAGACTCAAATAAAGTTTAGTGTATAAAGCTCGACTCTTGTTATCTAGTAAACGAGCTCTAGTTTAAACTTTAGCTTGCTTCAATCTTGTTTAAGCTTGACTCGACTTAGTGTTTTAGGAAATTGGTCTCAAATAATTCACTAGCGGCTCAACTCGTTAATAAATGATTCGAGAGGCCAGAAGAGTTTTTTATTATTATTTTGTTTTCAAGGTTTACAGGACTACTAAACGTATTTTTCTCTCTATTTATCTATGCTTATTGAAATTAGTTATACTTATAGTCATGCTTAATGATTTTATTGGATTGCTTATGTTTTTTTCCCTTTAAAAACCATGTTTTTTTCTTTGTTCAGCACACTCTAGCTTCTTTAAAATAAAATAAATAGTTGGGTGGATGACATGATTTTATTAAAATAATATAATCTAAAGGAGAAAGTTGTCTCAAGTAAGGGCCACAAAAATTAAAACCAAGAGCATGCACAAATTAAATACAATAAAAGAGTTTAAAGGTGGTAATCTAGGATTCTATGTTAAAATAGCATTGAAGTAAAGAATAAAATCATGCCTAAACCCTACTTAATACCCTCTTATCACTTAATCATTTGGTCTTCCACTAATTACAAAGTTCAAGAAACTTGGTTTAGTAACAACTTTAACAAAAAGAAGGATTCAAACACATCATGAGGTGAATGGAATGGATGACTACCTTAATTGTGACCTCTACCAATCTTTAATCTAACCAAGGCATAGCAAAGAGTGTGTGGAGTATTATGATTGGAAATGATTGCTTCACTTCTAACAATACTAGTGGACTATGTAAATAGAAACAACTTTGTATGTTATGTATATAATAAACTTTTAAATATATCTTTAAAAAAATACACTTTTTCAATCATTTTATGACTAAAGTAAAAATGTGTTGTCACACATCGATTAAATTTTCCCAAGTTACCGATTTTTAGTACGGGATGAGGTTATACTCCCTTTAATAAAACGTGAGAATGTAAATATAAATTACTATCGATATATTCCGATAATCAACCAAATACAATTTCATGTTATTCTAATGAAGGAGACCATTCAAAAAATAAAAACAAAACTAAAGAATAAACATGAGATTCCTAATAACATGGAATAGTAGTTTATGTAGTAGTGGTAGTGGGAGTCAATAGTCAAAGAGACAAAGGGTTGGGGGTAGTATGAAATTATGGAAAAGTTGTGCAAAATTTTGGTGCTAAGTGAGATGGAGGCCCCCTTCCTCACTCAACAAACAACATTACTTCTATCATCATACCTAAAATCACATTCATTTTCTTTTCATTAAAAACAAATTTCACACTTTACCATGATATATATCTTTTGCTTGTATTTAAATATTTAAGTTATTTACGATAAAAAATATATTAATGAAAATATACATGACATGATTTCACTTTGATAATGTTTAAACACTTTGTATCCTGTGGTGTTATATATTATAGAATAATTCTACAATATAGTATATTTTAAACATATATTCCCACCATAGTGAATTGCATCTTTTCACCAAAATTTATATTTATGAAAGTATTGTCACCAACTTTTAATAATATATAGCTTTAGCCTTATTAAAACATAGGTAATAAACTGTATTTATAAATTCGATCAATTAATAATTAAAAATATTTATGAAGAAAGAACATTAAAATGATAGTTACTAACTTACTATTTTCGAACAAACATAAATTGTTATTTTTAAAAGAATTAATGTATGTATGTGTCTATGTAATGACAATAATAAATACAAAAGTATATTACATATTTATTAACCTGTCTAGAATAAGAATATCTACCCTCTCTACAAATTTAATAACATGCTTAGCATGTGCAGAGAGAATTTAATAACCATACCTGTCACAAAAGTAAAATTAACGGGTAAGGTTTTAAATATTGTTATAGAAAAGTAAAAATTGATTTCTTTTATTAGGTTTTGATCTTTATAAATCATATTTTTGGGTTGAATTTTACGTGAGATAAAATAAAACACATATACTTTAAGCTTATACCTCTCATGCTTTACAATCACTTACATTATTTGTAATGGGCAAGTAAGATGAGCATAAATTGTTGTCACGTAATTGTTATGTAGGCATGAGTGGTTCCGGCTCTCACACTCATTATAGGTGTGTAATGATTTAGTGAGTATTTTTTGGGTTGAATTTTACGTGAGATAAAATAAAACATATATACTTTAAGCTTATACCTCTCGAGCTTTACAATCACTTACATTCATTTGTCATCAATTATATTTTATACATGTAGTTATTTTTGAACAATTACTTCTGAACTCATACTTATTAAAAAAAGAGTTAAGCAAAACATTAATATATTAAGATTAATTCTTTTAAGCATTACGAAACTAAAGAATTTCCTAATACTATTACATGCACTATTTGCTTCAAATTTCTTTTTTCATAATTTTAGATTTTCACGATACCATCCCGGCAAATTATTGGTGTTAGCCCAAAGCAGTTTCACATATGAATTCATTTGTTTTTCTCTCTCAAATATAGTATCCAAAGTTTGTTTGCACTCGGGTTTTTCAGAAATTTTTGTGGTTCAAAAGGATTCATGTTGCTTGTAGAAGGAGATGTTATATTGTGTAAAATTATGAAAAAATATTGTATAAAATTGCAGAGGAAGATTATATGAAGTCGTATAAAATTGTTGTTATATTTCTAGGATGTCTTTTTTTTTTAAAACAAAAAAAACAAAAATTTAAAAGGCCAACTACTCAAATTTGTGTTGCCTAACAAGCCAATTACTCTATTTTCTTCCTCGCACCCATTGCCACACTCACGATGGTTGACTCACGCCAAAACAGTGTGTGTCGTGGGTGTTGCCACCATATATTGTGGCACACATGGGCTTATGCACATTTGTCTCCTTGTTGCTTTCTATGGCTTTCTAGGTAACTTTGCTTTGTACATAAACTAAACCTTATATAATATATCAAATTGTAATTATGTAGCATAAGAGTATTATAGTTTTTAATTTGTTTTGCATACTTTTAAATGATTAGTCGTTGTAACCTTATGTTCTTGCTCTGTGATAAAGTTTACTGTGATGCACAATATGTGTACACTACTAGTCTACTAGTACTTTAATTTTTTCACATTAGTAGGAAGTTGTTCCGCTGCTCGCATAACATTAAACCCATATCACGTACTATATTGTAGCTTTACCCAACCTCTCCTCCTTCATTGTTTTCCTTTGCACCAACATGGCTAAGCCACGCCACACTCTGATTTTCAACCTAAAACAGTGGAGTGAGGTTACTGCACGGTAAGCCTCACAATGCTGCCTTGCCACACCCGTTACCCTTACGCCATGAGGTATACACTCGCTTCACCATTCAACATCACTAGCATCAATTTCACCTCATCTTTCAACCAAGATAATACCCATTAATAGCCCATCATTGACCATTTAACATTTTTAGTTAGTTTTAATATTGTAGAGAAAGAGAGAGAGACTCATTTATTGTTGCGGTGATGATTTACCGCACAACATTGGATCTTACAACGCTAAAGAAGAGTGCAAGTTAGTCAATTTTCACGACCTTAAGAAGAAGTATCTCGATGACCTTATCACAAAACCTACGACCTATCATCATCAAAATCGAGAAAATTGATATATAATGTCTTAGATAATTTTCATTGTTACAAATGTTAATACTCTTACTAAAATTTAAAGTGCATTTAAAAGTTTGTATAACATATCTCCGTATGTTAAAGTGAATTTATTAAACTCAAACAATCTTTCCATACCGAAAGAGTCATTACAAAACATTAAATAAGTTAAAAGTAGCTTATCATATTATATTTCATTGTAAATAAAAGTTCATGTTTTAACAAATAAATGTAACAAATTTCTATATAGACACAAAGAAATAAAAATTAAAACTTTTTGAAAGAAAAAAACATTGCTACCTTTTATTTTATTTTATGTTGGATAAACAGATTAAAAGTATGTAACATCAGTTTCATTTACATTAAAAAAACTGTACAAGATTCTGTCTTATGCAGCCATTTTAACAGAAAATTTACAGACACAAAGAAACATGAAAATAGAGAGCAAATCATCTCACTTTTCCCCCTGCAAAAAGCCACTCACATTTTCCTCTTTAAAGCTCATCAATGGTGCTTCCAATTTCCCCCAAATTTTCTTCATTCTACAGCAAACCCCTACATTTCTAGAGAGAGAAAGTAGAGAGAGAGTAATAACAACAACAAAAATCAAATTTCTCTCTCTGGTATGTCTCTCTCACCCCTAATTTCATCATAAACCCTCTGTTTCACTCTGTTCTTCACTTAATGTCTCATACACCCATAAAGTTTCGATTTTTATAAGAATTTAATTCAGGTTTGTTTAAAGATTATAATGGGTGTTTACTGTTGTTAAAGTTTTGTCAATCTTGGGAACCTGCAATGATCATCACTCATCAGCACCGATTCAGAGTAATATTATTGTTTTTGGATAAATATAGCCAAGAACATTCAATTTAATGCCAAAATTACTTGGTTTTTTTTTCAAGATTTTAGGGTGTTTTGTACAAGTGTTAGCAGACATCTACGTGTAACATACTGATTTTAAGTTTTTTTGTATTGATTGCTTGCATTGATTCATATGTTTCTGCCACCAAACTGAAATAAAGGCAAAGGTGGAGGATTTTTCTGCTATATTAATGGTGTGTTGTGTAATTGTGATTTCAGTTGCAGATATCTTTTGTAAGAAAACAGAAGAAAAATGGTTCCGAATAAGCAAGCTGAAGAAGCCATAGTTCCTGGTGAAATGAAAGGTGCAAATGAGGAAGAACAGAGGGAAGGAGATGAAGGGGTAGATCAGTCAATGTCTGGTTTCAAGAACTTTCTTTGGCATGGTGGTTCTGCTTATGATGCTTGGTTCAGTTGTGCTTCAAATCAGGTAATTTACCAAAATACCCATTGTTAGCGGAGTTTATTATCTTTTATAGTTATTATTATTTGATTTATCTTTTATCTTTAAGTTTGTTATCTCTGGTTGAATACCAGGATACACGTTTATCATTATCATTAGTTGGTTGACTATATGATTATTGTTTTTAATGTGAACTCTCTGTATAAAAAGATTTGTTTTTCAGTTAATCAATGTAGAAAGGAAATATCATACATCAATTTTGTTTGAATTCTTTCACCCACTAGACCTTGTACTCTCTTTTTACAAAAAAAATGAATCTTTTTTTGTTTTTGTTTTGGATTTCAGGTGGCTCAAGTGCTCTTGACTTTGCCAACATCTTTCTCTCAATTGGGTATGCTTTCAGGAGTCATATTACAAGTGTTTTATGGTATTCTTGGAAGTTGGACTGCTTATCTCATCAGTGTTCTCTATGTGGAGTATAGAACCAGAAAGGAGAAAGAGAATGTCAGCTTCAAGAACCATGTGATTCAGGTTCATATCCATTCTTTTTTACAGTTTAATAACTCCATCAGTAAACAAAAATTAGTAATTGATTATGGGTGTTGACTAAAATCAAGAAAAACTGAAGGAAATGATGTAAATCAATGCAAATAAGATGATTTGTTTTCACAAAGTCAAGTGCTTTCTGTTCAGTTTATAATGATTTGGAATCAGGCATTATAGAGAACATTAACTTTGTTCTTTTCTGTGGTTAAAAACTTAAAATACAAAATCCATCTGTTTCCATGACCTTTGTACCATGTGCTTGTGAAGTTGTACTTTAGTTCTAGACAAATGCAATAAACAACTAAAAGTCTAAAACATCATCTAATGCATGTGATACATGCTCCTACATGCCCTACATGATTCATTTTCTTATGACATATACATGCCATACATACTTATGTTCATTAGTTTTATGCAGTGGTTTGAAGTGCTAGATGGGCTTTTAGGCCCACACTGGAAAGCTGTGGGGTTAGCCTTCAACTGCACCTTCCTTCTCTTTGGCTCTGTAATACAACTCATAGCTTGTGCAAGGTCTGCTTATTTTTTACCACCATCTACATTTCTTTTAAAAAATAGTTTTTATGTGATGTTTTGATAATTTGATGTTATATGCAGTAATATATACTACATAAATGATCATTTGGACAAGAGGACATGGACATATATATTTGGAGCTTGTTGTGCTACCACTGTCTTCATACCCTCTTTCCACAACTACAGAATTTGGTCTTTTCTCGGGCTCGGCATGACCACCTACACCGCTTGGTACCTAGCCATTGCAGCCCTGGTCCATGGCAAGGTTGAAGGTGTGGTTCATTCGGGTCCAGCAAAGCTGGTTTTGTACTTCACTGGAGCCACAAACATACTCTACACTTTCGGTGGGCACGCAGTCACAGTGTTAGTTAATCGGCCCCTAATGTACGCTTTGTCTTTCTGTTAGTTGAGGATGATAATAATTAGACTTTTTATGTTTTTGCAGTGAAATAATGCACGCGATGTGGAAGCCACGGAAATTTAAGTACATATATCTGTTTGCTACATTATATGTGTTCACTTTAACACTCCCATCAGCTGCTGCAATGTATTGGGCCTTTGGTGACCAACTTTTAAACCACTCTAACGCGTTTTCTCTTCTGCCACGAACTCGTTTTCGTGATGCAGCTGTTATCCTCATGCTAATCCATCAGGTGCGGTTGCTGAAACAGTTAACAACTTACTATGTATTGAACGATTTAGGGGTGTTTATAAATTTTTCTTTTTGCAGTTTATAACATTTGGTTTCGCGTGTACGCCACTGTATTTTGTGTGGGAGAAAGTGGTGGGGATGCATGATACAAAGAGCATATGTTTACGGGCGTTGGCTAGGTTGCCTGTTGTGATACCAATCTGGTTCCTAGCCATCATCTTCCCGTTTTTTGGTCCAATCAATTCGGCTGTCGGTGCTCTGTTGGTTAGCTTCACCGTTTACATTATCCCTGCTCTAGCCCATATGCTCACTTACCGAAAGGCGTCTGCTCGTCAGGTAATCACTCCACAGTTTTTAAAATATCTTCCTATGATAATGATAGCAGTAAACAAAGAATCCTGTCTGTTTCTACCCATATACTTATGAACCTGTCTAATTGATGTTTTTATCTCAAAAAATAATTAAGAGGGGCCATGTCAACAGTTTGAATGGATTGAAAGTCACCATCTTGTTCAAAGTTTTATATTATTATTATTATTATTTGTAACAATATTGTTTTTGTATCTGTATTTAAACTTATATTTTCCTAAAAAAGAATAAAAAATGTTTTGGTCAGCCCGTTTAAACGTGTACCAAAAATAACTTGTTTCAACCTGATAGCATTTTACAAAGAAACCCATAGATCATCAAACCACACTTTAACCGGTAATCCAACGACTGTGACATATTGTTAACAATTCGAACATCGAGTTTCTCAAAAGCTACCTGTACCAAACAAAACCAATGCGACCCGAAATTAATTAGAGCACTTCACATGATTAGTTTTGAGACAATGAAATATACCTTGTAATTTAAAATCAAGTTGTAGAAAATGGGTATATGACAAAGGTTGGTGACATTTCATTATCATTGATTTACAAGCTTAGATGCATCAGTCACAATCTTGGTATTATTGCACTTTTATCATTCCTAACAGTTAACTTTGAGCTGGCTAACTGACCCACTCATCTTACAAACCTAACATTGAATCTAGTGGCTCACATTAACATTGTTGCTTGCAGAATGCCGCGGAGAAGCCCCCGTTCTTTCTGCCAAGCTGGACCGCCATGTACATAGTCAACATATTCATTGTGGTTTGGGTTCTTGTGGTCGGGTTTGGGTTCGGAGGGTGGGCCAGCATGACCAACTTCATCAATCAAGTCGACACCTTCGGTCTATTTGCAAAGTGTTACCAATGCAAGCCTCCGCCAACACCACCTCGTAGTCACTGAGTTTGATGTTTTTGGTTGGTTGGTTGTTTTTCTTTTACATGGTGTTGGTTTTAGTCTAGATATAATATATATGATGTAGTGTGTAAAATGGTCTATGATGAATTTAGTCATGGCTGAAATATAATATAGGTTTGAATTTACTTTTTTGTTGTGACTATATTGGCTCAAAGTCGTTTTGATATATTGACTGGTTATTTAATGTGTAGTTAACAAATCATTGGGCCCATTGCTTTTATAGTATAAGGGATTAGGCCCAAATGAAATCATATATGGTGATCATGGGCCAAAATTCGACCCAAATTTGCCATTTAGTGAGAGAATATGTATTCTTGCTTGTAATTTATTTTTCATTGACATTACAATTATGCTCGTGCTATTTTAAAAAGGTTTGGTTATTTCAGGTCTTGTTTTGTAAACATCCTTCAAATTTTTGAATCCCGACAATTCTAAATGGTGCATGTCATATTTTTTCATACTAAACTTAATAAACTTCTACATGTATCATGGACATAGTCGAACCATACTTATCCAAAAATACTCGAGATTTTCTTAAATAAATCAAATCTCTCTTGACAGCCTTGGTAGAATTGAACCTTATGTTAGTTCTTAAATTTCTCATCTCGTAACCAACTGAAATAATCTTCTTATAGTTAGCTTAACTTGAATTTTGTGTGGAAAGAAACCTTTTTTTTTTAATTTTTAATAGACCAAACTTATGATTTCTAGATTAATGACATATACGAATTAACATATAATCTACAAAAACTTTTTTTTGGCGGATGAATATGGAAGAGAACAAGAGTTTTTATATAGATAGCCAATTCAAGTGGAATGGTTAGGTGCATATAAAAGTGAATTTCTTTGAGCGGTGATTATTTTGGATAATTACATACTTTAGAAGTTTGACAACTAAAAGATGTATTATGAAGGAATCTTTAGATTTTTTATTTAAGATAAAATATGATTGAAATTAAGCATAATTAATTACTTTAGGTAATAAAACAATAATAATATTCTTCCAATCTTTCGTTTTATTAAAAATTGTTTTTTAAAATACTCCAAACTTTTTTAAAAATACTTTTTTAAACAATGTCATTATTTTAATAGTTCTTTGTATTAAAAAAATATTTTATAAATTTTTGTACTTAAAAATATATGTTAAAAATAGAGTTAATTTATGTTTTGCTCCTTGTGATTTAATCATTTTAACGGTTTTACCCCAATAGTTTAAAAATAACCAAAATCCTCCCTGAAGTCATTATTTTTTCTCAAAGAAGTCACTATTTTTCTCCAAATTGCTCCTTGTCCTAACTTCATTTAATTCTCACGTTAAAAGGGACTCACAACAAAAGACATAATTGCCCCTCATGTGAGGACCACATGAGTCCCTTTTAACTTGAGAATTAAACAAAATTAGGAATGTGGAGCAATTTGGAGAAACAGTAGTAACTTCATGGAGAGTTTTGGCTATTTTTAAACTATTGGAGCAAAACCGTTAAAATGATCAAACCACAATGAGCAAAGCCGTTAAAATGATTAAACCACAAGGAGCAAAATAGAAATTAACTCATAGAAATAAGAAGAAAAATGTTTTCAAATCTACGATGGAGCTTATATGTACAGTGTAGAAAAATGCATATGAGCACTAGATATTTTTGATTTATTAGTATTAACTGGTGTTATTATTGAATTAATTAACTAGTTTTTTTACCCGCGATAAAGTGTAAACTACAATTGAACCAACTTGCTTCCGAATTAAATTACGTCAAAACGCAAAGTAATTAAACTCATATTGTCGAATGAAAACGTATTCCATACAGAATTTGACATAAATGTAGACCAACTCAAAACTTACCTAAAAATAAACACAATAAAGTTTTATATTACACGGTTCGTTTCCGAATAAAATTTACGTTAATACGTAAATGAACTTGAATTTATACCCGCAAGTACATAAAAATAAAATCATTAAAAAGAGTTCTTACAAGTAATAATGCCAAGGGTTAAATCCGAAACTTTATAAACCTAAGTTGGTTAAAATGATATTTTCTAAAGTTTTAAAAACAATTGAGAGGACCAAAACGTCAAATTGAAAGTTGAGGGGTGGAATGGTCGCTGACAAAGGCAACCGACATTGGAATTTGTAAAAGGTGGTATAGTAAATGTGTCATTTTATGTGTGATGGCGTGGTTTGTAAATCTTATTTAGAATTCGGTTCAACGGTAAAATTATTAGAGCTAGAGTTATTATACTCATTTAAAATTTTAAGAGCAGAGTTAAAATATTTCTCCACTAAAATGCTAATAAAAAAAAAAATAGATATGATGACATGATGCTGATTATCCGATAGACGATGGATATGTTAAAGAGACGATTAGAATACACCCTTTGTGCGTGCTGATGTGGTTTATAATTAATGACCGTTAAGAGCCACGTGAGCAAATCCAAAATTGATTTAGTTTCCATATTCCATCATCACCAAATCCGAAACTGATACGCGATCATTCACGAAATCCTGTTCTATTTACATCCCCTCGGTATTCATTCAATTCCATTTAAATGCCTTTTGTTTGTTAATTTGTTTGTGTGTTTGGTGATTCAATCCCTACTCTCACTCCACACGTTTTCTTCTCCACATTGATCGACTTAGTTTATCGATCGTTTCGATCTTCATCGCTAGTCTTCCTCAGTCCGTAGGCTGTTTAGGGATTCACCAATCCAACATGTGGTTGTTTTGTTAGGGTTCTAGTGTCTAACTTTGCACGTAAATCAGCCGTGAGAAGAACATCATCGAGCATTGTTGCTCTACAATTGTGCGTTGCTGTTTTTGGGGGTATTTGACTGTTTTCCTCATAAACAAATCGTAAGTTTTCTTTATATTCTCCTTCATTTGTGTTTAACGAAATTGTTATTATCGTTTCGTTCTTCATCGCTAGTCTTAATTCCTCAGTCTGTAGTGTGTTTAGGGTTTCACCAATGGAACCTGTGGTAGCGTTGTTAGGGTTCTAGTGTCTAACTTTGCACGTAAATCAGCCGTGAGAAGAACATCATCGAGCATTGTTGCTCTACAGTTTAGCGTTGTTGTTTTTGGGGCTTTTTTTCCACGTAAACAAATCGTAAGTTTTCTTTATATTCTCCTTCATTTGTGTTGAACTCACAAATCTTATGCATTTTCGTATTAGAGAGTGGTTCTGCTTTCACGTTGATGGTTCTGTTTCAGGGTCCACTCTCTGTAGATTGAACTTTTATCTTCAAGAGGACATAAGAGATGAAGGGAAGTTTGTTGTATTTCTGTTTCTGTTCTTGTTCATATCTTCGGTTCATGTTTGTGATTCTAATACTTTTTGTGAATCTTTCTTGTGCTTACTTCAAAACTCATGTCATGCAGATATGGGAGTACGTTGGTAGGTAACACAAAAGGTATGATGGTAATTGGTAAACTACCAAACATTATGATTCTACCATAAGATGATCTGGCATGAAACTAATGAAATTTACTTTAGTTGTAATATCATCTTGTGTTTTCCAAATGCACAATCTTACTAGAATATTTATATTAAATATTTTGAAAGTGAAACATATCTTCCCTGTTTTACGTATTCTCGTCCTGGCAAAATAAAATACGAGGTGTTGGTGTAATGTCATGGTGTCCTAGCTTCTTACTTTTTGGCAGGACACTAATTCAGCCGAGGTCTGTTAATCACTTTGTTAGCTGTTTGAAACACGATTGTGTTTTTTAACATCTTATACTCTTATATATATACTTCCCGAGTAAATTCTAAGCTATCTTGATGTAAAACTTGTGCTGATTTGGAACCAACTGGATCTTTGATATGCATTGGTACCCGAAGATGGAAAAATTGGTATTTGTAATATCGAGGTTAGCTAAATTTAACCCATCTATATGCTTTTAACATCCAATCATTTCAATTGAACTAGTAATTTGTTAAAAAGATCATTTATTGTATCTACTTGACTGTTGTCATGGTGTTGGTGAGAGTTACCTGGTCTCAGGTGAATTATTTTTTGATGGTCTTTTTTGCAGTTGAGCTTTTTAAACATTTTCAAAGCATATGTGGTCACGCAAAAGACTGGTATATTTGCAAAATTTTGCTAAATCAGCCTTTTGTTATTTGTGTAATGAACTCCTATGTTGGAGCCATCCAAGTTGCAGGTCAGGTGTTTTATACTAAAAAGATGTGGTTGATTTCTAGCCTGTAAAATAGAAAAGTGAACAAGATAATTAAGAAATATAAAGACTGAGTATTTGTTTATCGATAAGATGTAATGGGTAAAAGCTAAGCACATAGAATCTTGTCCAAATAATTTTGGAACTGGACATCTTGCTTTCCTCTTTTCTGTAAGTTCTTATATCTTTTAAATTGTTTTTATTCAAAGATTTAGATTTTTTGTTTTTATACAAGTGATGAAGTAATTCCTAGCGGCAAGCAACATGCAACAAGAGGAAGAAGTTGGTTCATTTTCACCAGAAGTGTTGCATGTGACAAAGACAAAGATGCAATAGTCTCTGAAGCGGTAGACGGACTGTTTGGTAATTGACATTCATTCTCCTTTCTTCCACGTCATTACATTATCCTTGATTAACGATGCAGGTATTGGTCGTTTGTTAACATGCATCATGCATTTAATCAAACAAGAAAGAAAGTGTATACTAAAAGAAAGGTAATTAGCTGTACTTGGTTTCATTTGCGAAGCATAATTTATTTGAGAACAATGTTAACAAAATGTGTTACAACTTATAATGATATGTAAATGTGTTACAACTTATAATGATATGCTATGCAGGATCTCATATTTCATGACCTTCATTGGTTTTTTTATTTACCTTTCCCCCCTGATTTTAATATTTTATTATGTTTCTGTGTTGTTCCACTAAAGAGGTCTGTTAAAAAAGAGGCCCGTGGTGCAGCTCTTGTTTCTAGTTTTCAGTCGATGCTTGATAAGGACATTTCCGCAACATCTCGTTAGTTCAAGGTTAGTAAATATACAGATATTTGGATTGAACTTTGGTTTTATTCATTGATTATGTATTAGTTTGTTTCTAACTTTCGACCTTGAAGGTTATGAATATCCCTAGAATTGATCCTTGATACAAGTCTATAAAGCATGAAGACGGGGATGATATAGTAAATGAATATACTTGTGAGCTTATTGTTCTGTTTTATTTCTACTGTTGTTGGAATAATCCAAAACAATTTTCAACTTAAGTGTGTTCTTTATTAGACAGTGGGTCTGGTTTCTCATCAATCTATTCTCGAAGGATGAATGCAGGGTTTGACTGTTAAAGAGATGGGAGATCTTCAGGACGACATACAAATGTTCTGCTGTTAAACGTATTCACATCTCTAACTCTTTAAGTTATTTTAATTATCAATTAGGTGTTATGCTGTTACATGAATATGACAAATAGGCAGGCAGGTGGCTAGCTTTTTAAAAGGGGTGTGTTTCAAAATGAGCCTGAAACATTAGTTATATTTCTATATATAATTAGTTAATTATGGAACTTAACTCTATTTTTACAAATAAAGTGACTATCTCAATGAATTAAGTCATTAACTTGTAGCCATTAAAAGCACACGTTTAATGGCTTTTGAGTTTCTTCATTTGTGCTGTATTTTCTATAGCTAATGTTTTTTTTTTTAAATATAAACACATATATATTGCAATGTGTCTAATATGAGATTTATTGTAATCCAATATGATGATTTAGGGGTTGAATTAGCTACCTGTTATGAACAGTCTTCTCATTCTTGTCTTATAATATATAAATCTTGTCTTATAAGTTATAATATATAAAGCTTTTGCTCTAGGAAATTCACAGTAGGATGTGGCTGATGGGGATTTGAAGAGGGACATGGAGAGAGACAAAACTGGCCATGATCTAGAAGGTACGTACCTACAAGAGTATAAACCATCTTATCTTTGATTATTAGTTGTTATTTTTCTTACTAGAGTGTTGCTTTGTTTTATGTTTCATCTCAAATGGTTCTGTTAAAGAAGAACTACTAAAATTGAGGTCTGAAAGTAAAATTTTTATCAATGCAATCTTTTAAATCTTTTTTACTCCAAAATTAGACTTCTATTGTGATGATTTTGTTTTTTTTTAAATTTTGTTTGTATGTGTGTAATTTGACTCAACACGTTTTAAATAAATGTTTGTGAGTCAACGCAAGTCGACTAGGAACTTGGTTTAATTATTAGTCATCAACTTTTTTAACAATTCTGTTTCTATAGAACACATGATAAAACTTATTAATTTTCACCCAAATCATGCATGATGTATTTAGTCAAAGGAAAGTAAGTGTATAAATATAGTGGAAGAACAACAGAGAACGTTTACAGATGATATTTGGAAGACGCGGGATGTGAATGACATGAACTGTGTGCTGACATATTTGGAGATATGGTTAAGGGCATGACAAAAGTGATGACGTATTTGGAGACACGGATGAAATCGATGTTAAGTCACAGGCTCTTTCTTCTCTCCATTTATGCTTCATGTTCTTTCTCTGCATATGCGTTAGACCAACCGGGTTTTTTTTCTTATTTTTTTTGGGGGGGGGGGGGGGGTTCAATATGATTAAATATTTTTTTACTACGGGTCACATTGGTTGGCTGAAATCTTTTCTTGAGCCAGGACGTGTAAGGGTGCTTTTTTTTTTAAATATTTCATTAGTTATTAGCGTGCATTTGATGGATTTACATACATGTGGTATATTGGTGACATAAGATAAACCAAGCTACGAAACTATAATATTTGAACAGTGTGCACACTCAAGACGAGTCAAACAAATACCGTTTGACTTTGTCTTGTTCCAATCTTTGAAGGATTCAGTTTCTAAGTTTTATTTTTTCTATGTATATTGCTTATATGCAGAAAAAACGGGAATTTGCTTTAAGAGGTAATGAGAGATGAAGGGAAGTTTGTCCACATTTCTTTTTCTGTTTTTTTTTTTCTTGTTAATATCTTCCATGATTATTACAATTCATTTTTCTTCCATTCATGTTGAAGGTAAAAGGCAAATAAGCTAGTGGGCGAAGACTTAATGGAAGAAAACCTTGAAGGCTACAGTCTACACTATTTAATTAGTTTTGCTCAGGGAAGTTCTTGAATTGTGTAGGTTATTGGTCGTAAAGTCTACTTTTAATAAATGCATGCAATAAATACAATCTATAGACTTTTTTTTGTGATAATATTGTTTTCGTTCAAATATTAGATTTTTATTGTGATAATATATTTTTTTTTATTTTAATCAACGAATTGTTGTTAAGATAAGTGTTTGTGGGTCAACAGCAGTCAACTAGGAAGTGGTTTTAATTATTACTCATTAACTAAATTAACAAGTTTGTTTTGATACAATAGGTGATTAAGTAAATCAGTAAGGTGAGCAACATGCAACCAAGGAGGAAGAAGCAATAGACCCAGAAGAGGGCACGACTATATGGGTAATGTACTTTCATTCTCCTTCCTTCCACATTATTTCATTATCATTGATTAATGAGGGCAAGTATCATTTCTTTTTTAGCATGCATCGTGTAATCAATCAAATAAGAAAGGAAGCGTATACAGGTAGCAGAAGAACAAGAAAATTTCATGAGGATAATCGGGAAATGTGGGCTGTGAAAGCCGTGGGAGTATAAGATAACGTTGATGAAGTACTTGGAAACAAGGATGAAGTCAACGTTGACTCGCAGACTCTTTTTTTCTCCATTTCAGCTTCATGTTTTCTCTTAGCATTTGTGTTAAAGCTACCGGGTTGGGGGGTCAAAATATTAAAATTTTATTTATTCAGGTTGGTTTGGATTTGGTTGGGTTGGGTGAAAGTTTTCTTAAGCAGGGGCATGGGTAGGTTTAATTTAGAGTAATATTATTCATTTAATTTAATGACTGACATGCATTTGATGGATTTGCAAACAGGTTGAGATGTGGTTTACTCGTGGCATGTGGAATATGGAGCTAGAGTACTAAAATATTTGAAGGATGTATAGTGTACAATTTTATAATGCAGACTGATACTTTTAATTATGTTCATGGCAGCTGAATACACCACCCGTCAAGATGCGTTTTCAATTGTGGGAGAAAATGTTGTTTTTGCAAGTGGAAGCTCGTTGTTTATGTGAATCTCGGTTTCCCGTTAATTTTTTGAGACTTAACTTTTAGAAATTGAGAAACTTTTTTTTTTTTGCTTCAATGAATTGAAGCAAATGTTTTGGGAAGACTTCTTTGAGCTTTTACTTGTTTTTATTGCTGCAGGAAATGGTTATATTGGCTGCTGCAATCAGGGAAACAATATGCATCTCCTTTCTGGGTAAGTTATTATTTTCAGCAATTGATTTTAAATTTTTTATATCTCTTCATTTTTTCGATTCTTTACTAAATGTTGGAGCATTGGTATAGGGACTCTTCTAACTTTATAATATTCTGAGAAGGCATGTTACAGTCTCCAACTGGCTAATATAGTTTTGGAAAACTGATTGTGCATTTTGTTTGTTGTTTTACTGGTTTGGGACTCAAGGATGCAAAAATCGGTTACAAGGTAAATTCGACGAACTCTACAAAATGTGTAATGTAAGACTGAACCTTTGACCTGTTCTGTAATAACTTTCCACTTTACAGTTTTCAGATTCAGTTACAAGAGGATGCTTGGTTTTGCAGTGGCATCACCTTTTTTTGCTTCAGATAATGATCATCCATGTAATTTTACAGATACCAGACTTATGTTATGCAGATATGGGATATGTGGAATGCAAGGTCCCCACTACGGGAGTTGGTAGGTAACACAAAAGGTATAATGGTAAACAACCATACATTACAATTCTATTGTAGAGGTAATATTATCTATTTTTTTTTTCCAAATGCACTCTTACAAGAACTTTTATATTCAATATATGAAGTGTGAACCATATCCTCTTTCTTTTACTTATTTGTTTCCTTACAAAATAAAATACTAGGTGGAATGCAAGGTCCCCACTACGGGAGTTGGTAGGTAACACAAAAGGTATAATGGTAAACAACCATACATTACAATTCTATTGTAGAGGTAATATTATCTATTTTTTTTTTCCAAATGCACTCTTACAAGAAATTTTATATTCAATATATGAAGTGTGAACCATATCCTCTTTCTTTTACTTATTTGTTTCCTTACAAAATAAAATACTAGTTGTTGCAATGTCATGGTGTCCTGGTTGCTTACGTGTGCTAAAAATAATTGCACTATTTATTGGGACACTAATTCAGCCGAGGTATTTTAACATCTTTGTTAGCTGTTTGGAACATGAGTTTATTTTTTTAACATCTTATACTCTTATTTAGTTTCTTCCTGGTTTAAATCTGAGCTACCCTAATGTAAAAACCTGTGCACATTGTCTCTGAACTTCCAGCTGCAACCAACTGGAACTTTGATGTGCATTGGTAGCTAACTTTCACCCATCTGCATGCTTTATAACGTCCACTCCTTTCAATTTAACTAGTAACTTGTTAATATTTTTGTTTGCTGTTTGAAACATGATTTCATTTTTTTGAACATCTTATACTCTTATATTTATAGGATCGAGATTAGCTAACTTTGATTTTTGTTTTAGTGGTTTGGGACCCGAGGAAGCAAAAACCGGTTATAAGGTAAATTTGACGGACTGTGCAATATGGCTATGTTATGTAATACTGAACCTTTGACATGTTCTGTAATAACCTTCGTGAAACTAATTGAAATTTATTTTAGATGTAATATTATTATCTATTGTTTTCCAAATGCACATTCTTACTAAAACATTTGTATCACATATTTTTTAAATGTGAACCATATCTTCTCTAGGAAAATACTAGGAGTTGTTGTGATGTCATGTTCTCCTATAAACAAGCACCCATTTGCTTACGCGTGCTACACATAACCACACTATTTGGTGGGACACTAATTCAGCCGAGGTCTGTTACCCTGTTACCCTCTCTGTTTGCTGTTTGAAACATGATTTTTATTTTTTTTGAACATTTTATACTCTATATATTTTCATCCTGATTACAATCTGAGCTATCCTGATGAAACGCTTGTGCAGATTGTCACAACTTCCAGTTAGCTTTGATGTGCATTGGTACCCGAAGATACTGGTTATATCAGCTTCTTCATATGATGGAAATATTGGAATCTATTATATTGAGGTCAGCTTCACCCATCTATATGTTTTTTAACATCCACTCATTTCATTGTAACTAGTATTTGGTTTTTTTAAGTGCTGCATTTATGACATGCCATTATTAATGACATGCCATTATTAATGACATGCCATCATTATTTAGCTGGCCACGTGGGATTTGAAAATGATGCCAGACCAGCATCGTGTCTGGCCGTGTTTATTATCTGGTCTGAATCTTTAGCGTTTTACATTTTTACAGCTTTGTCATGGAGCTATTGACCTTTATTTTTTTTTCAGATTGAGATTTTTCTGCACTCACTGTTTCTAGTAGGAGAATATAGTTAAAAATCATACTTTGGTTGTTGGGGATTACAAGGGAGCTGTTGTATAGTGCATAGTTGCAAACAAAATGGCAGATGCTCTAGTTATTCCTCAAGTTGGTGGTGTTCCTTTGTGGAGACCACACGTTATCAATACCTTAGAAAGAGAAGTCCACCATACTTAAAGGGACGTGTTTTATCCAAGTTTTTGCTCATTTAAACTGTTCAGTGGTCTAATTTAGTAATTTTGATCCACAGGTTGTTGCTGGGATGATATCTTTTCATGAGCAGGGGCAGTGGTAAGGGTATTTTGGCTGTTCATGAAGATTGTATCTGCATTTATAATTGTAGTATCCGTGCATTTTGTTTTAAGCTAATATAGTTGCGTAAAACTGATTGTGCATTTTGTTTGTTGTTTTACTTGTTTGGGACCCGAGGAAGCAATAACCGGTTACAAGGTAAATTTGACAAACTCTACAAATGTGTGATGTAAGACTTAACCTTTGACTTATTCTCTAATAACTTTCCACTTTACAGTTTTTCAGATTCAGATAGAAGAGGATGCTTGGTGTTGCAGTGGCATCCAGATTTGCTGCAGAACATATTGTTACTTTCAGAGATGATAGTTCATCTCCTTTGAGGGTACCAATTTTACCCCGCTCATTATCTGCACACAAATTTGTTATCTACGTGATTGACAGATACAAACTTATGTCATGCAGATATGGGATATGCGGCATACAATGTCTCTACTATGGGAGTTGGTAGGTAACACAAAATTAAAAGGTATGATGGTAAGCACCCAAAACATTATGATTCTACCGTAAGATAAGTTTGCTTGAAACTAACTGAAATAATTTTTTTTATTTTTAAATGCACATTCTTACTAGAACATTTATATCAAGTATTTAAAATGTGAACCATATCTTCTCAGTTGCCAGTAGGGCTGCAAACGAACCGAACGAACACGAACAAGGCCTTGTTCGTGTTCGTTCGTTAAGAAATAAAATTGTTCATGAACTGTTCACGAACACTTACCGAACAAGATTCTTTGTCCGTGTTCGTTCATTAAGAAAATGAACATGTTCATGAATTGTTCACGAACACTTACCGAACGCAAATAAACACAAGCAAAAGCAAACGAACGCAAACAACGGTTCATGAACATGACGAACACAAAGAAACTTATGTACACAAACGAATACAAATGATTATAGGTTTATTTTAGAATAAAATTTACATTTTTATTACAAACATTACACAAAATCAATCAAAAATAAATAAGTACTTAACATAAATATCAGAAAATACTTGATATAATAGTCGTAAAAATAAATGACACAAAAATAAGAATATAAACGAACACATCAACGAACATCAACGAACACATCAACGAACATCAACGAACGCATTATTGAACGTTCACGAACGGACATTAACGAACATAAACGAACACATCATCAAACGTTCACGAACATGAATGAACGAACACGACTTGTGTTCATGTTCGTTCGTTTAACTAAACGAACGAAATTTTCTTGTTCGTGTTCGTTCATTTACTAAACGAACGAACATAAACGAACTTCCCGCCGAACGGTTCACGAACGGTTCGCTGAACGTTCAGTTCGTTTGCAGCCCTAATTGCCAGGTGTCCTAGTTGCTTACGAATTTATTTTCTAACAAAATAAATTGCCAGGTGTCCTAGTTGCTTATGTGTGCTAAAGATAACTTCATTACTAGGTGGGGCGCTAATTCAGCTGAGGTCTGTTAACGTCTTTGTTAGGTGTTTGAAACATGATTTTATTTTTCTAACATCTTATACTCATATATTTCCTTCCTGGTTAAATTGTGAGCTATCCTGATGTAAATCTTGTGCAGATTGTCTCTATACTTCCAGCTGCAACCAACTGGAACATCGTTGTGCATTGTTACCTTGGCATCTTCGTTTGATGGAAACAGTTGGTATTTATAATATATTGGTTAGCTAACTTTCACCCATCTATATACTTTTTAACATGCACTCATTTCAATTTAACTAGTAGCATGTTTTTTCATATTGATAGTATTAGGTGAAATATGTCATTGTGGTCTTTTTTGCAGTTGAGCTTTTTAATTATTTCTAAAGCATCTGTGGTTACTCAAAAGACTGGTATACTTGCAAAAGTTTGCTTGACTTTTTGTTATTTGTTTAATGAACTCTGTACATATCTAGATGGAAAAATTGGTACTTATAATACCGAGGTTAGCTAACTATCACTCATATATATGCTTTGTAACATCCACTCATTCATTTTAACCAGTATTTTGTTTTTTCAAGTGCGATATTAATATGCCATCATTATTTGAATAGTTGGCCAGCAATCTGTCTGGCCATGTTTATTTTCTGGTGTGAAGTTTTAGCGTTTCACATTTTTACAGTTTTGTCTTACAGTTTTTTCATGGAGCTATTGACCTTTATTTCCGTATTGCTAGTAGGAGAATATAGTTAAAAGTTATACTAATAGTATCTACTTGACTGTTGTGAAAGCTTACATCTGCAGGCTTGTGCTCAATATGGCGTTGGGGAGAATTACCTAGTCTCAGGTGAAGTATTTCTACATGGTCTCTTTTGCAGTTTAGCTTGTAAGTATTTCTAAAGCATCTGTGGTTACTCAAAAGACTGATCTACTTGCAACATTTTGCTCAGTTGACTTTTCGTTATTTGTTTGATGAGCTCTGAAGCATATTTAGATAGACCTATTTTTCTTTAATTGCAAAAGATGAAAGTCTAACAATATGTGGTTGATTCCTAGTAGGTCAGATAGAAAAGAGAACAGGATAAATAAGAAGTAAAGACTGAGTAATTGTTTTGGGTAAAGCCAAGCACCTAGAACTCACGTCCAATAGTTTCTAAATAAAGAAAGGATTTACGTGTTTTTTTGCCAACCTTGTTTTTGTATTATGTAGTTTTTATAAGTTGAAACAATGGTCCGATGAGTTTTGAGTATGCATTGGAAAGTCACAAAACAACTTATTTATTTGCTTTTGTTGCCGTAAAATGTACAGCTTTTCTTTATGTTTCTTTTGTTTATGGATAGAGTTGAATGGTGGTGATGTTCATGCTTTGTAGGTGGTTTTCCGTCAATATTATTTTATTAGGTAATTTTTTGTCTTATTCCACAAGTTTGCATAATTTGTATTTTCTTATGGTTTGTGTGCATCATTTCATTACTTCACTATTTTAGTTTTTTATCTGTAGACTTTTATGTCATGCTATAATGATTGTACATTTGAATTTAATTTTAGAAAATGCTTTCATATTATCTATATGATCAAATTGATATATATTCTGAAATATGTACCATAAAATGGCACATCAGTTTCCACTATCTTCATTTGTTTAGTTTGACTCTAAATGTTGAGAGGTAAAGTTTATGTTCAAATCAATAATTGCACTTCTATTTAATATTCAATTGTCAAGTGTCGTTTATTTGTTCTTTGCTTGTATACTTGGTTTCTTATTTATTTTATACATTTTTTGAATTTAAAAAAATGGCTGTCTATATATACACACACGTATCATTTTTTGAATTTAAAAAAATGGCTGTCTATATATACACACATGTAATGTGGTTTCTAATGATGAAGGATGGTTTTGTGCATCACCTTCAAGAGCCCAAAAATGGTACCGCCGCAAAGCTGGAGTCACTTTTGGTTTTGGTGACCAACTTGTTTCTACTCAACTGGTTCGTCTAGTGGTTGTTCAGAGGTATTTATGGCAGCTTTTAAACTCTCTTCTTGTTTTTTTGAATTTATTTCCTATTATTTACTTTTGGTAATTTCAACTTAGCTATTTATGTGAGTCTATTAATTGGGTTGTGTTTTATCTCAAATGGGTCAAATGAACAAAATGATACAGCTAAAAGGGGAGAATGGGTCAACTGGGTTGAATCGATCAAATTTTTTATTGCATACAACTCTGAAATCGTGTCACTGCTTAGATTATAATTCTAATGATGTAATGACAGTTACACTTTCGTTAAATAATAAAATGGACGAAGAAGTTTTAGTGGGACAACCTAAATCTGCTGTGATAGATTGACCCGCCCATTTATGGAACCGCAAGAACACCTTTGTCTACATCAGTCAACTACTTTGGAACTGAACAATTGATAAAGGAAAGCGAGTCACTTGAGTGCATTGCAGATTTTTCATTTGATGATACTGTTCAGATTGCTTTGGTTGTTGGGGATTGCAGGGTAGCTGTTGTATAGTGCATAGTTGCAAACAAAATGGCAGATGCTGTAGTTTTTCCTCAAGTTGGTGGTGCTTCTTCGTGGCAGACCACACGTTATCAATACCTTAGAAAGAGTAGTCCAGCATATTTAAAGGGGTGTGTTTTATCCCAGTTTTTGCTCATTTAAACTGTTCAATCTTCTAATTTAGTAACCTTGACCTACAGGTTGTTTTTGTAATGGTGAACAATGACCTTGTTAGCGTAGGGAATACGAGGCCCATAAAATCTTGGAAGTAGGCATCTTGCTCTCCTCTGTTCTGTAAGTTCTTTATATCTTTTAAGTTGTTTTTATTCAAAGATTTAGATTTTTGTTTTTATACAAGTGATGAAGTAATTCCTAGAGGCGAGCAACATGCAACGAGAGGAAGAAGCTGGTTCATTTTCACCAGAAGTGTTGCATGTGATGAAGACAAAGAAGCAATAGTCTCTGAAGTGGCAGACGGACTGTTTGGTAATTGACATTCATTCTCCTTTCGTCCACATCATTACATTATCCTTGATTAACGACGCAGGTATTGGTTGTTTGTTAACATGCATCATGCATTCAATCAAACAAGAAAGAAAGTGTATACTAAAAGAAAGGTAATTAGCTGTACTTGGTTTATTTGCGAAGCATAATTTATTTGAGAACAATGTTAACAAAATGTGTTACATTTTATAATGATATGTAAATGTGTTACAAATTATAATGATATGCTATGTAGGATCTCATATTTCATGACCTTCATTGGTTTTTTTATTTACCTTTCCCCCTGATTTTAATATTTTATTATGTTTCTGTGTTGTTCCACTAAAGAGGTCTGTTAAAAAGAGGCCCATGGTGCAGCTCTTGTTTCTAGTTTTCAGTCGATGCTTGATAAGGACATTTCCGAAACCTCTCGTTAGTTCAAGGTTAGTAAATATATAGATATTTGGATTGAACTTTGGTTTTATTCATTGATTATGTATTAGTTTGTTTCTAACTTTCGACCTTGAAGGTTATGGATATCCCTAGAATTGATCCTTGATACAAGTCTATAATGCATGAAGACGGGGATGATATAGTAAATGAATATACTTGTGAGCTTATTGTTCTGTTTTATTTCTACTGTTGTTGGAATAATCCAAAACAATTTTCAACTTAAGTGTGTTCTGTATTAGACAGTGGGTCTGGTTTCTCATCAATCTATTCTCGAAGGATGAATGCAGGGTTTGACTGTTAAAGAGATGGGAGATCTTCAGGACGACATACAAATGTTCTGCTGTTAAACGTATTCACATCTCTAACTCTTTAAGTTATTTTAATTATCATTTAGGTGTTATGCTGTTACATGAATATGACAAATAAGCAGGCAGGTGGCTAGCTTTTTAGAAGGGTGTGTGTCAAACTGAGCCTGAAACATTAGTTATATTTCTATATATAATTAGTTAATTATGGAACTTAACTCTATTTTTACAAATAAAGTGACTATCTCAATGAATTAAGTCATTAACTTGTAGCCATTAAAAGCACACGTTTAATGGCTTTTGAGTTTCTTCATTTGTGCTGTATTTTCTATAGCTAATGTTTTTTTTTTAATATATACACATATATATTGCAATGAGTCAAATATGAGATTTATCGTAATCCAATATGATGCTTTTGCTCTAGGAAATTCACAGTAGGGTGTGGCTGATGGGGTTTGAAGAGGGACATGGAGAGAGACAAAACTGGCCATGATCTAGAAGGTACGTACCTACAAGAGTATAAACCATCTTATCTTTGATTATTAGTTGTTATTTTTATTACTATAGTGTTGCTTTGTTTTATGTTTCATCTCAAATGGTTCTGTTAAAGAAGAACTACTAAAATTAAGGTCTGAAAGTAAAATTTTTATCAATGCAATCTTTTAAATCTTTTTTACTCCAAAATTTAGACTTCTATTGTGATGATATGGTTTTTTTTTTTAAATTTTGTTTGTATGTGTGTAATTTGACTCAACGCGTTTTAAATAAATGTTTGTGAGTCAACGCAAGTCGACTAGGAACTTGGTTTAATTATTAGTCATCAACTTTTTTAACAATTCTGTTTCTATAGAACACATGTTAAAACTTATTCATTTTCACCCAAATCATGCATGATGTATTTAGTCAAAGGAAAGTAAGTGTATAAATATAGTGGAAGAACAACAGAGAAAGATTACAGATGATATTTGGAAGACGCGGGATGTGAATGACATGAACGGTGTGATGACATATTTGGAGATATGGGTAAGGGCATGACAAAAGTGATGACGTATTTGGAGACACGGATGAAATCGATGTTAAGTCACAGGCTCTTTCTTCTCTCCGTTATGCTTCATGTTCTTTCTCTGCATATGCGTTAGACCTACCGGGTTTTTTTTTTCTTTTTTTTTATTAAATATTTCATTAGTTATTAGCATGCATTTGATAGATTTACATACATGTGGTATATTGGTGACATAAGATAAACCAAGCTACGAAACTATAATATTTGAACAGCGTGCGCACTCAAGACGTGTCAAACAAATACCGTTTGACTTTATCTTGTTCCAATCTTTGAAGGATTCAGTTTGTAAGTTTTATTTTTTCTATGTATATTGCTTATATGCAGAAAAACGGGAATTTGCTTTAAGAGGTAATGAGAAATGAAGGGAAGTTTGTCCACATTTCTTTTTCTGTTTTTTTTTGTTGTTAATATCTTCCATGATTATTACAATTCATGTTTCTTCCATTCATGTTGAAGGTAAAAGGCAAATAGCTAGTGGGCGAAGACTTAATGGAAGAAAACCTTGAAGGCTACAGTCTACGCTATTTAATTAGTTTTGCTCAGGGAAGTTCTTGAATTGTGTAGGTTATTGTTCTGTTTTATTTCTAATGTTGTTGTGGAGTAATTCAAAACAAGTTTAAACTTATTTTAATAACTCATAGCTAAAGTCTTTTGTGGTATGATAAGCAAAAGTTTATATTTGTTTTAGAAAGTTTTTTTTTTAAATGATCTACAACATAAACATTCTATTTTTTCGTTGTTCTCATTTCTTATCAATGTGTTGATTTGATTTCATGATCCATCTCAAATGGTTCCATTAAAGATAACAACTAAACTTAAGGTCGTAAAGTCTACTTTTAATAAATGCATGCAATAAATACGATCTTTAGACTTTTTTTTTGTGATAATATTGTTTTCGTTCAAATATTTAGATTTTTATTGTGATAATATTTTTTTGTTATTTTAATCAACGAATTGTTGCTAAGATAAGTGTTTGTGGGTCAACAGCAGTCAACTAGGAAGTGGTTTTAATTATTACTCATTAACTAAATTAACAATTTTGTTTTGATACAATAGGTGATTAAGTAAATCAGTAAGGTGAGCAACATGCAACCAAGGAGGAAGAAGCAATAGACCCAGAAGAGGGCACGACTATATGGGTAATGTACTTTCATTCTCCTTCCTTCCACATTATTTCATTATCATTGATTAATGAAGGAAAGTATCGTTTCTTTTTTAACATGCATCGTGTAATCAATCAAATAAGAAAGGAAGCGTATACAGGTAGCAGAAGAACAAGGAAAATTTCATGAGGATAATCGGGAAATGTGGGCTGTGAAAGCCGTGGGAGTATAAGATAACGATGATGAAGTACACTTGGAAACAAGGATGAAGTCAACGTTGACTCGCAGACTCTTTTTTTCTCCATTTCAGCTTCATGTTTTCTCTTAGCATTTGTGTTAAAGCTACCGGGTTGGGGGGTCAAAATATTAAAATTTTATTTATTCAGGTTGGTTTGGATTTGGTTGGGTTGGGTGAAAGTTTTCTTAAGCAGGGCATGGGTAGGTTTAATTTAGAGTAATATTATTCATTTAATTTAATGACTGACATGCATTTGATGGATTTGCAAACAGGTTGAGATGTGGTTTACTCGTGGCATGTGGAATATGGAGCTAGAGTACCAAAATATTTGAAGGATGTATAGTGTACAATTTTATAATGCAGACTGATACTTTTAATTATGTTCATGGCAGCTGAATACACCACCTGTCAAGATGCGTTTTCAATTGTGGGAGAAAATGTTGTTTTTGCAAGTGGAAGCTCGTTGTTTATGTGAATCTCGGTTTCCCGTTAATTTTTTGAGACTTAACTTTTAGAAATTGAGAAACTTTTTTTTTGCTTCAATCTATTGAAACAAATGTTTTGGGAAGACTTCTTTGAGCTTTTACTTGTTTTTATTATTGATGCAGGAAATGGTTATATTGGCTGCTGCATTATATTGAAACAATATGCATCTCCTTTCTGTGTAAGTTATTATTTTCAGCAATTGATTTTAATTTTTTTTTATATCTCTTCATTTATTCTAATCTTTACTAAATGTTGGAGCATTGGTATGGGGACTCTGATAACTCACTTTATAATAGTCTGAGATGGCATGCTACAGTCTCCAACTGGATGGTAACTTACTAAAAACATATGATATTATGTTGCAAAACATCTTTCAAGTAAACGAAATACTAAAAGCAGGTGTGTAAAAAGCTAGGTTGCCTAGAAGGAGTAAACCTCACATTCATTATTATAACTAGAAAATTAGGCTCGGTAACTGATTACAATAATCTCTCATGCAATAGCTGATACGAACCCACTGTTGGGTCAAGATGAATCTGGGTCAGATCCGACCTAGTCGCTTTTTAGTGGAGATAAAAGAAGTGGGGATACAAGAGCAAGAAAATAGGAAGAAGTGGGATGTGATCCTGGAATTCAGGAAGTGGTGGAGTGGGGTCAAGGTTACAAGAGTTTTAGAGTTTATATATTCTAGTATTGTTTTAGCTTTTAGATTGCCTTTGGTTTTATAATTAAGTTCTGTAACCAGAAGTGTGGAGATTAGCCTTCTCGAATTGGCCAACTATCCTGTTCTTTGTTTATTTCAGTTAATCAAATTCTCGGTTTCTATCATTTGGTTCCATTGCCAGGAAATCGAAGACGTAGAAAATGGTTCAAACCCACGGTAGTGTTGAAGGTCGGTACTCCGCTGGATCCAATCGCCACTCAACTGGCGGCGATCACAACCAAACTGGCATCTTTGGAGACCCTGAAAGATGACATCGGTGCAATAAAGCGTCAAGCTGTTGCGAAAGGGAAAAACACCAGCGGTGGTAGCAGGTTGATGATGGAGAGTCAAGTTATTCCGGTAATAAGCGCCGCCCTTACCACAAATCGAATTTCCTGCGTACAGTGGGGGGTGATCCTAGAGGTTGGATACTCAAAGCGGAAAAGTATTTTCGGTTCTAAAATACATCCAATGAAGACAAGGTTGATGTTGCTGCGATTCATCTCGAGGGGGATGCCCTTGTCCTCTATTCTAGGCTCTCAACAGAGCAAGAAATCACTTACCGGGAGGAACTCACCAACGCGTTACAGAAGCATTTGGCCCGCCTGAATTAAAAAACCCGGATGAGTACTTGTGTAGCATTAAGCAAACCGGATCCGTACACGATTATCGGCATGAATTTGCACGTCGATCTTCCCGCGTTTCGAATTGACCGGACCATTGCTTACTTGGAGTCTTTCTTAATGGGTTAAAGGAGGAACTGAAGGCAGGCATGTGCATACATAAACCTTGTTTGGTTTATGAAGCAGCCAGCCTCGCTCTGGAGTTTGAGTCCAAATTCAGCCATGCTCGATCAGAAAAAGATGCCATTTCCACATCTTGGCGATCACCGATGCAAAGACAACCTCTGCCAGCATCGTTAACTAGACTGGCTCTTTCCAAAAACCCACTGAAAATCGCCTCTTAGAAGCAGAAAACAGAGCTGTTACCTCAAGGGTGAGTGCTTCCGTTGTGGGGATAAGTATAGCCCTGGACATCGTTGTAAGACGGGAACCTTCAAGGTCTTAGAGATAGCTGATGTGGGGAAGAACAAGCAACAACAAATGAGCAGAACTACCCCGATGAATTGGCTAAGATCAGCCTTCACGCTCTTTTTGGTCGGTCAATCGCATCAACCATGAAACTTCAAGGAGTTTTAGGAACAACTGAGGTATTAGTTCTAATTGACAGCGGGTCAACACATAACTTTATCTCGGATAAGTTAGGAACAACTGAGGTATTAGTTCTATCGAACCATTTGAGGAGCATACCACAGGAATAACAGGCCAGCTTTTACATACTCGACTTTAGGACAAGTCATTTTCTCGGGCCGAAAGTATTGATACGAACCCATTGTTGGGTCAAGATGAATCTGGGTCAGATCCGACCCAGTCGCTATTTAGTGGTGCAGGACCGGTTAAGCGATGGTCAATACAATTAGTCTCACAATGAGGAGAGTGTTAGAACACTTAACAGATCAAATGGGGAACAATGTTTTTGTAAATGATACTAAGAACACAAGTAAACAATGAGACAGAACTAAGAACAAGAACAGAGTAATATGGTTTTCAAGGATGCTGTATATTGCTCTCAAGTTTTTTTTTACAAGTGTTACAAAGCATAAAAAAAATACAAGGACCTGAGATACTTTATACTATATCCTACAACCATACTTTGAAAGCCAGCTGGAAACACTAATCTAGACAACAAGATCAATGTAAAGTCAAAAGGCAGATTGCATTTTGACTAGTGACTATGACATGCCATAGCTCACATCCTAATATATTATTAAAGGATAAAAGGTACAAACTAGAAAGTTACAGACTCAAGACCATAATCTACAGTTTACTAAAGTATGGACCTTTTCATCAACTTGTATAAGTTGGTGCGTCATCAGAGTTGCAACGGAAAGTAAGTCAGCTTTATGTAAAAGTAGATTAGAGAAAGCATGTACTCTCTGTCTTCGGAAGAAATCAGTCTTCATAACATTGGCTTCGGAAGACTTTGTCTTTGAAGCTTCGGAAGACTTCATCTTTGGCTTCGAAAGATTTTACACTTGGAATTATTTCTGTGATGAGTGTAAAACTTCCGAAGTAACTTCTACTTTGTACATCAGTGCATGTATGCAGGAAGTTCTTTGGTTGTTTTGGCTTCTTTGGTTGCATCAGTCTTCTAATATAACCTTACAAACTCCTCTTAGGATGATGTTACCAAAACAGAGAAGTCATTCACATGTTGACAGTCCTTATTAGAATCAAGACCATACCTTTCTTCATCAGCTGGTCAGGATCCCTCAGACTATCATAATATCTTCTTATATCATGGAGATCATATAGAGGAAGATCAAGCATGTCTTGCCAGAAATAGACATCTTGACCTCTTTGATCTCTGTTGACATACCACTTGTCTGGATTAGCAGGACAAGATGGGTCTTCCAGTTGCAAGAGACTCTTCTTTGAGTTGGAGTTGGTTGAGCAGCCTTTTCTTGCACTACCTCAGGATGCTCTGACTCATCTTGAGATGTAGAGGTGGATGCCTTGGTCTTCTTCTTGAAAACACTCTTCATGGTCATCCTTTTCCTCTTGTTTGAAGTCTTTAATTAAGAGGACTAGTCTTCAGCACCAGGTTGTTTTACTGTGTCTCTCTCAGTTGGGTTCTCTTCTCTCACAGGTTCAGAAGGAGAGTGAAGAGGACCCTGCTAAGGATCAGAAGATGAAGTTAGCTGAAATTCAGCCCTAGGTGCATGTTGTGTTGTCTTAGGGGGTTCAACCTTGACAACCTCAGGTTGAGCTAGACTTGGTGGAGAATGCAAGTTAACAAGTTCTTTCTTTTTAATCTTCTGTTTGATCACTCTAATATTCTCATCCATAGTGGATAGAGACATTGGACCAAGCCTCTTTTCAGAGAATTCATACAGCTTCAAAAAGTTCATCATCCTTTGTCTGTCAGCAGGTTTCTTTTGGCTCTTTTGGATGATGGCTTTTGACTTTCTTGAACTGGGAAGAGGGTAGGAGTATGCTTGTAGAGTCTTTTCTGTCTCCTTTTTTCCTTGTTCTTGAGGAGCAATGCTGCATCCTCTGCCTCCTTCCTTTCCTTGGACAATTCCTTGTCAGCCAGTTCATTCAGTTCTTCTAAGGGGAGAGAGAGTAGTTCATCCACATTGTAGTTTCTGGTCCTCAAGTAGTTTATTCTGTTTGCCCTCAACTTATCATCTGAGTATTTGACCTGGGGACAGCCCTGATGGCAGCTTCTGTGAAGCCTGGAGACCCTCTTGAACTTTCTTCTTTTAGCTTTCTCCTTTTAGTTTTCTCTTCCTCTCTCTTTCCTCCTCTTCAATCTCTTCAGAAGTTAGTTTCTTTTTTCCTTTGTCACTCACAGGCCTTGGTGACTCAGGGTGGAGAGAGCTTTGGCCTTTATTGTTTGATTCAATAGTAAAGCTCTGGCCAGAGAGAGGTTGTGAAGCATCTTCATCAGCTGGTGCCTCACTGAGGGTAATGGGTGCTGAAGAAGTTCCTGTCTCAAGGTTCACAGGTTCAACTTCTGAGCCTTCAGTCAGGGCTTTCCTTTCGAAGCTAATTTTAGGGTCCACCTCAACATACAGTTGATCAAAAGTCTTACCTGCTAGCCTCTGTTTATATAGTCTTGACCTCAACTTGTATTTTTCAAACACCATTTTTTGAATCCTATCTGCTAATCTTGCAGCTTGTCTGTTTTGACTTGGGTTGACAAGTGGAAGATCAATCAGATTGATGTTCTCATAGAAGTTCAGGTTGAAAAAGTTGAAAATTTCATGTTGACCCTAAGTTCTAGAGATGACCAGAGCTTTTTATTAGGAGATGGGGTAGGCATAGCTCTGTGAATACCCTCCTCAAACAAACTTTGTATGAGTGAACTCACATCCATATAGACTTGAGCAAGTGAGTCCACATCCATGTAGACTTGAGGAGGTTGCTGAGTATGAACCATTGCAAGTGAGGGTGGTGAATCCTCAAATTCCATACTCTATGAAGAACTCCCAGGTTTTGCAATTGTTTGGACTTTCTCCCATTTTTTGGTAGCATCTTCTTGCATAAGTGAGCTTGAGGTTGGGTCTGTCACATCCATAGGTTCTTGTAAACTTGGTTGAGTTCTCCTGAGTGGTCTCTCAGCTAACTTGCCCTTAAGATCGGTAATCTCAAGTTACTGGTCATTGACCTTTCTTTGTAAGACAGTCACCTGAGATTCCAGGTGACTTATCTTTGAGACTAAATAGGTGCATGTTTTTGTCAGTTTTTGCACCTTTAGTTTCAGACTTCTTTTATTTTTATCAAAAGAATCATGGGGGGATAAGAGAATAGGACCAAGGTCTTTTTTCTCATCATCAGCATTTTGTTCTTGGCTGCTGGATTTTCCCTGCACCATGACAGCTTCAAGTGAAGTGTTAATGTGTTGGGTTGCCATGGTTGAGGTTTTAATGATGTAGTCACTTGCTGAAGTGAGAGCCTTTTCCATTTGGACCTTCTGAACAGGTTTAGGGAGATCCACCTCGGTAGTAGGTGGATGATGTGGGCTAGACATAGGAGAAACAGGAGTACTCATCTCTCCTTGAGTAGGGGTGGAGAAGAGAGATTAATGATACTCATTGAAGCCCATGTCTTCATCATCATAGAATTCAAGGTTTGAGATTGATTGGTTTAGATCAAGAGGCTAGGGATGGTAAGTGTCCCCTGATGGTTGTTCATTAAAGTTTTGAGACTCTGAGTGAAGGTTTAAGGCTGTGGGGGTTGTGAGCTTATCAGGCTGAGCATGAGAAACCTCAGTATTGATCATTGGTGAGATGGGAGTGGTTTGCTCCTCAGGAGAAGTGGGAGCTTCAGTGTCCACTTCTTTCTGTATGGGTGATGATATAAGGGTTTGCACAAACTGAGTAGTATGTTTAGGGGTTCGTTTGGATTTTCTTTGATAAGTGATGGTTATTTTTGGTTGTATTGGTGGTTGAGAAGTAGAAAGTGTGTGTTCAACACTAGCTGGTGCTGGTAGGTTGTCATCTTGAGCAATGAGTTGTAATATTTTTGAGACAAGGGCTGTTTATACCCTTGAAAAAGCCAGCAGTTGACTTCCTCATAGTCTTGAAAATGCCGGGCTTTATCTGTCCCATTTGGAAAAGACAAATCACCTTCTACATCATTCAACTGAATGTGAGTGTTTATGGAGACTGGAGTGATGAAGATTGTCCTCCCTTGCACTGTGGCAGCAGTGCCTTCTCCCCATCCATGGTGACCTCTTGGCAGGTCCTCCAAAATTCTAAAAGCTGATCCTCATAAAGTGGAGGATCAACGGTGAGGGAGGTGAAGTAGTTTGACAAAAAAAGAAAATAGCAAACCTTTCAGAGTCTAACAGAGCAACTTGATTATGTTGCCTGTGAAGATGCATGGAGAAATCGGGTTGGTTTCTGCAATAAAGGTTGGCCATTTTGAGATAGCTTTGTTGTGAAGAAAGATAAGAACAAGGGCGGTTTGTGTGTGAATTTTGGTTAGAAGATTTGCAGATGAAGTAGATAGTGAAAAGATGGGGAACCGTTAAGAGAATATATATGAAATGGATTTGAGACAAAGTTAATGCAAAATAATAAACTTTGAGATCCCAATATCGGTCCCACCTCTGAAAAAATGCCCAAAAAGATAGTTTTTTTGAAAGTTGAAAATCTTCCGAAAGTAATTTTGTCTTCGGAAGTTTTAAGAAAAAGCTTTCGAAGCCAATTTTGGCTTCGGAAGATATTATTAAGGTTTGTGAAAAATTTTCTTCGGAAGGAAACTACTTAAAGAATTTTTACTTCTGAGACATGTTTGGTTTCGGAAGAGATTAAGACTTGGGAGTTTTATTCTAAAAAGAATAAATCTTCCGAGACTTAATTGCTTTCGGAAAAAAATTGTCCTTTAAATACATTCAAGTACTTATAAGCATATTTAAGTTTCTGAAGATATCTCAGAATTTCTTCCGAAGGTAAATTTATTATAAGTAGTTATTTCACTTGAAGACATAATGTTCTTCCGAATACAACTTGAAATCTTCCGAAAGAAAATTTGTTTGGAAAAAATTTTAAAATCTAAGAAATATCATTTTAAAGATTTTCTTCCAAAATAAACTGAGCTTATGAAGGTGATAAAATAGACAACTTAGTACACACAGGTTTTTAGAAATAAAGTTGATTTAAGTTTAAGAAAATCTACTCAAAGTTAATCATTCCAATAGCTGATACAAGATATTTGAATTTCTGTTCATTAAAAGCTTTAGTGAACAGATCAACATATTGTTCATTTGTTTTATCTTTAACTAGTTTGATTAATTCTTTTCAAAATTATCTCTAATTAAATGATACCTGATGTTGATGTGTTTTGTCCTTGAGTGCTTCATAGGATTCTCTGTAATAGAGATAACACTGTTGTTGTCTATATGAATGGGAGCCTCTTAGAAGTTGAATTCATAGTCTAACATGTGATTTTGAATCCAAATCACTTGAGCACAGCAGCTTGCAGCAGCAATGTATTCAGCTTCAGTAGTTAATGCAGACACACAGGATTGTTTCTTGCATTGCTAAGAGACTATCCTTCCACCAAAGAATTGACATCCCCAGATGTAGACTTTGCAGTCATGTTACAGCCACCATAGTTACTATCTGTATAGCCATACAGATTGAAGTCAAAATTCTTTGAATACCAAAGGGCAAGCTTAGGAGCGCCTTTGAGATATCTAAGAATCCTCTTGATAGCAACCAGGTGTGACATCTTAGGTTGGCTTGATATCTTGCATAGTTGCATGTGGCAAACATGATATCAGGTCCGCTGGCTATGAGATACATAAGAGACCCAATTATAGCCCTGTAGAGATGTTCATTCACACACTCCCCCTCAAGATCAGGTTCAAGAGACTGGTTTCTGGCTATGGGTGTCTTAGCAACCTTACAATCAGTCATGTTGAATCTTGTAAGTATGTCTTGTACATACTTTGACTGACTTATGAAAATGTCATTGTCAACTTGCTTCACTTGAATTTTTAGAAAGAAATTGAGTTCTTTTATGGCACTCATTTCAAATCTATTATTCATCAACCTCTCAAAGTCTTTGCAAAGCTTTGGATTAATTGACCCGAAGATAATGTCATCTACATATACTTGAACCAGCATTAAGTCATTTCTTGTTCCTTTGATAAAGAGAGTTTCATCTATAGTACCCTTCTTGTAGTCATGTTGACAGAGATACTGAGATAGTGTCTCATACCATTTTTTTGAAGAGATAGTGTCTCATACCACTTTTTTGAAGCTTGGTGCAGCCCATAAAGAGCTTTATCAAGCTTGCAGACATAATCAGGATGATCTGGGTCTACAAAGCAAGGTGGTTGTTTGACATACACCTTTTCATCAATCACCCCATATAGAAAAGCACACTTGACATCAAGTTGGTAGACCTTGAAATCATTGAATGCAGCAAAAGCCAGGAATATTCTTACAGCTGTAAGTCTTGCCACAGGAGCAAAAACATTTGTGTAGTCAATTTCCTCTTTTGTGTGTATCCTTGAACAACTAGTCTGGCCTTGTTCTTAATAACAAGTCCTCTATCATTCTTTTTGTTTCTAACAACTCACTTCGTTTCTATGGTAGTCTTTCTTTGAGTAAGAGGACATATGCTCCAAACCTTTTGTCTTTTGAATGGAAGCAGCTCTTCTTGCATTGCTTCAACCCAACTTCTATCCTTCAGTGACTCATCAACTTTCTTTGGCTCTATTTGGGACAAGAAGTAAAAGTATAAAAAAACATTTTTGTCATGAGTTTGTCCTCTTGTTCTCATCCCTGTATCAACATTTCCAATAATTTTTGTGTTGGGGTGTGACTTGTGGATCCTGAGTTGAGAGATCACAACAAGTTGATTGAAAAGATTTAAATTCGAGAAATTTAGATCTGGCAATGGAGTATCACCCACCACATCAGCACACTTATTAAGAGAGGCTTGATCCAATGAGTGTATGACATCATTTATGTTGTCTTCTATGGAGTGGTTATCAGCATCAAGAAATTCTTGATCACTGTCACCACTTCTATTTCCCCTTACATTTGAAGCTCCTTCATCTGAGTTTTCAACCTCTGAGCTGGAATTTGTAGGCATCTCAGATGTATCAACTGAATTTGTCATGTTTGTGCTGATAGAATATTCACTTGCAGGGTTAGTTATCAGTGGACCTGAAGTAGTATTCTTGCTTGGTCTTCTCAGCTCAAATCTTGGGTCAAGATCTCCTGTTGATAAGTTACCTGTAGATCCTGAAACATTCTCACAAGATTTGTTAAAACAGTTGGTAACTAAATCAAGATCAAATAGCCAATCAGGAATAGAACCTTTCACACTAGAAGTGTACTCATTGAAGGTCATATTGGCTGACTCCTCAACTACTCTTGTTCTGAGATTGTATACTTCATAAGCCTTATCTTGGGAAGAGTATCCAATAAAGTGTCTATCATCTGACTTGTCAGCAAATTTGGCTACCTGATCTTTGGTATTCAAGATGATGCAATGACATCTAAACCTGAGGAAACCAATAAATGATCTCCTTTTGTGCCACAGCTCATAAGGAATCTTACCATGAGTCTTAACCACTAAAACTCTGTTCTGCACATAGCAGGCTGTGTTGACTGCCTCTATCCAGAAGGTGATGGGCAGTTTAGAGTCAGACAGTATGGTTCTTGCATCCTCAATTAGTGTCTTATTTCTCCTCTCAACATCATTTTGCTGAGGAGTCCTGGGAACACTATATTGTCTTGTAATACCTTTTTCATCACAAAATAAATCAAGGATTTGATTTTTAAATTCTATTCCTTGATCACATCTTATGGTTTTGACCTTGTGATCACATTGATTCTCAATTTTCAGAATGAAGTTTTTTAAGATCTCAGGAGTCTCATCCTTAGTTCTAAGAAAAAACACCCAAGTGAATCTTGTGAAGTCATCTGTGATCACCAAACAATATAAGGTCCTTCCTAAACTCATTACACTGGTGGGGCTAAAGAGATCCATATGTAATAAATATAGGGGAGTAGTGATATAGTTTATTTTCTTTGGCTTGTGAGACACTTTGTGTTGCTTCCCTTTCAGGCATGCAACACAGTGGTCATCACTTGTAAACTCTTTATTTGGCATTCCAGTTATCAAATCATTCTTAATTAATTTATTTATATTTTTAAAGTTTACATAGCACATTTTTTATGCCAGAGGAAAGACTCATCACTATTTGTTTTAAATAAAAAGCAAGAAACTTCTCTTGAGGGAGATGTTTCATGCAAGTCCATCTTGTACATGTTTCTTTTCCTGGGGGCTCTGAACAGGATATGCTTTTGAGGAATGACCACCTCGGGTTTGAGAACAATGCACTCATGCTCAGTAAAGAGCATGTTGTGTCTGTGATCACGAAATAGGAATACACTCAATAGATTGTACCCAAGCTTTTTGACAAAGTTTACCTTTTCATTGCTGAGCTTACCATTTGTGACCATGACCCTTCCTGTAATGTAACCTCCAGCATCTCCTTTAAAAGCAACTTGCCCTCCATCAATTTTCTCAAAATTTTAAAGTAGACAACTATTGCTAGTCATGTGCCTGGAACAACCACTATCAATGATCTATACATTTCTCTTAGTATTTAGCTGTTCCTGCACAAAAAAGAAGTGGTTAGTTACATTTGAAAACCTAAGCCTTGTTTGTTTTGAGCTTATCAAAGTGATTTGAAAACAATGTAATAGTAAGTGATCTTATATTCAAGTTTAGAGGATCACTAGCTATTGTTGATGAATAATTTTCAGTCACTTGGTCTTCCTTCATCTTTCACACCATCTTTGAAAGATTAGACTTAACCTTCAACACCTCTGAAGTTTTAATAACTTTGAAAGTTTTGGAGACTGGACATTCGGAAGATCTTGCTTTCACTGCAGCAGGCTTCAATACTTCGGAAGCATTCCTTTCTTCCGAGACCAAATTTTCTTCTGAAGGCAAGTTTTTATTTGTCTTCTTTTTCACCTTGGAGCTTTCGAAGGAAAAAGATTTTCCTTATGAAGTTAGTTTTTCTTTCTTCTTCTTAGAAGTTTTCTTTTTGATTATGTGAATAGTACTTTTAGGATTGTAAATGCAATCCGTAGCAAGATTAGATGTACTATCACACATGATGCAATCCATTTGCTTTCTTCTGAGAGTCTCCTTTTGAGAGAAAGACTGAATTTGATCACTTTCCACCTCCATTTTCATCTTCACAGGTGATGCACAAGCTTCTTAGGGTGAGGTTTGCTTTTGGAACTGAATGGTTCAGGCTGTGTAGCAGTGGTACACAGCCGATCAACCTTCTTTTCTTTGTTGGAATGATTTGGACATGAACTAGAACTTCTGGTATTAGAGTTCATAGTTGAGTATTCAGCCTTCACCACTTCAAATCCTACAGAGATAAACATTTGTTTCTGGTTAGAGTTGAAAGTGGCTTTGATCTCTTGAGTCTTGGATTTTATCTTTGTTTTTCTGATCAAGTTCTTCCTCTTAGACTTGGTCATCTCAAATTTTTTTCTCTCCTCAGGAGAATAGTGACCCTTCTTAGAATAATCTTCTTCACTCTTCTCAGAATCATCCTTCACTATCTCCTTTTCACAAGTTTCACACCTTGGATATCTTACAGACAATAGATTGTGTGGAGGAGCTATCTTAGTAGATCTCAGTCACTGTTTATTCTGATAATAAACTTTTGCATGCAAGGATGATATCATGCTCTTGAAGGTCTTTCTTTAAGAACACGTTTTTCTGCCCTGACTTTACTGATCACAAGCTCAGCCTGACATTCAGTTAACTTAGTGATGAGATCTTTTATCTGAGTCCTGTAGTTGGTATGTTAATGTTTAAGAGTTGAAATGGTTTTTTCTAAATCTTCTATTCTAAGTTTGTAATTATTTTCAGCTATCTTGAAATCAGCTTTTAAAATGTTTAAGGACTCAAGATCAGATCTCATCTCTAAATTATAGGACCTATATTTGTTAACTTTAACAATACATTCAGGTGTACAAATATGTTTCAATACTTTGGCTTATTCATGATCTGCTATCAGTGCTTGGTTTGGAGATGCATCCTCAACCTGAAAGCTCCAATCAAAGCCTCCTTCTTCAACAGCAACTGCAGTTTGCTGCTTAGGCTTCTCATTCTGGGGAGCTTCATCAGTGTAGTTTGGTCTGGTTTGTGCTTGGCCACAATTTGTCTTTGGTGCCTTGCACTCTCTAGCAAAATGTCCTATTTGGTTACAGTTGTAACACTTCATTTTGCTTTTGTCCAGCCTAAACTTTCCACTGCTTGCATTGCTAAGAAACTTCCTTCTTGTCCTCTTGTAAACTTCTTCGCTCTGTGAGTGAGAAGGGCCATTTGCTGGACTATTTTCATGTACTCCAGGTCGTCCGGATGGATACAGTCCAGGACTTCAAGGGTAAAGAGAAAGTTGCCTGTGATTTCATCAGTAGACAAAAAGGCTTGTGAAGAGCTTGTCTCTTGGAATGGGCTTCCTTGTATGTAGCTCTCTCTTGGTGTCTTCGGGAAGGTATTAAAAGGACACTTTTGTGAGTTGTCAGGGTAGCAGATGAGATGATGCTGTGGTTCTTTGCAATTCTTTTCATCCACATAAAGGGTTGAACTCTGCTGATTGTTGTAGTTACCAGATTGATTTTGCATGTTCATCTCCATCTGGCAGTCACTGATAATACCATACAACTCAATGAGAGTAAGGGTCTTGAGGTTCTTAGTCCTTTTAATGACCACACAATAGTATGTCCATTGTCTGGGAAGAGAGGACATGAACTTCCTCACAATGTCCATGTTCTCAAGAGTTACTACAACATCCATTAGTGTATCCATAATCTCAACGTACCTGAAGTATTGTTGAGTCATAGTTTCACCTGTCTTGAAGGTGAAGTTCTCAAACTGCTGCTTCAAGAGGTCCTTCTTGTTCTCTTTTGCTTCATTTGACCCCTCATACATCAGCTTCAGTGCATCCCATAGTTGTTTGGCAGTCTTGCACTTCTTGAAACCTCTGTAGATAGAGTTTGGAAGGTGTTCATGTCCTTCTGCTCGATGTCTATCTTCTCGTCTTCATCAGAATAATAAGCCACTTTCTTTGGTATCATATCACCACCGGCAGCAGCTGAAGAGGTGGATGGTACATGAGGTCCATAGACAAGAGATCCTCATATCCTGAAGTCTTGAGACTTGATGAATCCTTTTCATTCTTTGGCATCAAGTATCAAAGTTATCAGGAGTGATCAGTGGAGACTTTGTCATAGTACTGGTTTTCATATCAGCCTTTGTGATAGTTGTCATTTGAGATGTTAAGTGTTGTATGAAACTGAAGGGATTTAAGATGGTGAGATCTTACAATCAAGAGCTTAAAAAACTCTGATACCAATTGCAGGACCGGTTAAGGGATGATCAATACAATCAGTCTCACAATGAGGAGAGTGTTAGAACACTTAATAGATCAAATGGAAATAGAACTAAGAACAAGAACAGAGTAATATGGTTTTTAAGGATGCTGTATATTGCTCTCAAGTTCTTTTACAAGTGTTACAAAGCATAAAAAAATACAAGGACCTGAGATACTTTATGCTACATCCTATAGCCGTCCATACGTTGAAAGCCAGCTGGAAACACTAATCTAGACAACAAGATTAATGTAAAGTCAAAAGACAGATTGTTTTTTGACTAGTGACTATGGCATGCCATAGCTCACATCCTAATATATTATAAAAGGATAAAAGGTACAAAGTGGGAAGTTACAGACTCAAGACCATAATCTACAGTTTCCTAAAGCATGGACCTTTTCACCAACTTGTATAAGTTGGTGAGTCATCAGAGTTGCAGCGGAAAGTAAGTTAGCTTTATGTAAAAATAGATCAAAGAAAGCATGTCCTCTCTGTCTTTGGAAGAAATCAGTCTTCACAACATTGGCTTCGGAAGACTTCATCTTCGGTTTCGGAAGATTTGGTCTTTGTCTTCGGAAGATTTTACACTTGGAATTAATTCTGTGATGTGTGTAAAACTTCCGAAGTAACTTCTACCTTGTACATCAGTGCATGCATGCAGGAAGCTCTTTGGTTATTTTGGCTTCTTTGGTTGCATCAGACTTCTAATATAACCTTACAAGTGGATATAAAAGAAGTGGTGTTTAGTGGAGATAAAAGAAGTAGGGATACAAGAGCATAAGAAAATAGGAAGTGAGATGTGCTCCTGGAATTCAGGAAGTGGAGGATTGGGTCAAGGTTACGAGAGTTTTAGAGTTTAAATATTCTAGTATTGTTTTAGCTTTTAGATTGTCTTTGGTTTTATAATTAAGTTCTGTAACCAGAAATATGGAGATTAGCCTTCTCAAATTGGCCTACTATCCTGTTTTTTGTTTATTTCAATTAATCAAATTCTTGGTTTTTATCAATAACCTTTAGGCTTGGCTATGTATTTATAGTTGTCACTCGACTTGGTGATCAAGCCATCTAATTAACCCTGATATCCCTTAAAAGCCCTCCAACCTCCCATAGATACTCGGGCTCAGACTGTATTTCGGGCTTGTCGCGACCAACATCCATCCCCCCCTAATTACTAACATAGAACTGGTTATGTTCTTCACTTCAATTAGAACCCGTACCTCTTTGAACTTTGACTTTGGTCGTGGCTTAGTGAAAATATCAGCCCGTTGTTCCACTTTGCTTATGAATTCGACTTTGACTTGTCCTTTCTCGACACCCCTCGAATAAAGTGATATATACTGTGGATAAGTGTGTTCCATCCATGGAAAACCAGATTGTTCATCAATGCAATCGTCAATTTGTTATCAACCTATAAAACAATCCTTTTTTTCTCTTCTACTGGTGATTTCGCTTACAAGACTCCATATGTTGTAGGGTGGTGATGTGCTCCAAATTATACATATAAAACACATCAATTACACATCAATTATTATAAAAACTCTTACTAAAAATGATGATTAGATACCTAAATTGTTCATATTGTGTTTTTAGGCTTGGAAAAGACCAAGATGAACAAAAGGAGCTTAAATAAGAAGAAATTGAAGAAAACCAAGCTTTGGAATTCAAGCATGGGGCCGTGCCTCATGAGGCACACCCCCGTGCTCAGCCTGAAACACACCCCCATGCCAAAATCAACACACCATCGTGTTTGTTAGTCCGATAGGACAGAAAGTACTGTCCCCAAAAAGTAGTCACGGGGGTGTGCCCCATGAGTCACGGGGGTGTGACTACCCCAATCACGAGGCCGTGACTCATAAGGCACGGGGCCGTGCCCCGATAACTTTTGAGCGAACGAGCCGACCAACTTGCGTAAGCATTGTACTAGAACGGGGTCGTGACTTTTTGGCACGGGACTTTTAGGCACGAGGCCATGCTTAAACATATTAGAAAGCCTATAAGTAGGATTTCATTTGTAACTTTGAAAAAAACTTTTGGGAGGTGAAGTGCTGGTGTTCCCTTTCGGGAACCCAGCCTTTGGAGTTTCTTAGAAGGTTTTAGAGGTTCATTCAACACTTAGAAGAAGCTCGGGATTGTTTAAAATCATCCATAGTGGATCACCAGTTTGATTGTTCTAATTTACCGATGATTTCTTTACTATCTTCTATCTTTGTTGTTATGTTCAAGCTCATTATGAGCTAAACTTCATTTGTTATCCTAATTTAGTGAAACTTTATGTAACTTGTGATTAACTAATCGTGTGGTTTATATTATGTTAATGTTATGGTAATATTGGGTAAACTTTTGATGGGTAGCATTTAAATTTGAACAGGAAGTTATAAACTTATGATTTGTAATTGTGAATGTCATACAAGGTTGAAAAACGTATGAACTAACTTTTATTCATAAAACCGGTCTTCATAATAAATCTATGGCTAATGAACTAGAAATGGTTATTAGAAATTATATCTTAACTTTTGGATCATTTTCGGGTTTTCTTTTATTAGTTTGAGAAATCTACAATAATTTTTATTGTTTTCTAAATTAATGGTATGTTAGAAATGAACTTGATCAACTCTCTTTTTAACGTTAAGTTATGTTTTCAAAAATCGTATGTTGAAAGGTTACACGAGATCTACTTACATTACTAGTGACTTTGATTGATCAGTTTTGTAAGTTACACATATTGGGGTCCTTGTCATTCGGAGCTGACAGACGAGAAATCCGCGTTGCCTTTTTTTTTTTATAAACATTAACATAATTACATTAATCAATATTTTTAACCACACCATCAATTAATCACAGTTACATAAGTATAATCTAAATTAGGATAATAGTGTTATTTCACTGAAAGAATCACTAAAAGTCTCAATTTATCTTTATTTATCGTTATCATTTTTTAAATCAAAACTGATAGTCAATTATGAGGGTTGTTGAGTAGGTTTAGTGTGTTCACGGATTGATACTCGGTTCTTATCAAAACTAAATTACATCACGACAGGTACACTTGCCTTTTGTGTATGTAGTTTAGTATTAGTAATAACCATTTAAAACTGAATCTCTGCGAAAACCCTTTGTCAAAATATATATACTATCCGCACACACCAAGTGGCCACCATGAATTCTGCCTTACATGAAAAATTGTAACAGTTTGTTTTTGAGAATAACTCAAATCGATGCGCCCACTAGATAGAACAATGCCTTGGCATTTTTATCCAAAGTTTCCCATTCAGTTGGTTTTATCTTTTTTGTTTTATCACCTAAAACAACATTCAAGTCTTTCTGAACAAGCAAATCCTTCATTTGCATTTTCCACTAACCAAAATCTTTTCCATTAAACTTTTCAATCTGAAGTTTTCTGTTCTCAACCATTATCTCAAACTATTATCTGTTTACTAATCGAGACAAGATTAAAAGTAATGCAAAACACAACAATGGTCGGCTGTCTGAACTTGAGTGTTGTTATATTGAACACTACTCTTTTACTCATTCTGAAAAAACAATAAATAAATAAGTTTTACAATGCACTTGAATAAACAATAATAACCTCATAATAACCCCAAAAAAATACTCGACTAAACTGCCTGACAAAAGCACAACAACGAACTGATAACAAACCAATATTATTTGAACCAACCTAAACCCTAATCGGTAATCAGGAACTAAAACGAACTAGAAACGCAAACCTGTTTTTTAGTTTCTGACAAAATTAAAAATGATGATCTGCTAGGGAACGGCGGCGGGACGGCGGGCGCCTAACCCTAGATCACAACTTCTTTCTCTCACAATGTGTTTTCCGTGTGTAACGATTCGTAGCTCTGATATCACTTGTTAGGGATCCGAGTGTAGATTAACTCACAAGCACAATCAAACTGCGAGAGAAAATAATACCAAGATAACACGCGAGATTTAACATGGTTTGGTCGATGTGATCTACTTTCTCGGGCTGCAACTAGGGTAATACCTTTATTGTTTTTTGCCTCACTCGTGAGGAATTACAATTACAATGATACATATAAATAGAAAAAATTAGGGTTTACAAATTAATTCCCAAGAAAACAATAATAGGCTACAATTAAATAAAAACGGGTCAAGTCTTTAGTTTAATTAATCCGTCACGAATTATCTTCAAAACCATAATGAGCTATAGTTAAATAAATACGGGCCAAGTTTTTAATTTTAATTAATCTGTCACGAATTATTTTCAAAACCGAGCTCAAATAAAGACTTCACAAAACCCAACAAACATTAGGTGAACTTTATTCCTTTTAAAGATCATATCAAGTTTCGTGTTCCGTGTTTTTGCAAGTTTATAAACTGTATGTTCATCCCTCTTGAATTCTTTGGGTTGCTAAACACATCTTCTTGCAAGACCCTGTTTAGGAAGGCAAACCGTACATGAAGATGATGTATCTTCCATCTTTTAGAGGCGGATAATGTGATGGTTACCATATCCAATCGAGCAACACGGGCAAAAACTTAATCAAAATTCCCCACCCCCCCCCCCCCCCCCCCCCCCCCCACCCCACCCAGATTCGCCCGACCAGCAGGCGGGCACAAGATCAATCAGAATGCGAGAGCGTAGAGCCTTTAACCCAACTGATGGACGAGCTCAAAGGGGGGATGGTTTGGCATCTACACACCTGGTGAAAGCTTTAGGTAGACACCATGATCAATTCTTTTCAATTGCATCCTTCTCTATTTCTATAGCCTTGATTCATTTTTTGTTTACTTTGACTTTTTTAAGTGTTCTTGGTTCGTCATCTTAAATTATTAACAACTCCATGAAATCGAGTTCTTGAGCAATTAGATTTACTTGGTTTGAAGTTCTTAGTAGTTTATTGGCTGCATGCTAGGTCATGTAGAACTTAAAGACGGGTTAAACTCCTCAAATTCGGAATCCGAAATCGGAATCGTTCGGTCGTAGAGCTAGTTGTTGAAGCTTCTGTTACTACTCAATTGGTCACAGAGCCAGCACACCATTCTGTTGCGGGGTGTGTGTAGTGGTCATGTGTCTACTGTTTCGTTAACAATTGAACTCACCTGAGATGAATTCTCCTAAATGATCACTTTTGAATACTTTAGTTTTGTGCCCGGTTTTGTTTTCTACCGGAACCTTGAATCTTTTAAAGCCCTCAAATGCTTCACCTTTTTGTTTTAAAGCATATGTTCACATAACCGTGTCAAATCATTGGTAAACATCTGTCAAAAGACATTCCTCAATTTTCCTTTCTAGTAAGACCGATCCTTTTTCCATAATTAGTAACTCGGGAACAATACCCAAATTCGCACTTCCCCTTATCTTCTCATTGAGCTCCGAGAATAACGTTTTGTTACAGGTCACATTATTACTTGCTCTTTTGTCAAGGGTACCAAACATTACATGTATTAGACTTGGACTTGTTTTTGTATTGTTACGACTTGGGTTTTTCTTCATTTAGGAATACCTTCTCATGGTATGATACAACACCACCCCTTCGAGTGTACCCCCACCGAAAGAAGCACTTGACCTAAGATGTTTTAGATAGGTCACTCGGCCCATACAACACCTGTTGTGGTTGAATGGAAAGCTGGTAGCGATTACTTTTACTACAACTATTGTGGTTGAGTGGGAAGTAGGTAGCGGTAACTTTTAGTGATAGCCTTTTTAATTCCATGTTTGGTGCTTCTTGTTTTTGCTTCTAGAAATACTTTTGTAATCGGAGACCTTGCCGATCTTGAATCGAGCTGATTAATTTTAGTTGGCTGTCTTACTTTCGTACTAATTCATCCTAGTTCCTAACAATATGGTTCCATTGCGGGAAACGCTTGAGAATGGCACCACAAACCCGAAGCAATTCTAAAAGAGACAACAATGGGGTTCATCCCGATCTGGTAGCTTCTTAGTTGGTAGCCATCACTGCAAAACTCGTGTTAATGGAGGCGTTGAAAAGGATGGTGCAACACTCAAATCACATGTAGAGAAGAACAGCGGGGTTTCCGAGTAGTATGAAGATAGACAGTTCCAGAAAGCAGAAACTAGAAACTACAACTGACACTAAAACAACATATTTCTATGTATTTTTTTACCACTAGATCACACTCGAAAAGCAATTACTCAAGTAGCGGCAACGAATATGAACATTTGACAGAATTATGGCGCCATTTGAAAAGCAATTTTATTTTTCCAACTGACCAGCAACTTCCTTGTATGTTCTGGTAGTGAACTAATTCCAGTTTGCAATAAAACTTTCCACAATCCAATAATGGTTTTCTTACATGGAACACTGGTTAATTTTGCTATAAATAATTAATTCTATGAACGTCATTCTCGAACATACATACTACTATTATTTATGATGTCTATACTTGTTTCTTTGTTGCCATGCATGCTATTATTATTATTTACGAGTGGTTACTCTCTTCTTACTCTTATTCTCGGCCTCAAAGAAGAAGATGCCAACATAGGCTCTTGCGTTGAGAAGGAGCGACAAGCACTGCTTGATGTTAAAGCTAGCCTAATTGACCTAGTTGAAGATCTGTATGATTGGGGGAGTGAAGGAGAAAAAGTGGATTGTTGTAAATGGTCGGGTGTCCTTTGTAGCAATAACACTGGTCATGTGATTGAACTTGATCTTGATCATAGTTTCAGTTGGGATTTCGTTGGTAAAATTAGTCCATCATTACAAGTCTTAAGCCAGCTACAATATCTTTATCCAAATTTTATTGATTTTCAGTCCAATCCTTTACCTACCTTTTTGGGTTTCATAATGCTTTGTTAACTTCACAGCTATGGCTAAAAAAAGCTTTGGAGATAATGTGATCACTAGCCTTTCTTATTCCTCTATTTATATAGTACATACTTGTAAAGATGTACACAAGGTTGTCTTCCAACATCCCATGAAAAGGCTCAGTTTTTAGACAATGTATGGGTTACATGGAAGGGAAAAGAACGATCGTTTGAAAGAATGGTCTGCAACCAATAAAGAGCATCGATCTTTCAAGAAATAACTTATCTGGAAAACTTCCGCATGAGATCACTAGTCTTTATGATTTAGCTTCGTTAAACTCTCAATCAACAAATTGCACGGGGAAGTCCCTAATGATATGGGTAGGCTGAAAGCTCTTCAATCTCTTGACTTGTCAAGAAATGAGTTTCCTAGACGTATTCCATGGAGTTTCTCACAGTTAAATTTTCTAAGTATTCTTGACCCGTCTTACAATAACTTATCCGGAAGAATTCCAACTGGAACTCAACTGCAAATCTTTAACTATACCTCCTACAGTGGTAACCTCAACTTTGTGGACCACCACTTACACCAAGATGTGGGTTTCCACCGGTTGTTCGAAAGAAAGATGTTGAAGAAGAAGATGACGACCTTTGGAAATCATATTACACAGGTATGGGAGCTGGATTTATGATTGGATTTTTGGGAATTTGTGGTGCTTTGTTTTTAAATCGTCGTTGCAGATATGTCTTCTTTGCTTGGTTGAGTCACATGAAGGATCGGATATATGTAATGGTGGTTGTGCATTTTTGCAAACTTGAAAGAAATATTAGAAAGTAAACACTGCTTCATATTCGTTATGTTGAAAAGTGAAAATTGTGGTTTCCTAAGTATGGTACAAATACTAGTGAGATGAATTGAAAGCCATGAGTTCTTTACTAGTATATTTGAGTCAGAGTTAAGAAGTGTAATTGCCAAATGTCGTTTAACTAATCTCGCTTCAACGAGCGGTGTTTTGTGTTAATTATAATATCTTAATTCATGTGAGTCAAGTTATAATGATCTTATGCATTTTTGGGTATGTTTGGTTTCGGGATGAGTTTGATTTACCTCGAATTAGCATTATAGTTATAATTAGTGTAATTCGACCTTTTGAGAGAAAGAAGATTTTATTGGAAGCGTCATATATATTGTTTACATTCACCTTAAAAGTTATTATTTTTCCTTCTAGCTTTGGGATCTAAACTTGTAAAATGTAACAATTGCAGAGTGAATCAAAAGCGTCGTCTTCTCTTTTTCTACGGCTTCTATAAATCTTTGAGAACCTCTTTCTCTTTTTCTGTGGCTTTTATTTATCTGAGAAAAACTCTTTTCCTAAAAAAATATCAAATCATTCACCAAAATAATATATTGTAAGTTTTAATTATCACGAGAATATGTGCAAAATGTTTAACTGTTCTTGAAAAAAACTCATTTGTTTCGTCAAATCTCCCAAGTGTTCCTAATTAACCACTCTATATAAAACAAATCACAACGACTCAACGAGGTAGAACGAGGATTGATCTAACCAAATTTTTTAAAATACCTCGAGCACTATATGTCTAAGAAGAGAAAGATACAATATCCCTCACCGTTGTGACCAAAATCAGGGTGGTTTATACGACCCAACCATCTTGACCCGACCCGTGAAGACTCAATCAAAGGATGCATACCATCTTTATCATGCTCATTCCACCATTTATTTTCCATGATGTGTTTATGTTTTGTTTTATACATGTTTACCCTATGACCCCCTAAATTCCACATTTGCATGTTATGTTTCATCACCCGTGTAGCATCTCCATGTAGTTTCTTAATATAGTGTACTTTGCATCTCCAAAAGAAATGAAGAAGAAATTGGTTCAAAGTCTCTATTAAGGGATCACACGACAAGGAGACCGGTCTGGCACCATACTGAGACGGTGGGACAATGTTCCCTCATCCCGAATTGCCACATTGGCTCTCAATCCTTTTAATGTAGCTTTTGTCAAATTAGGTGTTTTAAAATTTCATTTCTTGCCTAATTTTCTCTGCACACAATGTTGAAAAAGTGGTCTTTTGGACCAAGTCTTAGTTACAGATGTATAAGATAATGGACCTTGAGTGTCTCATTTAAAAATACTAGTTTATAAAGATACAATATCAGAATAGTTAACTTAAAATTTAAACTCACCAATGTGTGGTATATTAATTTTATCAATTTATTTAAATGTTTTTAAATGGATATTCTGATGGTTAAGTATGTATCCTATAACTAAAAGCTTGAAGTTTCAGATCTTGTAAGATGCTCGTTGTGACATATTTATGTTACAAAATTGAGGAATATCTATTAAATAAAATCTATTCATTTAAACGATTGAAATATCTAAACTCGAAACAAAAAATGAATGTTTAATGCAGTCAACATGAACAACCTGTTAATCACCCAAGAACAAATTTTCTAAGCCCAAATAAGGGTTAGAAGACTTGCTGTCTTGCCTTTCCTAAGTCAATTGAGTTGACTTATGAGGATTGAAATTCATCTTTATATAAAATAATAATAAATATCACAATCGTTATTATACTTTAAATAATTTTCCTGTCATCTTGACCCATTCTAACTTTCAACAGCTATCCAGTTTTGAACATTGGCTATAAATTATTAATGCAATTAACATCATTCACCAACATACATAGATAACAAATTATGATGTGTGTCATTGTGTCTTTGCTGCTAATATTACTATTTTTTAGTGGCAGTCTTCTTACTCTTGGCCTCAAAGTAGAAGATGCCAACATGACCTCCTGCATTGAGAAGGAGCGGCGAGCACTACTCGATGTTAAAGCCAACTTAATCGACATCAATGGATATCTAGGTGATTGGGGAGAAAATCATACGGATTGTTGCAAATGGGCGGGTGTCCGTTGTAGCAATCTCACTGGTCATGTGATTGAAATTGATCTTACCTTCTGTCCGTATAAATGTTTTAGCGGTAAGATTACTCCGTCATTACAAGAGTTAAATCAGATACAATATCTCAATCTATCTCGTATTGATTTTCAATCCAATCCTTTACCCAATTTTTTGGGTTCCATGTCCAATTTACAACGTTTGCATATTTTTCATTCTAATCTCAGTGGACCTATTCCTCTTCGACTTGGCAATCTCTCCAAATTGCTTCATCTTGATCTTAGTGATAATCATTTGGGGGGTTCTATTCCTATTTCCTTTGGAGATTTGACTTCTCTTACCTATTTGGACCTCTCACAAAATCAACTAGGAGGTGACATTCCAAAATTCTTTGGGAATTATTCATCTTTAGTTCATCTTGATTTGTCACACAACCTTCTTAGTGGAGGCATGCCGGATTTCACAGGATGGCCTAATTCCCTTGTGTTTCTAGACATGTCTAGTAATCGCTTTTTCGGTAATGTGCCAAATAGTTTGGGTCACCTTTCAAATCTGTATTTTATTGATGTTAGTAACAATTCGTTGAATGGAATCATGCCGGATTTCACAAGATGGCCTAATTCCCTTGTGTTTCTAGACTTGTCTAGTAATAAGTTTTTTGGTAATGTACCAAATAGTTTGGGTCACCTTTCAAATCTAGAATATCTTGATTTTTCATCCAACTCACTTGAAGGAATTATCTCTGAAGTTCATTTTCTAAATCTAACCCAACTAACTTACTTGGACTTGTCTTTTAATTCTTTAGAAGTAGACTTGAACTTCCATGAGAGAACCCCTTTCCATTTATCAACAATAAAGTTGCAATCTTGCAAGCTGGGACCTAGGTTCCCCATATGGATTAAAACTCAAAAAAACTTCTCATTTATAGATATTTCCAATGCTGGAATATCAGATAGCATGCCTGCGTGGTTTTGGGATCTACCTAGTGAATTAAGATTTCTAAACATCTCTTCAAATGAAATAAAAGGTATGATACCAAATGTCACCACTCATTTTGGTTACAATCCTATAATGGATCTGAGTAACAACGATTTTGAAGGAAGGCCACGTTGTTTGCCTTCTACGCCTGCGACATTAAACCTATCTAGAAATAGGTTCTCCGGAACACTTTCTTTCTTGTGTGACATAGTCAATGCATTTTTTCTAGATCTCTCCCACAATTCATTTTCTGGCAAGCTTCCTAATTGTTGGTTAAATTTCCACGAAACGCTAGTCGTGCTTAATTTATCAAATAACAATCTGTCCGGTGAAATCCCTTCTTCTTTGGGATTCTTGTTTAAGCTTCAAGTATTGTATTTACGGACAAACACCTTTGTTGGCGAATTGCCAATGTCCTTGAGAAACTGCACAAGTCTAAAGTTTCTAGATCTTGGGGAAAATAAGTTATCTGGTGTCATTCCAGAATTTATTGGGGAAAATCTTTCAGAGCTATATGTTCTTGTTTTAGGTTCTAATAGATTCAATGGGAGGTTACCTTCACAAGTATGTTGGTTGCATAACCTTCAAGTCCTTGACCTATCTAATAACAGGTTGTCAGGTAATATTCCAAGATGCTTTGTTAACTTCACAGCTATGGCTAAAAGAAGCTTTGGAGATAATGTGATCACTAGGCATTATTATACCTATATCATTAGACAACCTTCTTGTAAAGATGCATCTAAAGGTTGTCCTGATGCATCCCAGGAAGTGGCCCAATTTTTTGACAATGCATGGGTTACATGGAAAGGGAGAGAGCATGCATTTGGAAAAGTTGGTTTGCAGCTACTCAAGAGCATTGATCTTTCAAGAAACAACTTATCTGGAAAACTTCCGCATGAGATCACTAGTCTTTATGATTTGGCTTCGTTAAATCTTTCCATCAACAAACTGTATGGTGAAGTCCCTAACGATATAGGCCGGTTGAAATCTCTTCAATCTCTTGACTTGTCAAGAAACAAGTTTTCTGGGCATATTCCAAGGAGTTTGACACAACTAAATTTTCTAAGTTATCTTGACCTCTCAAACAACAAGTTGTCAGGAAGAATACCAATTGGGTCTCAACTCCAACTCTTCAATTATACCTCATATAGTGGTAACCCTCAACTTTGTGGACCTCCACTTACACCAAGATGTGGGTTTCCAACTGTTGTTCGAGAGAAAGATGTTGAAGAAGATGATGACGACCTTTGGAAATCATGTTACACAGGTATGGGTGTTGGATTTGCGGTTGGATTTTCGGGAATTTGTGGTGCTTTGTTTTTTAATCGTCGTTGCAGATATGTCTTCTTTGCTTGGTTGAGTCACATGAAGGATTGGATATATGTAATGGTGGTTGTGCATTGTGGCAAACTTGGAAGAGAGTTTAGCTAATGCATGAGTTGAAAAGTGAAAACCGTGGTTTCTGAGTATGGTGCAATTACTAGTAAGTTTGAGTTCGAAATAAAAATTGTTATGGATTGTCAGTTAATTATTGCAATTTTGATTATATGAAAAAAATAATGGTGGATGATGCATGGGAAAAGCATTAGTGTTAAGCTGGACAGTATAGATCTAGTTTATTACTTAATTATGGAGTTAGTTTTCTAACCATCACCATCATGGTGTAACCGTTCCTGCATGGTTATATTGTTTTATATTATGCGTTAGTCTATATATATGTATGGATGAATAATCACTTTAAATTCTTATAGGTAATAATATATTAATTGGTATCTCTTTAAACTAGGGTTGTTCAAATTAAAACGTTCGTTCGGAATTTGCTCGAAGAATGCTCGTTCGAATTTATGCTCGGTTGTAAACGAGCCGATCGGCTCGGATAGGTTTGTAAACGAGCCATGCATGAGCAAAGGTCCGCTCGGCTCGGTTCTGCACAAATTATTTTTTATTTTTTATATATATAGTATATAGATAGCACTCTAGTATATTTGACCCATTTATATTAATATACAATTACATTGTAACGTCCCGGAATATCGAAGCGAGCAACTTAGTAATAATGGTTGAACTTGGGTTATGTATAAAAAAAAAGAAAGAAAATAATTATGGGTCAAATTACCTTATGGGCTTAGGGTTTGATGGGTTTAAGGGCCTAACCACCCATTAAACACCCATAATCAGCCACATTCTCTATTTCTTGCAATCCAAGCCACTAACAACTTAGAGAGAGAAAGTAGTGAGAGAAAGTGAAGAAACTTGAAGATTTGGAGTTTTGTTGATTGAAGGATTAAAGATCTGGTGTTTGAGCATCAAATCAACAAGAAAAGAGCAAAAAATCCGGGTAAGAAATCACCATCTAAACATCTCTGTAGATCTGGGTTTGATCTTGAGTTTTGGGTTTTTAAAGTTTGAGAAAGGTTTTAAAAAGAACACATTTTTACATATAAAATGGTGTAAAAAGCTTAGATCTAGCCTTAGAAATGATAAACTAAAGGTTTGAACATAAAAAGTATAGATTTTGGTTGAAAAATGAAGATTTTTGATGAAAAACGAGTTGAAAAACTCGTCTAGCAAAACTGCAGTTTCATCATGTGAAACTGCGTGAGAAACTAGCTAAGAAACTAGTTGCGAAACTATAGTTTCGCTAGTAAACTCCAACGAAAGTTGGGCAGAGATCTCGTGAGAAACTGCGTGAGAAATTGCGAGAGAAACTAGCTGCGAAACTACCTGCGAAACTGGCTGTATTGCATAGAAAATGATAGATTCGTGTGTTAATTTGCATGCAGATTGTGCGACTTATCTATTGACCTGAATTCCTCTTAGACTGAAAGCAATCTACTCATCAGGTGAGTTCTAGATCCCCTATTTCATACATGCTTTAAACGTTTTGGGGAGATATGCATACTAAATGACTAGTTATTTTAAAACAAAGTTTTATACACTATCTAATATGGGAAATGGGATTTTTTAATGAATTTATATCGTGCTTTTCTTATTGTGATATGATCTTGGTAATAATGATACGTCTTGTTATATGCTGTGTTATATTATGTATAGCCTAAATATAAAAGTGAAATCTAAAAAAATATTATCGGGCCTATAACATGTACCTTTGTAAAGTAAAGCCTTGCAACCAAATGATAGAGAAGGGTTGCATTTGTTATGCCCTCATGACAGTAAGGCCTGGACTGACATGTCAGTAAAGTAAAGGCCCGGACAGGCAGGTCGTAAGGCCTGGATTGACATGATAATAATGGCCTGTATGGGTACGACAGTAAGGCTTGGATTGGCATGTCGATAAAGTCCTGTGTTCCTCATAGGCATCGATAGTGACTGGGAATTGACGGATAATGAAGAGACATAGATATCAAATAAATGAAAGTACTGACGATAAAGCGATAGTCTGTGTATAATAATGTTTGGATATGTGATGACTACTTTCAAATGATAAAGTTAATATATCTTACTAAAAAGTTATTTGATAAAGTAAACCTAGAATTCACTCAGCGAAGCTAACTTTTGTATGTATATTAGTTGACAGGTGAGCTGTTGAACTTGAGTGGATGTGGGCATGGATTCTAGAAGTTACTTGGCATCTGAAGGCTGGCATCCCTGATTAAGAAGATTATTAAGAAGACCTTTTTAAAGGCTATTTGATGTTTTAAAGACAATTTTAATATTTTATTAGAATTATGTCGTAATGGGTTGAAACTTAATATATTTTTTCGCTGCAAATGTTTATCTAAATGAATGTTTTAAATCTATGTTTTGCTTTAAATGACCAACTGTGAGGTTTCCTGGGATCAGGGCCTTACATGTTGGTATTAGAGCCAAAGTTTAAACGAAATGGGTAAACTATTTTCAAAAGAAATCCTAAACTTAAACTGAAAATAGGATCAAAGTGAGGATGCCAGTCCAAGTAGCTCCATGCCTCGAGGTAATGATATATGTTGTAAATATTAGTCGATTATGTAATACCTTGTTACTAAGGTTAGAGTTGAGGATAGAGTAATATATCATTAATCTATTGTGCCTACCTAAATTTGTGTGATCTATACATGCTTAGAATATGAATAGTAGGTTCGAGTGTTGGTATGGCTCAAGATAGGGAAGTTTAGAATATGAGAAGTTCTGTAAGTAGTTAATCACAATTGGCCACTGTTATTAGAAACTTACAATACTTGTCATTATCTAAACTTGCCTTGAAGGACCATATTGATACCCTGAATCTTATAGGAAGTTGAGAAATGGCACCAAAGAAATCAGTTCCAGTTATGGCTACTCGAAGAAGTACAAGGGGAAGACCCCTTGCTAAAGCAAAAGAAGCAGCAAGCAAGGCTACAAAACCGACAGGAAAGTCAACTAGAAAGCCAGTTGAGAAACCGGTTGAGGAAACAATTGAGTCAGAAACTGAAGCCGAGCAGCCTACTCCTGAGCAAGCAAAGCCGAAGGAAATAGTGAAGGAAGCTATTGCCTAAGAGGTGCACTAAATTCTGACTAATGTGATGCCTACTTTGTTTGCAGAGGTTGTGAAACAGGTCAAGGGTGATGATAAGAAAGATACGATTCAGAAGAAGGTTGATAAGAAGAAGGTTAAGGCTGACGAAAGTGGTGATGAGGATAAAGATGATGACTCTGAGGTCGAAGTAGTAGCAAAGGGGTGTAACTATGGGACTTTTCAAAGGTGTAAGCCCCTAACTTCTAATGGTATCGGTAATGCTGATGTTGCTCAATGTTGGATTAGGAAAATGGAGGTAGTTTTGGAAATCAGTGAGTGTTGTGAAGACCAGAAGGTGAAGTTTGCTTCCCATTCACTTTTGGAACCAGCACTGTGTTGGTGGGATAACATCGTTGAAGCCCTTGGGGATAGGGCTGTTAAGAGGATGAAGTAGGAAGAGATGAAGAAGTTGGTGATTGATGAATATTGTCTGGAAAGGGAACTAGACAAGATTGAAAGGGAATTCCTGAACTTAGAAGCTGGCAACATGAGTCACCAAGAGTACACCTCGAAGTTCAATGAAATGGCGCGTCTGGTGCCAAAATTGGTGAATCCTGAGTCTAAAAGAATCAAGAGGTACATTCAAGGGTTACCATTGGACATCCGTAAGGATATGGTCACTACAAGGCCAGGTACTTTTAGGTTAGCAGTAGATCTCAGTGTGAGGTTGTATGATCATAGGAGGCCCGTACTTATAGGGGAACAATAAAAGAACTAGAATAGTCAGCGCAACAACTATGGCAAGAGATATGGGAGCGATAACAGTCAGTAGGAAAACAGAAAGCAAGGGTGGATGCAAAACAGGCAATTATGAGAGGGTTTGATGAAATCAGGGAATGTGGGAAATATAGAAGGAGGTATTTGGGAGAATGTAGAATGGGTAGCTATGGATGCTACAGGTGTGGGAAAACTGGTCACATAGCCAGAGAATGCCCGGAATTAAAAAGGTGCTTCAACTGTAACGAGTCGAGGCACCATAGCAAGGATTGCAAGAAAGCTAAGCCGGGGAGCTCGGGAACAAGTGGGAAGGATGACAAGGGGGATGATGGAAATAACAAGGCCAAGGCAAGGGCTTTCACCATAAACAAGAAAGAGTCAAGGAAGGACTCGGATGTGGTGTCAGGTATGTTTCTCGTCAATGATGTTTGTGCTTCTGCATTATTAGTGGTGCCAGTAGGAGCTTTGTATCTGCATCTTTCTGTGCTACCCTAGGTATTCAAACTAGGGAAATAGATGATGCTTTTGAAGTAGAAATGGCTGATGGTAAATCCATTAGAATAGCTAGGGTGTTAGATGATTGCCGCATAATACTAGGAGGTCACTGTTTTCCTGCGCAATTGTTTGACATGACCTTAGGTGGTTTCAATGTCGTATTGGGAATGGATTGGTTAGCTACCCATGATGCCAACATAATATGCCAGCAAAAGATAATCCGATTAACGGCTCCCGATGGCAGTCTAGTTACAATTTACGGTGGTAACGTCTGCAAAGTGCCAAGGGTCATTTCCATGATTAAGGCGGAGAAATTTATGTGACGAGGCTATGGGGTGTATCTAGTGTATGCCAAGGATGTTAAAGATAAAGCAAAAGAATTGTCAGATGTACCAGTGGTGCGTGACTTTCCAGATGTATTCTTGAAGGATCTGTCAGGACTACCACCTGATAGAGAGATAGAATTTCAGATTGATTTACTGCCAGGAGCCCAACCAGTTGTCAAAGCACCATATCATCTAGCCCCATCCGAGATGAAAGAGCTCATGTCTCAACTACAAGAACTTCTTGATAAGGGGTTCATTAGGTCTAGCATATCTACGTGGGGTGCTCCGATGTTGTTCGTAAAGAAGAAGGATGGTAGCATGAGGATGTGCATAGACTACAGGGAATTGAATAAGGTGAGCGTGAAGAATCGATACCCTTTACCCTGAATAGATGATTTGTTCGACTAGTTACAAGGTGCAAGTTGGTTTTCCAGAATAGATCTCAGGTCCGGTTATCATCAGCTGAAAGTAAGGGAGCAAGATATTCCAAAGACAGCTTTCTGAACGTGTTATGGACACTATGAGTTTCTAGTTATGTCATTCGGGCTAACCAATGCTTCTGTAGCATTTATGGACTTAATGAATGTCATTCGGGCTAACTAATGCTTCTGTAGCATTTATGGACTTAATGAATTGTGTGTGTCTAGCGATGTTGGACAGATCAGTAATAGTTTTCATCGACAAAATCTTAATCTACTCAAAGAACGAGGGAGACCACGTTTACTATATCAAGGAGGTGTTAGAAACATTACAAAAGGAGAAATTGTATGCAAAGTTCTCAAAATGTGCATTTTGGCTACGTGAGGTGCAGTTCTTAGGGCACGTTATAAATTTGGAAGGGATTATGGTCGATCCAGCAAAAGTTCAAGCAGTCACGCAATGAAAATCTCCAAAGACACCATCAGAAATCCATAGTTTCATGGGATTGACCGGTTATTATAGAAGGTTCATCAAGGACTTCTCAAAGATAGCCTCCCCATTAACAAGGTTAACAAGGAAGAACATGGTGTTTGACTGGGGAAAGAATCAGAAGGATGCATTTCAAGAATTGAAGGATAGATTAACCAAGGCGCTAGTACTAACCTTACCGGAAGGAGATGAAGACCTAGCGGTATACTCCGATGCCTCTTACTGTGGGTTAGGTTGTGTAGTGATGCAAAAAGGAAAGGTTATAGCTTACGCGACCAGACAGCTGAAGGACACGGAGGTCAATTACCCTGTTCATAATTTGGAACTAGCAGCAATGGTGTTCACCTTGAAGATATGGAGACATTATTTGTATGGCACTAAATGCACCATATTCACTGATCATAAATGTCTGGAATATTTCTTCGAGTAGAAAGATGTGAATATGAGACAGAGAAGATGGTTGGAGCTAATAAAGGATTATGATTGTGAAATCCATTACCACCAGGGTAAGGCAAATGTGGTAGCCGATGCCCTCAGCCGAAAAGAAGGATATGAACCAATTCAAGTGAAGGCGTGTCAACTGGGTGTGAAGACCATTTATGGCAGGATATAGGTTCCGAAGTATGGGGATTTGCGAGAGAAAATTCTTGATGAAGCACACAAGACTCATTACTCAATACAACCAGGAGCAAATAAGATGTACCATGATTTGAAGAAAGATTATTGGTGGCCCAGGATGAAGAGAGAGGTAGTTGTGTATGTAAATAAATTTCTAACATGTCTGCAAGTAAAGGTCGAGCACCAAAGGCCCTATGGGTATTTTCAACTGTTGGAAGTGCCAGAATGGAAGTGGGAACATATTACCATGGATTTTATTACTAAGTTACCGCATACAACTAAGGGCAACGATGCAATTTGGGTAATAGTAGACAAATTGACCAAGAGCACTCATTTCTTACCTATCAAGGAAGCAATCAGTTCAGAGAAGCTCGCGGAGTTATTCATCAAAGAGATAGTTGCACGGCATGGTATGCTTGTATCAATTGTGTCAGATAGAGACACACGGTTTACATCTAAATTCTGGAGAAGGTTTAACGAAGAGATAGGGACGAGGTTGTATATCAGTATGGCATACCACCCGCAGACCAATGGGCAATCCGAGGGAATGATACAGACACCGGAAGACATGCTACGAGCATGTGTTATTGATCGATGTCGAAGTATCAATCAAATAAGATGTTAAAATGTGTGTTCCTATTCACCTTAAACTAGTTAGGGTAAGTAGGGTTGTCGATCCTCATGGAATTAGTGGTCGGTGTATTGTACTTTAATTTATGAAATACTAATTAATTAAATTAACAAATTACTTAACTATTGCCCCTGGGCTGTGAAAATTGGATTTTTGGAATAATTAACAAATAAACTAAGAAAACAACTTTGAAAGAATCAAACTTGATTAAGAAAACGATTATAAGAGAAAGTAATCCACTTCGGTTCTAGGTTTGGTTTTCAGCAATTGTTTAGTTTAACTTCAAGGAAAATCCTTAATAGGGACTCTATACGTGCTATGATTAAGTGATATCGATAACCAGGACTTAATGGGTCTTGATACACAATACCAATTCAATTAGAAACCAAAACTTGCAATCATATAATTTCCGGAAGATTAAATGATATTCAACTAAAAGTTTACCAACATCGTTGTTTAAATAATCAAAACACAAGTTAAACTTATAAAAGAACTTAACGGGTTCTAAAGTTTAATCCCAATAAAGTTAAACAAAAACAAAAACCTAATCACGCAAAACCTAATACCTGAAGTCGATCACGAGAGGATTAGCCGCTCATTGTTCTTGAATGATCTTCAAAACCGTTGTTGATTTGCATTCCGGATGATTGAATCTTGTTTTTGTGGGTTGGAATGGTGAAAAATCGATCCCAGAACTTCCAAAATACGTCTTTTTTCGTCTTAGGTCGAATGAGAATCAAGTGGTGGCTGAAACATAACAAAAACGCGATTTTATAGGTTTTCAAAAATTGTCCTGGCGTAGCCTACGCCAGCCAGCGTAGCCTACGCTGGGTCCCTTTCTGCTGATTTTTTTCTTGAGCTGGCGTAGCCTACGGTGGCTACAGTAGGCTACGGTGGAAGCCTTTCTGCTGCACTTTGAAACTTCGTTTCTTGACCCCTCCAATGACTTGTTTTATCATGTAAGCTTCCAAATTCCTTGTTTTTCCTAAAAAATCACTTCCAACTCATAGTCAACCTATTCAACCCAATCACATGCATATAAACGAATAATCATACGTAATATTTGATGTTTAAACACTTAAAATCTCATTCCAACGCACACACATCACATCCCCACACTTAAGCTTTGCTTGCCCTCAAGCAAATCTAATTCAAAACATTTAACAACATTATAAACCAAAATCCCTTGCACGCCTTAGAGATAGTCCAAAGTCATGCCCATTCCAGAATTGCAATAATCATATTTGGCTAGCAAGTAAAGGATGTTACATTTAATTCAAAATAGAATCCGACTAATTAAACCTAACAAACTTCCGGCTTTTATTCTCATGCAACACACCCCTCACCATTTGTCACTCCTCTCGGTTTATTTTGGATTGGTGAAAATTTCACCAATATATCACTCAAAAGGTCCACATATGAAACTTTGTTATCATATGCTTGGGTGACAATCAAATTTCCACGGTAATAATTGACAATGCACACATCAAAAGGACTTACGGGTTTTGGGCTTAGGTTAAGGTAGGAATGATTGGCTGTGAGTGTGGCTAAAATATAAATTAAGGCAATACTAACTGTTGACATCCTTATTGACATAACTATTATTCAAACAAAGCAAACGCATGGGTGCATATTTAACCCATAACCAACAATTTGCATCTTTCTTTTCTTTCTCTTTTTTTTCTTTTTTTTCTAGTTTTTTTATTATTTTTTTATTATTTTTTTTATTTTTTGCTATTTTCATAAATCAAATACTGAAGCTAGTCTGAATGTTATCAACAGTGGTAACTTGGTCACATTGGGTAAAATTTGATTTGGGTTTTATTGATATGGGTTTGTCAAAATAAACGGTTTAAGGCTCGAAAGTGACTACTAGGGGGAATTTTAGGTAAAGTGGTGAAACACAAAAAATGGTATTAAAATAAAAAGGAATCCTAGATTGCCTCTATCATCTATGTGCATTTATCAAATTCACCGTCTCAATATGTATCAAATCACACAAGTTCTAAAACAAAAAATCATACGGCCTACACTCAACAATTGAAACAAATTTTTATGTGAACTAACAATCTAGAAGCTCCAAAATCTCGCCAAGTAGGAATTTGGGTTGCCGGTGTGCGCATGCTTTTATTACGCCAATAGCCTGTTAACCCTAACTAGGCAGTTCTTAATTTTTTTAAAAACCTTGCTAACATCATTATTTTTACTATCTTAGAATTAGACCATGACTAAAGACCCTTACATCAACCATGACAAGAATCAATTGGTATGCTTGTCGTTTTCGTGTTCGACTGGATTGCTTAAAAACAATAAAAATTTACCAAATTTTCCCTCATCCCCACACTTGAGATACATTGTCCCCAATGTATGGTATTTAAGTTAAGTGTGTGAATTTTTCTTCTTTGAAAATCAATTTATTCACTTAATCAACACAAACGACTTTTCCAACCCGAACCGACCCAGACACAAATGTAACGATTACCAAAATAAACTACTTAAACAAACACATAAAACATAAAACATAAAAATTAACTTCGGGTTGCCTCCCGATTAGCGCTAAGTTTTAGGTCTTCAGCCAGACCGTACCTGCGACCACTCATGGTGGTCGAGTAGGATGCTTGACTCCGGTATTCTTCAAGTGATTCGGCAGTTCTTCAACTAGATCGCATTGTGGCCCAAATATTAATGCCTCAACTTTGTCTTTTATAGGATCAAGTGGATCGCCAACTTTTTTCTTCATTTTAGGTTTCACATCTTTTGTTTCCATCTTCATAATTGTCTCTTTCTTTTCTTTTAAATCCACCAATTCCTTCAAGTCCACATGATTATCCCTATCATACTCAAAATCATTCTCAAAAGTGGTGTTCATGCTTACATGTGAAGTATAAGTAGGAACACACACGTTAGTCATATCTGCCACAAAAACTTTATTATTAACAAAATAATTAATCGACTTGGAAAATACATTAAAACGTAACTTACGAGTTTCGTAAGTCATGTCTTGTTCCATCCCGACAATTGATTTGAGCATTGGCAGTTGCTAAAAATGGTCTACCCAGTATGACATTCGGTTGTTCATTTATCTTCATTGGTGCATAATCGAGCACCATAAAGTCCACAGGATAGTAAAATTCTCCCAACTTGATTATAACATTCTTTACCATCCCCCGAGGACATTTTTGAGTCAAGTCAGCTAACACCACAGTGGTGTCAACTTCCTCTAAAGGACCGAAGTCATACTGATCATATAACATACCTGGCAAGATACTAACAGCTGCTCCATAATCCAAAAGTGCTATTTTTATCTTCAACTTCCCCACTTTTATTAGAATGATGGGTGCTCCTGGGTCACTCTCTTCCACTGTATTGGCTTTCTCTTCCTTATCTGTTACTTGTTGTGAAAAAGAAGTAAAGTCATTATCAATAATTTTAGAGTCAGGAAGGATACTAACCGAATTGATGTGAACAGTTCTCATGTTTTCTGTGTTGGTTCCTTGATGTTGAGGATTGACCGTGGTATCACTCGGTAGCTTTCCATGGTTCCTTTTAATTTGAGCCACATCCTCTGCAAGTTGACCCACTTGTTTATTTAAGACTTTATAAGCCTTGTCCCTAATTTCATTTTCTCTCTTGTTCTCTTTCATATTCTCTTTCATCATGTTCATCAAACCATCCAACTTTGCATTTGTAGACTCTTCACCACTAAGTTGTCCCGATTGAGAATTACTTTGATAGTTGCATGATGAACTACCTTGTTGATCCCTATGATTGTAGTTTCCTTGATTGTTTCCTTGAGAATATGAAGTTCTTTGATAACCACTTTGATTATAATTCCTTGTTCTCGGTTCTGATAAGCTTGACCACCTTGATTATTACCTTGAAAATTAGGGTTCATCTGGTTTGAAGCATTTCCATACTGAAGGTGTGGATGGTTCCTCAAACCAGGGTGATAAGTATTAGAGTTCATATCAAACTGTTTTCTCTCTCCATATACTTGATTAACCTCTTCATGTTGACCTAAAAGCAACGGACACTTTGCACTTGCATGCCCCAAGTCACCACATTCATTGCATACATTAATTCCAATTGAAGCTACATCTTTAGTCCCCGCATGTCCTAACTTGGCCAATTGTCTTTCCAAAAATGCAATTCTTTCTTTACTCTCATAATCAATGGTGGTTGACCTTGCCGGAGCGGGCTTTGACCGTCTACTAGCCGAAGCTTGAGCTTTGGAATTCCTGCACATTCGTTCTAGGAATTCCCAATCCATATCTTCATGATTAGATAAGAATGTTCCATTACTTGTAGAATACAAGTATTTCCTTTCTTCCTGTGTTAGTCCATCTGAAAATGCCTTAATCAATTCCCACCTTTCAATACCATGATGAGGACACATGCGGATCAATTCCTTGAATCTTGTAAATGCCTCATGAAATTGCTCACCCACTTGTTGTTGAAAAGATCGAATGGCCTCTCTTGCATCACTTGTCTTTCCCATAGAATAATATTTTTCAAGGAAAACCCTTTGCATCTCTTGCCAAGTATGAATACTGTTGTCAGGCAAAGTGAGGAACCATTGCTTAGCTCTATCTTTCAAAGTAAATTGAAACAATCTCAGTCTTACTTCATCTTGTGTGAAGTGTTTTCCACCGATAGTACTACATATGGCATCAAATTCAGCAAGATGCACATATGGTTCTTCCGTTGCAGTGCCTCTAAATGCAGGAAGAATAGTGAGATAATGAGGGCGTACATCAAAAGCTCTTCCTCTACGATTTGGAGGTGCGATGGGATTTGGATTTTCAAAAATAGCCGGTCTAAAATGGCTATCCACACCTTGTACTTGAGCTCTTTGAGGTCTTCTTGGCTGATTGACGTTATTATCAACCATTACCCCTTTGTTGGTTGATAGGTGGTGCATTCCACCCATGTTGATCATTCCTCCAATTGTTATTTCCGTTTTGTCCATCACCTCCACCAAAATTTCCATTCCAAGCATCATAATTTGCACCGTTATAGGGTTCTTCATTGTTATCCCATTCATCTTCATAATTCTCATCACCCGTGTGAACACTATGCATGCTTACATGATCAAAGTCGTCTCCTTGATTGAGGTTATTTTGATTCATATTATTGTTGGGAGGTGGTTGGTTTAGGTTGTTGTTGTGGTTGTTATTTGGTGGTGGGGGTGGATTTGGGTTTTGGTGTTGGTTATTGGGAGGAGGGTTTGGATTTTGAGGTGGTTGGTTGTTTGTATTATCCATGTTAGTTGAATCAGACAAACTATCAGCTGCTTGATCAATGGCTTGTGAAATTGATGTAGTTGGTAACCCTGATCGATGCAAGACACGATTATACCTTGCTGATTTCTCTATCTCTGGATCAAACACTAGCGGTGATTTCCTGCCCGAATATCGAGTATGCATACAATCTGTCACCTGCACACTTAAACTACCAAGCGTAGCACGAAAATAAAAACAATTAAAATAAAACAAGTAACGAAAAAGATTTTTTTTTTTCAAATAAAATAACAAAACACCAAGCGCACCGATTCCCCGGCAACGGCGCCAAAATTTGATCGATGTCGAAGTATCAATCAAATAAGATGTTAAAATGCGTGTTCCTATTCACCTTAAACTAGTTAGGGTAAGTAGGGTTGTCCATCCTCGTGGAATTAGTGGTCGGTGTATTGTACTTTAATTTATGAAATACTAATTAATTAAATTAACAAATTACTTAACTATTGCCCCTGGGCTGTGAAAATTGGATTTTTGGAATAATTAACAAATAAACTAAGAAAATAACTTTGAAAGAATCAAACTTGATTAAGAAAACGATTATAAGAGAAAGTAATCCACTTCGGTTATAGGTTTGGTTTTCAGCAATTGTTTAGTTTAACTTCAAGGAAAATCCTTAATAGGGACTCTATACGTGCTATGATTAAGTGATATCGATAACCAGGACTTAATGGGTCTTGATACACAATACCAATTCAATTAGAAACCAAAACTTGCAATCATATAATTTCCGGAAGATTAAATGATATTCAACTAAAAGTTTACCAACATCGTTGTTTAAATAATCAAAACACAAGTTAAACTCATAAAAGAACTTAACGGGTTCTAAAGTTTAATCCCAACAAAGTTAAACAAAAACAAAAACCTAATCACGCAAAACCTAATACCCGAAGTCGATCACGAGAGGATTAGCCGCTCATTGTTCTTGAATGATCTTCAAAACCGTTGTTGATTTGCATTCCGGATGATTGAATCTTGTTTTTGTGGGTTGGAATGGTGAAAAATCGATCCCAGAACTTCCAAAATACGTCTTTTTTCGTCTTAGGTCGAATGAGAATCAAGTGGTGGCTGAAACATAACAAAAACGCGATTTTATAGGTTTTCAAAAATTGTCCTGGCGTAGCCTACGCCAGCCAGCGTAGCCTACGCTGGGTCCCTTTCTGTTGATTTTTTTCTTGTGCTGGCGTAGCCTACGGTGGCTACAGTAGGCTACGGTGGAAGCCTTTCTGCTGTACTTTGAAACTTCGTTTCTTGACCCCTCCAATGACTTGTTTTATCATGTAAGCTTCCAAATTCCTTGTTTTTCCTACAAAATCACTTCCAACTCATAGTCAACCTATTCAACTCAATCACATGCATATAAACGAATAATCATACGTAATATTTGATGTTTAAACACTTAAAATCTCATTCCAACGCACACACTTCAGTTATGGACTTTGGTGGTAATTGGGATAGTTATCTACCATTAGCAAAATTTTCTTACAACAATAGCTATCATGCTAGTATCAAAATGCCTTCATATGAAATGTTGTATGGGAGACGATGCAGAACTCCAGTTTGTTGAGGTGATGCCGGACAAAAAGAGTTGGGAGGTTTAGAATTTGTAGAAGCCATGATAGAAAAGTTAGAGAAAATCAAGGCTTATATGAAAGCTGCAAAAGATAGACAAAAGTCATACGCTGATAAAAGAAGGAGACCAATAGAATTCAGGGTGGGTGACAAGGTAATGTTAAAGGTGTCGCCATGGAAAGGAATTATCCGGTTTAGGAAGAGCGGAAAGCTAAGTCCCAGGTTCATTGGACCATTTAAGATATTGGCACGAGTTGGAGATGTAGCTTACAGGTTGGACCTTCCCGAAGAGTTAAGTGTGATTCACCCCACGTTTCATGTGTCGCATCTGCGAAAGTGTTTGGTCGATAATGAGAGGGTTGTGCCTCTCGATGATATTGAAGTGGATGAAAAATTGAATTATATGGAGTAGTCGGTCGCCATTTTAGACCGAAAAGTGAAACAATTAAGAAACAAAGTGATCAAGAAAGTCAAGGAAAAATAGGAACACCAAAAGGGGTAGGATGCCACTTGGGAATTCGAGAAAGAAATCAGAGAGCAATACCCCGATCTTTTAATGACTAGGCAGGTTTCGAGGACGAAACCTAAATAAGGGGAAGACTTGTAACGCCCCAGAATGTCGAAGCGAGCAACTTAGTAATAATGGTTGAGCTTGGGTTATGTATAAAAAAAGAAAGAAAATGATTATGGGCCAAATTACCTTATGGGCTTAGGGTTTGATGGGTTTAAGAGCCTAACCACCCATTAAACATCGATAATCAGCCACATTCTCCATTTCTTGCAACCCAAGCCACTAACAACTTAGAGAGAGAAAGTAGTGAGAGAAAGTAAAGAAACTTGAAGATTTAGAGTTTTATTGATTGAATATTGAAGATCTGATGTTTGAGCATCAAATCAACAAGAAAAGAGCAAGAAATCCAAGAAAAAATCACCATCTAAACATCTCTGTAGATCTGGGTTTGATTCTTGAGCTTTAGGTTTTTAGGGTTTTGAGAAAGATTTCTAAAAAATCACATTTTTACATATGAAATGGTGTAAAAAGCTTAGATCTAGCCTTAGAAATGATAAATTAAAGGTTTGAATGTAAAAAGTATAGATTTTGGTTAAAAATGAAGATTTTTGATGAAAAACGAACTAAAAAACTCATCCAGCAAAACTGTAGTTTCATCATGTGAAACTGCGTAAGAAACTAGCTGAGAAACTAGCTGCAAAACTATAGTTTCACTGGTAAACTCTAATAAAAGTTGGGCAGAGATCTCATGCGAAACTGTGTGAGAAACTGTGAGAGAAACTAGTTGTGAAACTAGCTGCGAAACTGGCTGTATTGCATAGAAAATGATAGATTCGTGTGTTAATTTGTGTGCAGATTGTGCGACTTATTTATTGACCTGAATTCCTCTTAGACTGAAAACAATCTACTCATCAGGTGAGTTCTAGATCCCCGATTTCATACATGCTTTAAACGTTTTGGGGCGATATGCATACTAAATGACCAGTTATTTTAAAACAAAGTTTTATACACTATTTTATATGGAAAATGAGGTTTTTTAATGAATTTATATCATGTTTTTCTTATTGTGATATGACCTTGGTAATGATGATATGTCTTGTTTTATGCTGTGTTATATTATGTATAGCCTAAAAATGAAAGTGAAACTTAAAGAAATGTTATGAGGCCCATAACGTGTACCTTTGTAAAGTAAAGCATTACAAGCAAATGACAGTGGAGGATTGCATTTGTTATGCCCTCACGACAGTAAGGCCTGGACTGGCATGTCAGGAAAGTAAAGGCCCGGACAGGCAGGTCCTAAGGCTTGGATTGGCATGATAATAATGGCCTGTATGGGTATGACAGTAAGGCCTGGATTGACATGTCGGTAAAGTCCCGTGTTCATCATAGTAACCGATAATGACTGAGAATTGACGGATAATAAAGAGATATAGATATCAAATAAATGAAAGTATTGATGATAAAGCCATAGTCTGTGTATAGTAATGTTTGGATACGTGATGACTACTTTCGAATGATAAAGTTAATATATCTTACTAAAAATTTATTTGATAAAGTAAACCTAGAATTCACTCGGCGAAGCTGACTTTTTCATGCATATTAGTTGATAGGTGAGCTGTTGAACTTGAGTGAATGTGGACATGGATTCTAGAAGCTACTTGGCATCTGAAGGCTGGCATCCCTAATTAAGAAGATTATTAAGAAGACCTTTTTTTAAATACTATTGGATGTTTTAAAGACAATGTTAACATTTTATTAGAATTATATCGTTATGGGTTGAAACATAATGTATTTTTTCGCTGAAAATGTTTATCTAAATGAATGTTCTAAATCTATGTTTTGTTGTGAATGACCAACTGTGAGGTTTTCTGGGATCAGGGCCTTACATACATTTATACATATTAGATCAATCAATCAAATAAAAGAATTTACACTAAGCATAAAATGAAATCCTAACTTGTTATGATAAAATTTTTATCTGGCTCTTACTTTTAGTTGATAATCTCCCTCTCTCATATATCATTCTCTGCAATACGCTCACCCCTCATCGGCTACAACCTTAGCCTTATCGACAGCCACAACGTATTACCATTCATGAATATGTTATGTTATAATATGTGGCTGCTTCTTAAGCCATTAAAACCTAAAACCAATATTATCACCATCTCTCATTGTAATATGAATCGGATTACACACTAGATAATTGAGTTATACAAATGGTTCATCGCTCGTAAGATTTGTGACGACACTAGAGGTCGCCACATGCAGTCATAAATATAATAGTGGTCGCAAAATGGTCACAATTGGGCAATTGAGACGTGTGTTTTTTCAACTGCATTTTTGGTCGCTAAATGGTCGCAACAGAGCAATTGCAACCGCTTTGCGACCAAAAAGCAGTCGCAAATGCCCGATATTCTGGTAGTGGACCTCATTAAATACATAATTGAAATCACAAATAACAACAACAAATCATTAGAAGTGGTTGACCTAGACATCACAACCATGTTCTTCTGCCTGCCCCGGGCTAGTAATATTAATCCAAAGGTACAATATGCAGTAAACATTCATTGAGCTTCAAGAATAATATTTTACCACCGGTCATATGATTACTCAGTCCATTGTCAAGGTTCCAAACATTACTTGCATTAGATTCATTTTCGTATCGTTTTGGATTGAGTTATTCTTCGTTTAACAGTACCGCCTCATGACCTCTCATCATCATGAATAAAGATGGGCCAACTTCTTCTGTTCCGTTTAAGTTCTCCTCATGCTTCTTTGCCTTTCGGTCCAAGCATACGTAGAAGGCACCATGTTGATCTCACCTAAAACATTGAATATTCGGTTGATTGATCCTCTTCTTCTTTTTTTCGACACCGGGATGGTGTAGGGTGAAGGTTAATTTGTCTTCATAATCATATTCATATTCTTATGTTGTGATCTGTGAGATATAAAAGTCAAAACAAGTGTTTCTTCTGAAGTTAGTAAATTTTCCGAAGCTTAACATATTACTTCCGAAGCTTGGCTGAAATCTTCTGAAGGTTATGTTTGCTTCAGAAGTGTTCTGAAGCTTAATCTGATTTCTTCCGAAGCTTAGTCAGAATCATCCGAAGGTTATTTTGCTTCAAAAGTTTTGGTAAGTATTGGAAGTGTTAGAGTTTTGCTTTGGAAGTTTTCAAAAGGATACTTCCTGCTTAGGAAGTATTAGTATAGGGTCCTAATTGTAAATTCTCAATTACTTGTTGAGTGTATAATTTGACCGTTATAGTTCGTTGGTCATTTATCAATATAAATAGGGATACTGTGTAATCAGTGAAGTATCTACACAAATCACAATCACTTGTAATCATTTGAATAAAGTTCTTTCTTGTATTTTTTAAGTTCGACTTCTTCGGTTCTTATTGTTGTTGAATTGCGCATTCTTGCACTCAATTGTATAACAACTGGTATCAGAGCCTGGTTAGAGGCTCAATTGAGGAACAAGATTCAATCAAAGATCGTTTGGCGGTAACAATGGTGTCAACAAAGTTTGAGATTAAGAAATTCGACGGGAAAAACGACTTTGGGTTATGGCGACTGAAGATGAAGGCATTGCTCGTTCAGCAACAAGTGGTGGATGCCTTGGCTGGAGAATCTAAGTTGCTGAACACTATGTTAGACAAGGAGAAGAAGGAGATGCTTGAACAGGCACACAGTTCAATCATCTTGAACTTGGGTGATCGGGTACTGAGAGAAGTATCGAAGGAGACAACGGCGGCAGGGGTCTGGTCAAAATTGGAAAGCCTGTACATGATGAAGTCTCTTGCAAACATGTTGTATCTCAAGAAGCGTTTGTACACTTTCCATATGGCACCTGGGAAGTCAATTGAAGATCATACTAATGAATTCAATAAGTTGGTGTTACATCTTAAAAACATTGAAGTTGAATTGGATGATAAAGACCAAGCGATCAAATTCTTGACCTCTCTCCTATCATCTTATGAGTACTTTATGGATACTTTGATGTATGGTAGGGATACTCTTACCCTGGAGGAAGTGCTGGCAGCTCTCAATTCAAAGAAATTGAAGAAGAGAACTGATTATAAAGAAGATGGTGGAGAGGGCTTGGTGGTCAGGGGAAGATCCTAACAAAGAAGCTTCAAGCCAAGAAGTGTCTCAAAGTCAAGATCCAAGTCCAAAAGGGCGTGTTATGTGTGTGGCTCAAAGAAGCACTTCAAGAAATATTGTCCTGACTGGAAGAGAAAGAAGGGTGAATCAAGTGGTTCAAAGTCTCATTCTAGTCATAATGCACGAGATGATGTATCTGATGGATATGAGAGTGTAGATGTGTTGGCTGTCACAAGCAGCAGTAATGAGAATAAGTGGGTGATGGATTCAGGTTGTTTATTTCATATGACACTTGTGAAGGAGTTCTTTAAAGATTTGAAGTTTGAAGATCTTGGTTCTGTGAGGTTTGGGGATGATAGACCTTGCAAGATTGTAGGTCATGGTATAATGACTCTAAAGATGAAGAATGGAATGGAAGTAGATCTTCATGATGTAAGGTATAACCTTAATCTTAAAAGAAGTTTGTTGTCTTTAGGGTTGTTGGAAAGATCTGGTTACCATGTTAGTCTTAGAGATGGTAAGGCTAAGGTGATTAAAGGATTAATGGTGGTACTGTCTGGTAATAGAAGGGATAATAATATCTATGTACTAGATAGTGCTAGTGTAGTAGAGTCCCATATGGCAACTGCCTCAAGTGATAGTAGTTCTAGGGCCATGTTATGACACCAGAGGCTTGGTCATATCAGTTATCAAGGACTGGTAGAGTTGCAGAAGCAACGGGTAGTGACGGAGTTGAAGAGTTGTGATTTTGGTTTTTGTGAAACTTTTATTCTTGGGAAACACAAGAGGGTTAAATTCACAAGGGCTAGTCATATCACAAGTGGAGTATTAGACTACATTCACTTTGATTTATGGGGTCCTGCTAAGGTTGATTCTTTGGGTGGTGCTAGATATTTTATGACTTTGATAGATGATTTTTCAAGAAGGGTTTGGGTGATCATCTTAAAGAATAAGGGTGATGCCTTTAGTAAGTTCAAGGAATGGAAAGTCCTTGTGGAAACCCAAACTAAAAGAAAAGTCAAGAAGCTAAGAACTGATAATGGGTTGGAGTTTTGTAACCATGAGTTTAATCAGTATGTAAAGCTCAAGGTGTTGCAAGACACAGAACTATGCCTGGTCATCCACAGCAGAATGGTTTGGCTAAAAGGATGAACAGGACCTTACTTGAAAAGGTAAGGTGTATGTTGGCTAGTTCTAGTTTACCCAAGCAGTTCTAGGCTGAAGCTGTGACCACTGCAGCTTATCTAGTCAACAGGTTTCCATCAGCTACATTAGACATGAAGACTCCTATAGAGGTATGGTCAGGTAGAAAACATGACTATGGTGATCTTAGAGTATTTGGGTCATTGGCTTATGCTCATGTTAGCTAAGGAAAACTAGAACCCAGGGCTTGCAAATGTGTATTTCTAGGATACCCTGATGGAGTGAAAGGGTATAGGTTGTGGAGGCTAGATGGTGGCAGATCCAGGGTGATAGTGAGCAGAGATGTGATTTTTCAAGAAGATGTTTTGTATAAAGACATTAAAGGAAAAAGGAATTCAGAAGTTGGAGAGCAGAGTGGGGTTCAGATTGAGATGGAGCAGCAGGGTGTGAGTGATAAAGGTGTTGATCATGGCACTTCTGATAGCCAAGGGGATGGTTTAGAGGATTATCAATTGGCTAGGGACAGGCAGAGAAGACAAGTGGTACCTCCACTCGGGTATAGAGAGGGGATTGATTTGTCAGCATTAGCCTTTGTTGCTGCTGAAGAAGAAAGTATCTATGAACCATTGTCATACTCTGAGGCAATTTCTATGAAAGAAAGATCAAAATGGTGTAAGGCCATGGAGGAAGAGATGGAATCTCTTTATAAGAATGGCACATGGGAACTGGTTGATAAACCTGAGGGTCATAAACCTGTGTCATGTAAGTGGTTGTTCAAACTAAAAGATGGAATTTCTGAAGGTAAACCTCCTAGGTACAAGGCTAGATTAGTAGCTAAGGGGTTTACACAGAAGCCAGGGTTGGATTATAATGAAATATTCTCACCTGTGGTGCAACATTCATCTATCAGGGTTATGTTGTCATTGACTGCTTCTATGGATATGGAGTTACATCAGTTGGATGTGAAAACTATATTTTTGCATGGGAAGTTAGATGAAACAATCTATATGATGTAGCCGGAGGGGTTTGAGGTTAAGGGGTAGGAAGATAAGGTGTGTCTCCTTAAGAAGTCCTTGTATGGACTGAAGCAATCTCCTAGACAGTGGTACAAGAGGTTTGATGAACATATGGTGACTCATGGTTTTAATAGGAGCAGCTATGATAGTTGTGTCTATTTCAAGGAATACAGCTTGAACAAGTTTGCATATTTGTTGTTGTATGTTGATGACATGTTGGTGGCTTGTCAAGACTTAGAAGAAGTTGAAGCTACTAAGAAGATGTTGATGTCTGAGTTTGAGATGAAAGATCTAGGTGAAGCAAAGAAGATATTGGGCATGGAAATCAAGAGAGATAGGGAACATAGGGTATTGAAACTGTCTCAAAGCTCTTACTTTGAGAAGGTACTAAATAACTATAGAATGAAAGAAGGGAAGCCAGTAAATGTTTCTATTGGTGCTCATTTTAAACTATCAAGCTCTGATTGTCCTAAGTCAGATGTTGAGGTTGATTATATGAAGAAGATGCCTTATGCCAATGTGGTTGGGAGCTTGATGTACTTGATGATGTGAACAAGGCCGGATATTGGTTATGCTGTGAGTTTAGTCAGCAGGTACTTGTCTAATCTGGGTAAGCTTATTGGGATGTTGTGAAATGGATCTTGAGATATCTTAGGGGTACTAAACACTATGGCTTAATGTTTGGGAATCATGAACATGGGGAGAGTAAACGGATTATTGGCTATGTTGATTCAGATTTTGCCAATGACCTTGATAGATGTAGATCTATTACAGGGTAAGCATTTCAAGTGCTAGGTAACTTGGTTAGTTGGAAAGCCCAGTTACAACATGTAGTGGTATTGTCTACCACAGAAGCTGAGTATATAGCTTTGACTGAGGCAGTCAAGGAAGCTATATGGCTGCATGGTTTTGTTTTTGAATTGGGAATTAATGTTACAAACTCAGTGGTAAATTGTAATAACCAGGGTGCAGTCTAGTTGTTAAAGAATAGCATGTTTCATGAGAGGATAAATCACATTAATGTGAAGTTGCACTTCATAAGGGATGTAGTGAATGCTGGGGAGGTGAAAGTGGAGAATGTGTCTACTTTGGAAAATCCAGCGGATGTGTTTACTAAATCTCTACCTGGTGTCAAGTTTAACTTTTGCTTGGATGCATTAGGTGTTGGTTAAAATCTTGTTTTGATTTTAAGGTGGAGATTGTGAGATATAAAAGTCAAAACAAGTGTTTCTTCCGAAGTTAGTAAATCTTCCGAAGTTAACATATTTCTTCCGAAGCTTGGCTGAAATCTTTCGAATGTTATGTTTGCTTCGGAAGTGTTCTAAAGCTTAATCTGATTTCTTCCGAAGCTTAGTCAGAATCTTTCGAAGGTTATTTTGCTTCGGAAGTTTTGGTAATTATTGGAAGTGTTAGAGTTTTGCTTCGAAAGTTTTCAAAAGGATACTTCCTGCTTCGGAAGTATTAGTATAGGGTCCTAATTGTAAATTCTCAATTAGTTGTTGAGTGTGTAATTTGATCGTTATAGTTCGTTGATCATTTATCATTATAAATAGGGATCATTTGAAGTATCTACACAAATCACAATCACTTGTAATCATTTGAATAAAGTTCTTTCTTGTATTCTTTAAGTTCGTCTTCTTCGGTTCTTGTTATTGTTGAATTGCGCATTCTTGTACTCAATTGTATAACATGATTAATTAGTTTCGTGCATTGTGGCATGTGCATGATTAGCATTAATAACACAATAAAACATATTGAATGTTAGAAAAAGAAAAAAAAACTTAGATTTCATAAGGCTTTCAAGTAAGCACCGACTAGATACAACCTGTTAACCAACCATGAACAAATTTTCTAAACCCAAACAAGGGTTAAAAGACTTACTATCTTACCTTTTTCTTTGGAAGGTAGAAATTCTTAGGAAACATCATTAAATCATATCTAATGCGTATATTTCAATGTATTCAAACATGTCACATTCACTACTAAACCTACAATCACTTTGAAAATAACACCTTTCAACACGTTTTGACCACTAAACCACCTAGCCTTTGGTGAATGCAATCAAGTGCCATATATGCCACCTTCCACATGATCATTTTTAATACCTCGTTATAAATTTGAGTGGTTCTATTAATGTTATAAATTTAACATCTCAACATTTAAAATAGAAATGCACCTTTGACGACATATTCACTGACGAACACAATCATTAGAAATTCCTCAAAGAAGTCCTGATAAAAACATGACGTGGGTAAAGAGTTCACCGATGAGTTACCGATATATACGTATTACCGTACGATCATCGACTCATGACATTAATTATTAGAAAGTATATTATTTCCAATAATATATTCTATACTGGCCATCATCGACAAATTAATTACATACAATGTCAATTGGAGGAGGTGTCATCTAATTAAAGAAGTTCATTCTCTACATTTTTTTTAACGGCAAACGAATCCTACTCCTACACTACACCAAATTACATCATTGTTTGGGTTTGAACCCAATACCTCCTCTATAAGAGGCAAAACCTCTACCAAGTGGGCTAGTCCCGATGTTTCTTCTTAGGGTGAACAAAATGGGTGGGATTCTGCTGGTGTCGTTTCCAAGCTGGCGGGTACTCCGTCCCACATTGATCGTCTTGGTAGAAAGATGTTGGCCCTCGGGTTACCTAACCCACACATATACCCTCAAAAAATAGTCGCTGAAGCCTAGGAAAGTGGTCCAACGGTATTTTTTTACCGTTGAAGAGCCTATTTGTAGTTTTTTTACATTTATTTGAACTATCTTAATTTTATTAATTGTAGTTTTAATTTTAATGAAATGTTAGTTTTAAAAATAAAAAATAAAAATAACTTAAAAAATGTTGAGGAGTTGGATGAAAGATGCATTTTAGCACTTCAGGGTAGGATGATTTGGAGACATTAGGTTTATAAAATAAATCGTGATTGTTTGTTTTTAAACAACATCACACCATTATCTTTAGTTCTGAAAATACTCTTGCATTGTGCTTATTTTACACATAATTGACCATCTATGGAGTGCACACGGGTAATTATCTGCTAGTTAATATTTAAAACCGCGATCAAATGTCATGCATGTTTGAACTTTTTAAATACCTAGATGTATTTATGAATAATTATCTCAATGTTACTAATTATTAATATACTTCTCCCTAATATATTTATGTATATCAAGTTATGTATTTGGCAATATATCCTTAAACAAAAGGCATAAATAAGGGTTTCTTAAACCATGTAATTATTTAATGGGAATTTCATGACTAACACGGCAATTACTCTAGTGTTGACAACGAATATGAACATTTGACAAAATAATTATAGTGTCGTCTGAAAAGCAATCTTATTCTTCCATCCAGCAACTTCCTTGTATGTTCTGGTATTGAAATGATTAATCCCAATTTGCAATAGTAGCTTGTGGAAAACTCTTCTCAATCCAATAAATAATGCTTTTCTTACAAGGAAGACTAGTTAATTCTTGCTATTTATAACTAATGCTATGTACGTCATTCTCCAACATACATACTACATAGATTAATATTATTTACGATGTCTATTCTTGTGTCTAACTTGATACTATGCATATTATTATTCACTCTTACTCTCGGCCTCAAACAAGAAGATGGGAACATGATCAGCTCCAGGATTGAGGATGAGTGCCAAGCCCTGCTCGATATTAAAGCCTACACACATGACTACGGTGGATTTCTAGATGATTGGGGGAATTTCACGGATTGTTGCAAATGGTCGGGTGTTCGTTGTAGCAATCTCACTGGTCATGTGATTGAACTAAAACTATCCTGGTTAGATTTTCAGCTCAATCCCATACCCAAGGTTGTGGGTTCCTTGTCCAACTTACAATATTTGGATTTCTTTCATGCTAATATTAGTGGGCCAATTCCTCATGAACTTGGCAATCTCTCTAAGTTGTTTCATCTTGATCTTGGCCATAATTCTTTGCATGGACCTATTCCTCGTCAACTTGCCAATCTCTCGAACTTGCTTCATCTTGATCTTAGCAGTAATCCTTTGGGGGGTTTCATTCCTTATCAACTTTGCAATCTCTCCAAGTTGCTTCATCTTGATCTTAGTGACAATCATTTGGGGGGTTCTATTCCTTTTTTCTTAGGAGACTTGACATCTCTTTCCTATTTGGACCTCTCACAAAATCAGCTAGGAGGTGTCATTCCAATATCTTTTAGGAATTGGTCGGCTTTAGTTAATCTGGATTTGTCACTAAACCTCCTTAGTGGGCCAATGCCGAGCTTTGTAGGATGTTCTTCCCTGTATCATATGTCTGTTGCTTACAATTCTTTGAATGGAAGTTTGCCTGATTTCACAGGATGTATATCCTTGGACACGTTAGACCTTTCTAGTAATATTTTTAGTGGAAGCATGCCTCACTTCATAGGATGTGCTTCCCTTCGGCTTTTAAACGTGTCTAGTAATAAGTTATCTGGTAATGTACCAAGTAGTTTGGGCCAACTTTCAAATCTTGAATATCTTAATGTTTTGTCCAACTCGCTTGAAGGAGTTATTTCTGAAGTTCATTTTCAAAATCTCACCAAGCTATATTACTTGGACTTGTCCATGAATTCATTAGCACTAAACTTAAGTGTTCATGGAAGAATCCCCTTCCAATTATCAACAATAAAATTGCAATCTTGCAGGTTGGGGCCTAGCTTCCCCAAGTGGATTGAAACTCAGAGTCAATTCAAGTATCTTGATATTTCCAATGCTGGAATATCAGATCACGTGCCTGTGTGGTTTTGGGACCTACCGGTTAACTTAATATATCTAAACATCTCCTCAAATGAAATACAAGGTATGATACCAAATATCACAACTCCTTTTGAAAAATATCCTGTAATGGATTTGAGTAACAACCGTTTTGAAGGAAGGGCACCGGTTTTGTCTTCTGTAATTGCGATATTAAACCTATCCGGAAATAGGTTCTCGGGAACACTTTCTTTCTTGTGTGACACTGAAGTGATTTTATACATTCTTGATCTCTCAAACAATTTATTCTCAGGCACGCTACCTCATTGTTGGTTAAATTTCCAAAGTCTATTCATACTTAATTTATCAAAGAACAATCTGTCTGGTGAAATCCCTTTTTCTTTAGGGCTCTTGTCTAAGCTAGAGGCATTATATATGCGAAAAAATGCCTTTGTGGGTGAAGTGCCAATCTCCTTGAGCAACTGCACAAGACTAAGATTTTTGGATCTTAGGGAAAATAAGTTATCTGGAGTAATACCAGAATGGATTGGAGAACAACTTTCACTGTTATATGTTCTTGTTTTAGGGTCCAATAGATTTTATGGGAGGTTAACTTCACAAGTATGTTGGTTGCATAATCTTCATGTCCTTGACGTGTCTAATAATCGATTGTCTGGTAATATTCCTAGGTGCTTTTATAACTTCACAGCTATGGCTACAAGAAGCATCGGAAATTATATGTTAACTAGCCATTCTCTTTTCTATTGGTTTCCAATACCTAACTGTGAAATGACATTTTGTGATACATCAGTGGACGCATTCTTATTTTCAGACAATGCATGGGTTACATGGAAAGGAACAGAACAATTATTCAGAGAAGGCGGACTACAACTACTAAAAAGCATTGATCTTTCAAGAAACAACTTTCATGGAAAATTTCCGTATCAGATCACTATTTTGCATGAACTAGTCTCGTTAAATCTTTCCAACAATCAACTGCATGGGGAAGTTCCGAAAGACATTGGTCGGTTGGCATATCTAGAATCTCTTGATTTGTCCAGAAATGAGTTCTCTGGACATATTCCCAGGACTTTGGCAGATTTAACTTTTTTAAGTTACCTTAACCTCTCATTCAATAATTTGTCAGGAAGAATACCAACTGGCCCTCAACTCCAAAGCTTTGATTGTACCTCATACGATGGTAACCCTCAACTTTCTGGACCTCCACTTACATCGGGATGTGGGTTTCTGCCTCCACCAGGAAAGAAAGATGTTGAAGAAGACGAAGACAACTTTTGGGAATCTTATTACACGGGTATGGGTGTTGGATTTGCTGTAGGGTTTTGGGGAATTTGTGGTCCTCTATTTTTTAACCGTCGATTCAGATATTTCTTTTTTGCTTTATTGAGTCGCATGAAGGATTGGATATATGTGATGGTGATTGTGCATTTTGGCAAAGTTGGAAGAAAGATTAGAAGGTGAATACTGCTTCTTATTAGTTATGTGGAAATTGTATGAGTTGAAAACCATGGTTTTCTGAGTATGGGTATTATTACTGTTAAGTTTTAAATTGAAATTAATAAAAAGTGTAACAAATGGTCAGTTATGTTGTATTGCATATTTACGTCGCAAGTGGTCTTGCAGCCCTTTCAAAGCTATGTTTTGCCGAGAAACATTGTTTGATTTGGATTATAATACGAATTTTATTTTAAAAAGGTAAAAATCATGAAAATATAATGGTGGAAGATACATGTGAAAGGTATTAGTGTTTAGCTAGACAATATATATTTAGTTTATTACTTGATTTTGGAAGCGGTTTCTTAATGTGGATTTATAGAGATATATTAAGAGAAAGACCTCATTATGAAATTGGTATCACCAATAAGTCACGACGTTCCTCAGTAGTGACTAAAAGTGACGCGGCTTGAACCAAACTATAGAAGGGTGGGGTTATATACATATAAAATTTTAAACCATAAGGCAAAAAATTAACACTACTGAAAAAAAAGAAAAAATTGGGACAGTGGCCCCCTCCGGCTCTCACTAAGCTCCACCAATGGTGACCAACGAAATTTTTTTCATTGATGTGAATTTCATGTTGTCGATCATAATTTTTGAATGGAGATCCTTGAAGAATTTGCAATCCTTCCAAAACACACAAAACATAATGTAGAAAAATAATGGAACAATGCAAGATCATATGTAAATCTCTCGATCATATAACTATGTTTTTGGCACGGTTTGATTTATTGCAAAGAAATCAAGTAGTATACATGAACTTAGTAAATATAACAGTTACGTCAATCAAGTAGTATACATGAAAACCCACACCAAGAGAGATTCAATAGTGTGGTATCTGATGGGTGAGCAGACGTCGCCTTATCCGAAGGCACACGAAGTTTATGTAAGTTTTCTTTATTAAAAACTATTCTTTAACATGGTTACATGTCCTTTTTTTATAAAACTAATGCTTCTATAATGTACCGTGCCTTATTATACTATGGCACAGGTTCACCCGTGCAGATTGTAAGAGCACGAGGCCAGAAGAAGTGTTGTTAAATTTTAAACTTCACTCAAGATCAAGAACTTCAATTCAAAGTCCCAACGATTTCAATAAAAAATAAGAACTCAAGTTTGTGGATGATTTGTGAATTATTGGATGATCAACTCAATCATCTCGGATCCTATATATACTTACAGACTCCAACGGTTATTAACAACCATACAAAAAAGGAAAAAACACAATGACACCAGAACTAATTGATATGGACACAATTAGTTCCTGAACTTGTAAACAAAAACAAATTAAAGAAACCAACTCTTCCGAAGCAAAATAACCTTCGGAGGATTTTAACCAAGGCATTTCTTCCAAAGCAAAATAACCTTCGGAAGAAAACTTAACCTCCGGAAGAAACACTTTAACCTTTGGAAGAAATACTTGAACATCAGCTTGGCTTCGGAAGTAAACTTGATTTGACTTTAATATCTCACAATCTCCACCTTAAAATCAAATCAAGACTCTAACCAATACCCAAAGCATCCAAGCAATATCATCAAGTTGAATTCCCAACTCAAGAGCACCACCAAGTACCTCAAACACACATCCTGTGATTAATCCAGCTTCCACCAAAACTGGACTACCTATCACATGCTGCCCAAAGAGAATACCACTCTCTTCAATTCTATTTAAAATTCCCTGAACACATTCAGCAACAACCCAGTGAGCTTTACCTTGATCAATTTCACAACTACTAATCAAACTCACTGTATCTCCTAGACCAGATCTAGTGCACACCATCACATACATCAAAGTATATGAACTTCCTTGAAACTTTAGGATACAAACCTTATCCCCCTTTCTCTTCACTACAAACCTAGCTTTATATCTAGGGCCTTCTCCCTTTAGGACACCCCCCTTGTCCTTATATAGCCACTTACAAAAGATTAGTTCCAGACTTTGAGGCTTATCCACCAGCACCCAAGTCTTATCCATGAGTAGAGAGTCTATCTCTGCTTCTGATGCTATGCTCCACTTCTTTTTCTCAATTAAATCACCTACATCCTCACAAGACAATAGTTCATCTAAACTATCTGTCTCAGCACTCAAAAATGCTATAACCGAGATATCAGCTCCCTCTCTACACCTCAAAGGAATCACAACATGCCTTCCGGGCCTATCTCTAGCCACACCAGGACTAGGCTGCTCCACCTCAACATGAACCTTACCTTCCTCAAGTTCCACTTGATCATCATTAACCAACCCAGGCTGCCTTTCAACTTCAAAAGTTTTAGAAATGCCTTTAGAAGCTTGAGGAATGCCTTTGAAAGCTTTAGGCTCCACCTCAACTTAAACTCCATCTTGTTCAAACTCACTAGTAGATGACTCATTATCACCACTACACAGGACATCCTTGAACATCAGGTCTTCCTTGAACACAACCTTTCTACTCACCAAAACCCGTGTGCTGCCACCTTCTATCTTTTATAACCGGTACCCCTTACCACCATCTGAGTACCCAAGAAAGACAAATTCCACAGCTCTAGGTTCTAATGTTCCTTGGTTCAAATGCACATATGCCACAGACCCAAACACCCTCAAGTCACTATAGTCGTGTTTGACACCAGTCCAAACCTCCATAGGAGTCCTCATTCCCAATGCTGATGATGGTGACCTATTTACCTGATAAGTAGCAGTCACAGCAGCCTCTGCCCAAAACTCTTGTGGTAACCCAGAACTTGAAAGCATACACCTCACCTTGTCAATCAAGGTTTTATTCATACCCTCAGCTAACCCATCCTGCTGAGACATACCTGGTAAAGTTAATTTCCTAACTATACCAAAACCTTTACACAACTGGTTGAATTCTATGTTACAAAACTTTAATCCATTGCCTGTACTTAACCTCTTAACCTTCTCCTTAGTCTAAGTCTCCACCTGCACCTTCCACTCTTGAAATTTCCCAAGAGCTTCACACTTGTGCTTTAACACATAGACCCACACTCTCCTTGAGAAATCATCTATGATGGACAAGAAATACCTGGCACCACCCAAAGACTCAGTCCTAGCAGGACCCCAAAGATTTGAGTGTACATACTCCAAAATTCCTTTGGAAGAGTGCTTGCCACCACCATTCTTTACCTTCTTTGGCTTTCCCATCATACAATCTTCACCGAGGTTAGTATCACACCGATTGAGTTTACCAAGAACATGCTACTTCTCTACCTCAATCAACCCCTGGCCACTTTTTTGATCCAACCTCTGATCCCACAGAGCTGCCTTACTACCTGAAACTGTAATGGTTTCATCTTTCTTTAAGGCTTTACCATCTAAAAGATAAATGTTGTTATCCACCCTTCTGCCTGATAACACCACTAAATCACCCTTTACAACCTTGGCTTTACTATCTTTTAGACTAACATGATACCCTGATCCTTCAAATGTACCCAGAGACAACAAGCTTCTCTTTAAGCTAGGGACATACCTCACTTCCTTAAGATACCTGCATCTTATTCCTTAACTTGAAACTTACTGAGCCAATGCCAACTATCTTGCATTGTCTTTTATCCCCAGCTTTACACTTCCAAGATCTTGGAATTTTAGTTCACTAAAGAACTCTTTTACAGGTGACATGTGAAATGAAAAGCCAGAATCTAGCACCCAACCATTAGACCCAACTTCTAATGAAACAGCTAACACATCCGCACTATCATCACTTTCAGATGAATCATCTTGAGACAAATGATGATGTGACTTGTTATTACTAGACTTACTAACTTTCTTTCCCTTCCACTCTAGGCAATCTTTCTTCAGGTGTTTCTTTGATCCACACACAAAACATTCCCTCCTGAACTTGAACTTGGATCTTAATGCTCCCCTGTATCTTTGATTTCTCTGCTCAGTCCTTCCTCTTACTACCAGCCCCTAACCCTCTTTATCCTTAGGGTCAGACATCTTTTGGAGTTCTTTAGAATTCAGAGCAGCCAGAACATCTTCCATTGTCAACGTTTCTCTCCCATACATGAGAGTATCAACAAAATCCTCATATGACTCAGCCAATGAGGCCAAGAATATGATGGCTTGATCCTCATCATCAAGTTCAACCTCAATGTTCTTAAGATCCAGGATCAACTTATTGAATTCATATGTATGTTCTTCAATCGTCTTATTAGATCTCATCTGAAACGTGTACAACCGTTTCTTCAAGTAAAGACGGTTCGCCAGAGATTTGGTCATGTAGAGCGCCTCTAATTTATACCAAATTCCAGCTGTTGTCATTTCCTTGGCTACCTCCTGTAGAACTCGATCCCCAGGACTCAAAATGATTTCGCTATGAGCCTTTTCCATGATTTCTTTCTTCTTTGCTGCAGACAAATGCGCAGGAAGATGATCTTCCCCCCTTAGTGCATCAACTACTCCGTTATGCACTAATAACGCTCGCATCTTCACCCTCCACAGCCCAAAATCATTCTTTCCATCGAATTTCTCCAGTTCAAACCTCATTGACGCCATTCTCTTCGTCAATTGAATTGCCATTCGAACTACGGATCTTGGACCAATCTGATGATCAACCCTACACTCCGATGAGATCACTTCCTTCTTCGAATTGAGTCGTTCTCCACCTTGGCTCTGATACCATTTGTTGAAAATTAAACTTAACTCAAGATCAAGAACTTCAATTCAAAGTCCCAACGATTTCAATAGAGAATGAGAACTCAAGTTTGTGGATGATTTGTGAATTATTGGATGATCAACTCAATCATCTCTGGCCCTATATATACTTACAGACTCCAACGGTTATTAACAACCATACAAAAAAGGAAAAAACACAATGACACCAGAACTAATTGATATAGACACAATTAGTCCCTGAACTTGTAAAAAAAAAAACTAAAGAAACCAACTCTTCCGATGCAAAATAACCTTCGGAGGATTTTCACCAAGGCATTTCTTCCGAAGCAAAATAACCTTCAGAAGAAAACTTAACCTTCGGAAGAAACACATTAACCTTCGGAAGAAATACTTGAACATCAGCTTGGCTTCAGAAGTAAACTTGATTTGACTTTAATATCTCACAAGTGTAGTAATCTTTGCTTGGGACCATGACCAATCCATTTATACCCTTACAGTTGAGCTCGGATCAACCCCCCAGCAGCTAGAGATCATACGTCCCCACTCCACAACCACATGTATTTATAATCAACTATATATAGCAATTAATAAACTTAACGACGAATTAGTGACTACTATTCCATCAGTAATTTTATAACATACCCATCCCGGTCCGGCCAGAGAAATTGAAATTTAATCGGAGAAGAGACCGTTTGTAATTTGTCACTAATGTTGTCTTTAGATATCCATCACAAACTTGCAAGAACCATCCGTCTGAAAGCTTATTACCAACAACTAGTTAACTAAGCGACGAACTTTTACAGATGTAGTCTTGCTATGATGGCCCTTCACCGTCAAACTTCCAACATATATATTTGTTGATAAATGTGCATTTTTTAGCAGTAATACAGAAGGTTTTGTCTTAACTAGCTTGTGCATTAAGATGCAAGAGAAAACCCCTGATCACTACTAGATCAATCCCATCCCCCAGCAAATATTAGTATGTAGTAACAATTTTAAATAACTTTTTATCTGCATTATATGAGATCTTCACCAATAGTAAATTTTAACCCATAAAGACATGATAAAAAAATATCTAAAAGTGTAAGTATCAGAAGAAATATAAGCTGATATTATTTTTTTGGAATGTAGGATATTAGACGACAACATTAGCATGCTACTAGAAAAAACTACAATAGATGACGCGCAATGCGCATCATATTTGAGGTCAGATGACGCGTATACGCGCGTCAAGGAATAGTAGTCATAAACGAAAGATAACACGCATATGCGCTTCATCTATTTACGACTGGTGGAAGATGACGCGCATTTTACGTCGGTCGGTAGATGACGAGCAATGCGTGTCAAGGAATGGGTAGTCATAAATGACAAGATGATGAGCGTGCGCGTGTCATCTTTGTGAATTTTATGACGCGTTCAAAATGATACACAATGCCTGTCATAAATTTAGCTGCTTTATAAAATATATATTTATGATTATAAATTTAACTGTTGTTTTTATAAAATTATAAATCAATAATTGTCGAATAACAACAAAACAAATTTCATTTAGTTAAATACTAATAAAAATTATAAAGTTGTTCCAAGTTCACATACAAATACATAAAGTTCTAAATTCATTTAATTGTCTAATAATGTAGCCCTACACATAAATGAAATTCGAAAGATAACATGATCACTCTTCATGAATTCCATCCAAATCAGTGTCGGTGTATTTAGCTTTACCTCCTCCAACCTAAGAAAAAACCAATTTCATCAAATTAAACTTGTAAATTTAGACCATCCAAATTAACTAACAACCTTCATTCCATAATTTCTAACCAAATCACCTAAATTTTCAAGTCCCACATATAATTAAACAAAATTCAACTGCTTTGTCACCAAATTAAACTCATAAACTCTACATTACATACTTCCAGAACTAAATCAATCAAATTAAAACAAAATCCTGTTAGTCGGGAATCTTATTAGTTTGACAATTTTGACCCAAACAAGTGTATGTATATACACAACCGTATCAGATCAGGTGTATGTATACATAGACAGCCATACAGGAATGGTAAATATATTATAGGATGGTATACTTATATAGACAGTCATATATGTATATATATCAACATAGATAGTCATATATGCATATACATCAACAAAAGAACAACAATGATAAATATATAGTAGGATGATTTACTTATATTATTATAGACTAGTATTTTAAGCCCTTCATCAACTACTTCTTTCATAAACTTTTGCACATAGTATTCATATTTAGTACTTCCTGGCTGGCGTGAACACTACAATATTATATATTAATGATCAACTTATTAATGAAGTATTAAAGGTGCAATTCGAATAAGAATTAAGTGCTTACTGTAGAATTGACTCATTTGAGTTTAGTCGGCCAACTGGATCCATTTTGTGTAGAATATAATCTCATTGCCCTACAACAAAGTTGATTAATTAAGAAATATTAAAGAATATAACATAAAGTTTTATTAATTTGTATTACTTACGCATTAATGGTTTGTTTCAACTGCAAATTGATAGAGCGAACCCCTAGAGAATCAAGATAATAGCAAGTGACAGCCAACACCCGATGGTTTTTACAAAAACCAAAGTCCAAATTAAATCAAACAACTTATTTATTACGGTAGTGGAATTTGATAATCAATTAAGTCAAACCCGAGATTGTAAGCAATAGTATGATGTCATTGTGCCCTCTTGTAAACAACCGATTTGCAATGCTTCTACTTAAATCATCAGTATTTTTGGATTTCACTTTAGGTTCAACTACACACAAGTTATTAATATAACTTGAGATACTTCCATCATATTGACAATGCAATTCCTTTACTTCTACATGATGACTATTAAATGCAAGAACCATAACAAACTATAGCATAAACAAATCTCTATTTAGAGGTAACATAACAAATCTCTATTTGGAGGTAACAGGTTAGAGCAAAACTGTATTAGGGTTAACATCAACACCATAATGGAGAGAAATAGCATACCTTTGAAGTGCAGAACGATAGCTCGATATGAATTGAGCATCAATTTGCTTCGATAGCTCAATCTTCACAAAACAATAGCTCGATCAATAATCATCACGAAAAGAAAATGATTTTGGACGAAATAAGCTTGTAATTCGAATATAACCAAAAAACAACGAAGTTATCCTTGAGATCGTTCATTGTTCAAGAAGATGCTAGAGAGACAGAAATGGTGGATTTAACCGTCGACCTTGATATGCAGGGGAACGCTTCGATTTTGATATGTTTTGTCAATTTTCCTCCTTGTTCCCAGACCTAATTAATTTCAATTTAGTTCCTCATTAAAGTCCAAGTGAAATATAAAGGGATTTAAAATTTGGGAGCCTTATTAAGGTGGAGGCCCCAAGCCCTAGTTTGGGTTGATTACTCTTTGAGGCCGGCCCTGTATATCATCATGTTGGGACTTTTATGCAGATTTATACCAAGATATTAGGAGAAAGACCTCGTTACATATGAAACTGGAATCACGAATAACAAAGACGAAAAAATGGTTGATCCAAAAAAATTTCCATCAAAAGCCTCCCAAATCCATTATGTGTTGTAAGATAGACTCTTTTCAACCAGATAGGAACGGTCTTATGTGAAGCTCGGAGGTGGGGTGGAGGGGGTGCAGGCACCCACTTAGCTTGTGAATTGCTTTGTATATATGTTATAAAATAAGCCCAAATCCAAATAGGCACCCATGTCCCAATATCCAACCATTTCTTGAAAGCTCAAATTTATCTAAAATACATTTCACCCTAAGCCCTAATTCACAATCAAGCAAATATGGTTATAACATTTTATGCCTTGAATTTGCAATGGAATCAACTTGGACCGGAAGTTTTCAAAAACTTGAAACTTGACTCTCTTTCTTTCTCTATTAAAAGCCCACGAGTACTATGATCATAAGTGAAGTCAATTTATTAAATACTGTAATAAAACATCATCAAAAAAATATTGTAATAAAAAATCAAAGTAACTTTTGAACCGTAACTTTGGAATAATTTAGCGTATTCTTTTCCCGACACGCTGTGAATGACTTGTTGCCCTGTTACTACCTAACACTATTAAAGTTACCTATTTTTGATCCCCACTGGCCAAAAATCTCGGATCCGTCATTGCAACCAAACATCGCAACCAGACATCACAACCATGTTCTTTCGCTTGCCCCAAGCTAATAATATTACTCCAAAGGTATAATATGCGGTAAACATTCATCAAAAGATGTTGTTCATACACCAAAGGTTTTGTCTTAACTAGCTTGTGCATTAAGATGCAAGAGAAAACCCCTCATCACCACTAGATCACTCCCATACCCCAGCAAATATTCATATGTAGCAAGAAATTTAAGTAACAATATACGAGATCTTCACCAATAGTAAATTGTAACCCATAAAGACATGATAAAAAATATTTGAAAGTGTAAGTATAGGAAGAAATATAAACTGATTTTATTTTTTTAGAGTGTAGGATGTTGGACGAGAACATTAGCAATTCTAACATCCGGAGAAATGTTTAGACCTGACTTGATTCTTTTATTTAATAAGAGTGGCTAGTAACTTTATTATTTTTAGGTAGATCTGAATCTCGAATGCGTTATCTTTTTAATTGACTTTACCTATATATGCTTATGTATTGATTTAGTAGAGCTTTAATCTTATTGTTTATGATGTGTTTGAATATTATTTTTTTCGTATTGTTTATATTTACTCATTCATGTGGTTGTGTCATTAGTTGGTATATCAATTTATAGATTGTTGACATTTAGTTCTCTATCTAGGGCTTGAGACCTTAACCGGTGATTGATAAATTTGATAGTATATATACATGGAATTACTTTAGGTTTGGATCTTAATAAAAGGCTTTAAATATCTAATATTAGGATATTTTTCATATTTATTAATTATTAATAAAGTTGAATGTAGGCTATGTTAGCGTGAGGTGCATCTTCTTGTAATATTTATCTGGTTATAAGTCATAAAATGATATGGTTAAGGTTGCTTCGTGACCTAGTGTAGTTAGCGTGTATCTATAGAGTCCAACTTTCCTTTAATTGTGGGATTATGAGCCTTTAGCGGGGAGTTAGTATGTTCTAGCACTTCGACACAGCTGTTGGTTCTTCATCATAGTAAATCTTAGGGTAGCGAGACAGTAAGATCTAGAGCTTTAAGCATTTGCTTATATGCTAAAACATATTTAGAGCGAGGTTAGTCCAATTATGAAACTGTTATTATAAGTAAAGTAATTAAAATTAATCAAAATAAATCAAAAGGGTAACACAACTAGGTGATGTGTTTTCTCCGGCCATTTGATTGTTCTTAGGATTTAATATCTCGTTGTGTTAGTTATTTAGTTTTTGAATGCTTTAGTCATAATTAAGTTTTCATAATTAGTTGTTTTAGGTTAAATATCATCAAAGATTTAGTATTGACAGCTCTTGTGTTAATGGGATCGATAATGATAGTTAGACTTGAACGTAATAAGTGGGACCTCTATAATCAATCCTTTTGACGATTGAGGAACTTTAATATACACTTTCTCAAATTTGGTATTTTAAAATTACATTTCTTGGTAGTTTTCTCTGGTATAAAATGTGGAAAAAATGGTTTTCTTGACCAAGTCTTAGTTAAAGATTTTCTAAGAGCTTTTGTTTGCAGGTTTAAAAGGTTATAAACCGAGGAACATAAATGATAGTGATCTTGAGGTCTCACTTAAAGATTCAATATATCAGTTTTACAAAGAATGCATTAGCATAATAGTATACTTAAAATATAAAATTCAAAAAATCAGCGACCAAATTTTACGACAGTTTTGCAGCGGAACTTTTTAAAACTACATTACAAATTTCGGTCGCAAAACAATTGTAAGCATTGAAAAAACAAAAACAAAAACATATATCAATCACAAACCGATCGCATATTTACTCATGATCACGAATTTGTCACAAAATGGAATTATCATTTAGGTTTTGCGACAATTTTAGTCTCAAACCTGTTGTCATAGAATTTTTGTGATGATTTGCGACAAAAAATTTTCTCGCAATCTAGTAATTAATGTTTCATTTGATAACAATTTTTGTTTGCGTTTCTATTCAACAAAGATGATGATATCAAAATAAGTTGATTTGTATTCACTAAACAATATCTTCTTTCAATATGATTTCTAGTCGGCAATATGAACAAGTGACAGAATTATGTGTGAAAAGCAACTTCATATTTCCGACCACTAACTTCCTCGTATATTCTGATAGTGATTTAATTCCAATCTGCAACAGTAACTTGTGGAAAACTTTCCTCAAATCCACTAATATATACTTTTTCTACACGGAAGAGCGGTTAATTTTTGCTATAAATTGTTAAGGTCATTTTCCAAGTAACATGCAAAGATAATTACCATTTGTGATGTCTATTCTTGTGTCTAATTTGCTACTATGCATGTTATTATTTACTCTTACTCTCGGTCTCATAGAAGAAGATGCCAACGTTAGCTCGTGCATTGAGAAGGAGCGACGAGCACTCCTTGATGTTAAAGCCGCTCTAGTAGATGTTAAAGCCAACATAATCGATCTGCATGGCGATTTTAGTGATTGGGGAAGTGAAGGAGGAACAATGGATTGCTGCAAATGGGTGGGTGTCCGGTGTAGCAATCACACTGGTCATGTGATTGAACTTGATGTTACGGCTTTCAATCCTCATAGCAGTTTCAAAGGTAACATCAGTACGTCGTTACAAGTGTTAGATGAGCTACAATATCTTAATCTGAATAATATTGATTTTCAATCCAATCCTTTACCTGAGTTTCTTGGTTTCATGTCCAACTTACAGCGTTTGGATATTTCTGGTGCTAATCTTAGCGGACCAATTCCACATCAACTTGGCAATCTTCCTAACTTGCTTAATCTTGATCTGGGTCGTAATTCGTTGAGTGGACCTATTCCTCATCAACTTGGCAATCTCTCTAACTTGCTTCATCTTGATCTTGGTCATAATTCTTTGTCGGGGTCTATTCCTTTATCCTTTGGAGACTTGACATCTCTTACCTATTTAGATCTCTCACAAAATCATATAGGAGATGTCATTCCAATTTCATTTGGGAATTGTTCATCTCTAGTTCATCTAGATTTGTCACAAAACCTCCTTAGTGGGCCATTGCCGAGCTTTTTCGAATGTTCTTCCTTGATTAACATGTCCCTTGCTCACAATTCATTGAATGGAAGCATGCCTGACTTCACAGGATGTACATCCTTGCAGAATTTAGATCTTTCTAATAACTTTTTAAGCGGAAACATGCCCAACAGTATGAATCAGCTTTCAAATCTGGAATATCTCGATATTGGTCACAATTCTTTGAATGGAAGCTTGCCTGATTTCGAAGGATGCCCCATTTCATATTTAGACCTATCCAGTAATCAGTTATCTGGCAATGTACCAAACAGTCTGGGTCAAGTTTCAAATCTTGAAGTTCTTGATTTATCTTCCAACTCTCTTGAAGGTGTTATCACTGAGGTTCATTTTCTAAATCTCACCCACCTAAAGTATTTGGATTTGTCTTTTAATTCTTTAGCCGTAGACTTGAACATCCACGATAGAGTCCCTTTCCGATTGTTAACAATAAAGTTGCGATCCTGCATGTTGGGACCGAGGTTCCCCATATGGATTAGAACTCTTGAAGATATCAAACATCTTGATATTTCTAGTGCTAACATATCAGATAGCCCCCCAGCATGGTTTTGGGATCTACCAACTGGATTGGAATTTCTGAACCTCTCATCAAATCAAATAAAAGGCATGCTACCAGATATAACATATTCTTATTACTACTATCCTGGAATAGATTTGAGTAACAATCATTTCGAAGGAAGGGTACCGTCATTGCCTTCGAAATTGGCATCATTAAACCTCTCTGGAAATAGATTCTCCGGACCACTTTCTTTTTTATGCGACATCGAAGGGCGTTTGACTTTTCTTGACCTTTCCAACAATTCATTATCTGGGAGCCTTCCTGATTGCTGGTCAAAATTTCAAAAAAAACTCGTCGTTCTTAATTTATCATACAACAACCTGTCTGGGGAAATCCCTTCTTCTTTAGGACTCTTGTCTAAGCTAGAGGCAATGTATTTGCGAACAAACTCCTTTGTCGGTGAATTGCCAATGTCCTTGAGCAACTGCACAAGACTAAGGTTTTTGGATCTTAGGGAGAATAAGTTATCTGGAGAAATACCAGAATGGATAGGGGAAAAACTTTCGAAGTTATATGTTCTCGTTTTAGGGTCGAATAGATTTTATGGGAGGTTACCTTCACAAGTATGTCGGTTGCATAATCTTCAAGTTCTTGACCTGTCTAATAATGGATTGTCGGGTTATATTCCTAGGTGCTTTGATAACTTCACGGCTATGGCTAGTGAAAGCTTTGGGGATGATATGACCAGCCATTCTTATTACTCATATATTGGACTACGCATTGTACCAGACTCAGAACTATGTTCAAATGAAATATATCATTTAGATAGTGTGGATCAAACGGGTAAGGGCGTGTGTCCTTATCAGTCTCAAAAAAACCATTTTCTAGACAATACTTGGGTTACGTGGAAGGGGACAAAGAGGTCATTTGGAAGAAGCGGTTTGCAGTTACTAAGGAGCATTGATCTTTCAAGAAACAACTTATCCGGAACACTTCCAAAGGAGATCACTAGTCTCTATGAGTTGGTTTCGTTAAATCTTTCCGCTAACAAACTTTATGGTGAAGTCGTGAAGGATATGGGCCGATTGAATTCTCTTGAATCTCTTGACTTGTCAAGAAACGAGTTCTCTGGACATATTCCTTGGAGTTTGGCACAGTTAACTTTTCTAAGTTATCTCGACCTGTCTTACAATAACTTATCAGGAAGAATACCAACGGGGACTCAACTACAAGGCTTTAATTATACCTCGTATAATGGTAACCCTCAACTTTGTGGACCTCCGCTTACACCAAATTGTGGGTTTGCACCTCCACCCGTAAAGAAAGATGTTGAAGAAGATGAAAACGACTATTGGCAATCTTTTTACACAAGTATGGGTGTTGGATTTGTTGTTGGGTTTTGGGGAATTTGTGGTCCACTATTTTTCAACCGTCGTTGCAGATATATCTTTTTTGCTTCGTTGAGTCACATGAAGGATTGGATATATGTAACGACGGTTGTGCATTTTCACAAACTTGGAAGAAACTTTAGGAAATGAACACTGTTTCGTATTGATTATGTGGAAAATGTATGAGTTGAAAACCATGGTTTCGTAAGTATGGGTATGGTTACTCTTAAGTTGTGAGTTGAAATAAGAAGTGTAACTAATTGTTAGTTAGTTATTGCATGTGTCTACCTCATGTTGTCTTTCAACCCTTTCAAAGCCATGGTTTACCAAGAAGTGTGGTTTTGATTTGGATTATAATACAAATGTTGGTTTAAAATAAAATATAAATTCATGAATAAAATGCTACTAGAAGATCAATGTGGGATGTAACGAGTGATGTTGTAAGACACAACTCATGTTCGACTCCAACCCATGAGATAAAATTTTGTTTGGTTCACAACTTCACATCGATAAATTCATATTCTTAATGTCCTTAACGTAATATGCAAAACTGACAAAGATGGATGCATAGTACGAGTATTGTGTCACATGACCCCTATCAAATAAAATTAGTTAAATCAAGAATCTATAACATAAGGTTGTACATTATGCCACTATGATTGGAGATTTGGAGGGGGTGCGTGCCACCTCAGCTCTCACGTGTGAAACACCAACTATAGGGGCGTGAAGTTGGGCCTTGAAGAAGAGTCGTAAGCCCAGTCATGGGTGTTGGGGCATATGTTGAAGTCCAATTTTGATGCAAATTTAAGGGGCCCTCCAAGTATATGCCTCGATGAAGTATTTTTTTTTTTTTATAAATAATATAAATTTTCAATGCAAGATTAATTTAAGGCCAATATTGATTTTTCTCAACTTACGTGTGCTAGTTATCTATTTTTTGTAAATTAATTATATAGTCCTATTTCTTTTCTAAACATTTAGGAATAAATTTTAACAAAAACGGATGTGTTTTGATAAATATATATTTTTGTCTCGTAAACGGTTTTGATACGCGTTTGGATAGACATTTTAAGTGATAAGTAATTGTTTGAAGAAACTAACATTAGTTGTTTAAAAAATAAATAATATTAAATACATATACAAAAATTAATTAATAACAATGATTAAGTAATCATTAAATAGCTTGTCACACTAGCTAACTCATACACATACACGTATTTAATGAGTGTAAGTGTGATCACATTTCCTGCCTAGGAGACGCTTACGTTGATGCACTTATCAAGTACTCTAGCCTCCACAAACATATAATAAAATCTACTAGTGATAACGCATAAACCTCATACATGGAATTGTAATAATTAGAGTTTGATTTTCCTAAGGTGACAACCGTATAAAAATCATAACTTTTACGTTATACGTACGAAAATATTTTGACATGAAATTTGTTAAAAAGAACCAGAATAATAAAATATAAATCTGGTTCATAGATTGACGGAGGTGGCGTCGTCAGCGGGTCTGTGGTTGTAAGAGGCTTGGCTTCATCTGCAAAGCCATTTTTCAGTGTCTCATTTCCAATTAAGAATGTCATTATGAAAATCGCAGCAACCACCATCTTCTTTTATTTGTGGTTTCTTCTCTCCCTTTCTTTCTCTTTCTATCGATTTGTTGAACGATAAAAGGTGACACATGTGATGTGGGGTAAATGTGGCACCACCGGATGTAAACAGACGTCAGAAGGTTGGTGCACCACAAACTTGTATCATGTGCTACTTAGTTGTATTAAGTGACGTCAGCAGTTAGTGTACTGTAGTAACTGACCAAGGTGTTTGATATAGATTATAATAAGTATATAATAAACAAATTATATCGCATGTAATTTAACTGTAAGATCGAAATTTAAGTTATGATATGTAGGAATTAAAATTACTTTAATTAATTGCAATGAATACTTTTAAACAAATAAATGGTGGTAATTAACTTTTTCTTTTATGTTAGCATTTTGTTTTAAGGCAATATATAACTTAGGGGTTGTTTGTTTCAGCCTCTTAGTGGTTTGTTTCAGACTTTTAGTAGTTCAGATGTCTGAATGGTTTAACACTTAATGGTTCAGACTGTTTGTTTCGCGAGCAAATGTCTGAATGGTTTAGACATTTGCATATGAATAGTTAAGCATTATATTAATGTTGAATGGTTAAGAGGTCTAATCCTGAATGGTTAAGACCTCTTATCTGAATTGGTCAGATATTTGTTTTTAAATAGTTAAGCGATATACTAACTATTAATGGTTCAACACTTAATGGTTCAAACCTATTATTGGTTCAGCACTTAATTATTTAGAAATTATCAAATAACCCCTTACATTACGATGAATAAAGATGCCTTGATTTACAGCTAACTAATCTCCAATCTATGTGTGTATTTCATGATGAACATGTGTGATGTAATTCAATAATACATATATACATATGTATGTGTGTATATATTTACACGGACGATCCGGTGTACGGTTTAAGTAATTAAGTCCAAAATGCAAGCCACTAACCGAACCAAACCAGCCGATCTTTCAAGACGCAAACCGTCATGTTTTAAACCAACAAAAACAACCAAATTTCTTCGATCTGGTCTGCTTTAAGCGGTTTATGAACACCCGTGTTGAGGAGATTGCATACATATTAACTACAAGTTGTGTACGTGAACAAAAACTTTAATATTATATATTATTTTTATCTCCATACGTTAAAATTGTAATCAAAATTAAATTGTATACTCAATATTTCATTGCTACATGGTTAATTTTTTACATTTCGATATGAATTTTATACAGAGTCGTGTAGGCAACAACTTTTTACCAAAAGCATATGTTCTTACATTCGTCCAAATACTAATCGTTGCAACATGAATATTTCTTTTCGATATGAACTATATTCAAAACTGAGCCATCGCAGCGCACGACCCAAAACTCATATGCCAAATATAATATATTTTATTTTTTACAACATAATGTTCTATTTAAAATTTCACATACACCATTACGCTATGCTTATTTTTACCTACGCACCCCCCGAAACCCGACCACAACTACATGGATTCACGTTTATGTTTCGACATTAATTTTTTCACGGTTTTACAACTAGTTTAGAAAAAGGTTTTTAAAAGATGCATATGCATTTTTTATTAAAAATACTTCTATAAATAAAACTTTCTAACAGAAACTTTGCGTATCCAACTATATTAGAAGCAACAAAAAACAAACTTTTAAAAAACACTCTTTTTATAAATATTAATCCAACAACACTGTGTTACTAAATAAATTTTCAACCAACACTATTTTTTTTTTAACAATTTCACATACGATACGTTGGTAGAAGAAATATTTGTTTTATTATAAACTTTATGACATGACAAACCAATGAAAAGCTCTTAGTTAAAAATACAACCCATTTTGGGCAAATGCTCGTCCCCTCATACAAACGATTATTATTCTTCTTCCGTACAACCCCTCTGTAATGCGCATGCTTCATTTCTCATCCTCTGTTTCTGTGATTCTCTCTGCATTCTGTGTGTATGTGTGCTTCATCGCTTCAAGTTGCAACATTTTGTATCTTTTTGCTTTGATTCAACTCGCAGAAACAGAGTTTCTTGAAAGGGTAAACGATAATGGCACCAAGAGGAAGACCACCGAAGGTATTATACTATTATCGCTTCATTTCCTCTGTTTCTTGATGATTCTTTTAGGCTTTCTGCGAGCTTTTGGGTTCTTTGATCGATTGATTGATGATTGATGAATGATGAATACCCATTTGTGTTCTTGAATGATCGTGTAGCCTCGTACTTCTCGAATGGATGCTGCTATTGATGCAATGAAGCCTTATGGGTTCGAGAAAGAGTTGGTTGTCGCTAAGATGCGTGAGCTTCTCAAGGTATTGCTCTGTTTTTTGGGTGTAAATTTTCGGTTTTTTGGGGGATTTTGAAGATCTTTGATGTGTTTAGGTTATCTTGATTCTGATTTTATTGTTTGTGGTTATATAATCGAACGATAGATGATAGATCCCCTGTTTAGATTGTATTCTGTTTACTGTTCTTGATGGGGTTGATTCAGTAGTTGATCACATGTAAGGGGAGAGCAATAGTCAATCAGCGTAATATTCTAAAACCTGTCGGGTCGGATCCGAACTGTTCTTCAGTTAAGTTTCTTTGTTAATAAAAATAGAAAAACCCTACCTTTATATATAGCGTTAATGACACAAATAGTCCCTGTGATTTATTTAAAATAACAGATTTAAGTATTAAGAGTTTCAAGTAACAAGTTTGGGTATTATGTTTTCAATTTTGTCACAAATTTGAGTATTAACACTAACGGACGTTTGATTATATGTTAAATTTGAATAAAAAGACTAAAATACCCTTTAAGGGTTAATTTTATAATTATATCTATCTTCCTATTCTAAGGACCATTTGTGTAATAAACCATAAAACAAAAAGAAAACCTAACTCAACCCCACACCCTTGTCTACCTCACGTCCAACCACCACCACAACCATTCCGTTCGCCTCCCCACCTCCACCAACGCCAGCTACCGACTTGGTCAGACGAAGCCACAACCAAAATAAACCCGGTTCCCCCACCTCCGGCGACACCATCTCTAATCGCACTCGTGGTACCAAACATACCACTGGTTCCCCCACCTCCGATGACACCACCTCTAATCACTCCGGTGAGTACTAAACAAATGTGAGCTAAACCAACATAATCTCTGTCCTAATCTTCTTCTCAAACCTAAAGCATTTTCTTAAAACCCTAAAACCCAAATCAAGCGTTACCTAATTGGGGATTCTTGATGTTGAGGCTTATAGGCAGAGCTTTGAACTCAGGGACTAAACCAACGACTTTGGTGTTCGATGATGATGATGATGGTGCGATGGTGGTGATGGTGCGATGGTGGTGATGGTGCGATGGTGGTGATGGTGTGATGGTGTGATGGTGATGATGATGCGATGATGATGATGATGATGATGGTGAGATGGTGGTGGCGGCGGCAGTTGGTGGTGGTGTTGGCTGGTGGTCGTCAGTCGGTGGTGGCGGTGGCATGGTCGGTGGTCGATGGGTAATGGCGGTGAAGATGAAGATGGCTGCTGTTGTTTCCTTTAAGATCTGTAAAACACAAGGTGTCCTTTAACATATATAATTACATAAACAGCCCCTAGTATAATAAATTACGCAAGCAGTCCCTTTAAGTTGCATTGGTAATCCTTGTGAAGTGAAAAGACGAAAATGCCTTAGATTAAACAAAAAAACTAACGTCTGTTAGTCTTAGTACCTTAACTCGTTACAAATTAAAAGCACAGTACCCCAACCTGTTACAAAAAAGTCTTAGTACCCAAACCTGTTATTTTGAATAAACCACGGGGACCATTTATGTAATTAACTCTTATATATATTTGGGAATTTCACATCATACCTAGTTAAGCTAGTGTCATTGTTCGAATCATTAGTGTAAATCATGGGTGTATGATAAATGATAGTGATGAAAGTGTTCTTGTAGGCGTATAAAAATGTGTAGTGGTGTTTGTATCAATGTAAAGTTTAATTTAAAATAAAAGAATAGGTCTAGTAGTGTGATTGATTGGTTGGAAAAAATAGGAAAAAATTCAAAAATAATCTCTCTTTGCATTACATAGATCACATTAAAGCCTATCACGTCCCGTATCACGCCCAGGGAGGCGGTGTTCTGGGTGTGATAGGCCTAGGCTGTATTTTCATCATGCCCTACTATGAATCTATGATTGGTTTTATTGTGATTAATGAATTTATAATATTAATTATTAAAATCCAATTTGTCTGAAAACTTCAAATTGATTCAGGAATACGAGGGCCAATACTTGTTTATTGAGCTTGACGCGTATAGCGTACTTTTGGAAGCTCTTATTTCCGACCAAGACACCCAACACGATCACCAGCAAAATCAACTAGAGGTTGCTCCCGGGGAGACTTCTAGTTCGGTAATTTATTTAGTTTATAACACTTTTAGAATGTTTAACTTCGTCATGTCAATCCATTAGACTGACACCGTTAGAATGTCTGTTAAAAAAATTTTTGGGGATTAACAATTCTATTACTTTCATGCAGAAAGTGATCATGGAAGGTAAAAATGTGAAAGACAATCAAGCAATTGTGCCCACAGATGGATTCATTGACATTCCAGTATGCTCTTCCACCACTCATGCCATTCTTCCACCACCACCACCGCCGCTGCCACCGCCACTACCACCTCCACCGCCTTCATCGCCGCCTCCACCGCCTTCATCACCACCTCCCCTGCCACCACCTCCACCACCACCTCCAGTTTTAGACATAGTTCTACCACACCCACCACATGTCCTGTCTGCAGCCTTTACACCTAGTGAAAATGTTCACCCCCGAAGGCGAAAACCATGTCATGGCTGGATCTGCGACAATGATGAAGAGTTGCGGTTTGTAATACTACCATCATCGTTGAACGGGCAGATCTCGCCACCAAAATCACCACCCACGCGACCGGAGAAACCACATCAACGGGCACAAGTAGAGCTCACCAGCAGGAGAAAGACTGGATCGAAACGACGATCAAGATGGGATTTGAGGCCTGAAGATTTGTAGTTCTAATGCCTTCATTATGAACTAATCTTAGTGTTTATAACCTCTTGACAATAAAACAGTTTTAGGTGCAGTAGAAAATTGATGGGTGACTAGTTAAGTGTTTGATTTTATGATATGAAATAGGAAGATGAATATCATATCAAAATTTTGTTTTTATGATGATATTATATAGTGGTGTCGAGGTCCGGTTTTGTAATGATGTCTCTTTTAAATGGGTGAGGGTTTAAGTCCCGTTGCGAACAAAATGGACCTGTAATTATTATTTGTAATTGTTTGCATACTCATCAGATATTTTTGAATGCATCACAAGAGCACACATAACGCATATGATGCAGATTAGTATTAAAAAAACTTTTCTTATTATTAGTAGTTTCTAACAGTTTGGAAAATCATAAAAAGGATATGTTTCCTAGTCAACGAGGGTGACTTATCTTCAAAACGAGTTGAATACCAAAGTCTTGAGAAGAAAATATGTTTTCATTTGATCTCAACCCGAATGAAGAGGAAAATGAGGAGCCACTAAGACCCCAAAGAAATTCAAATTTTAACGAGAAGATCTTTTTAAAACCATCTTCGAGTTTAGTTGTTAATATAAAAAACACGTTGAGGATAAAAATACATTTGAGCGGAGATGTTGCGAACCAAGAAAGAAGAAAAATAAAATAAACTTTGACATAGTTTAAAAGGCCATTTATACGATTCATCATTCAAGAACAACGAAAAAACAAACACATGAAGTAAATTGCAGAGCCACATGACCATTTGCCCGGACTATTGTTGAGTATGTTGTTGACTCATAACTAAGAATTAGAAGAACGTCGGGGTGGGACCTATTATTTGCATTTCTATTTCTTTTTCAATTAGATATATTTTTTTAATTTTATATAGCTTTGTAATTTTTTATTTAATGAAATTTGTTTTTTATATTTAAAAATAATAACATCAGATTTTTTATTTTCCCTAGTTTTCTTATTTTTTTTTTGTGTTTCACAGGGAGTCCTCCGATTTCCTAACTTAATATTTTCCCCATTCTCAATCACAATTTAACCGATGAATGCCGATGAATATCCTCATCCAAAGGTTTTTTGACACCAGATCCGATGTGGTGTTCCTATCTAGGGAAACAAGACCACCGGATACCATCATACCACATCATATCCCAGGTCGTTTCCCGTAAGTCCATAACCACTCCGTCTCACCTAAGAAAAAATAATACTTGAATTAGTTAAAAAAGCAACTAAATATTAACCGGCAAAAAAAATAACTAAATATGAATAAAATTTCAATCAGCCGCTCACGAGGGCCCCAATCCACAACGATGGTATCAATTGATCGTCAAAGATTTTCTCTGTATATTATAGTTTTTGTGGGAGAGAGGATACATTGATTAGGTTATAAGTAGGTTAATCGTAAATCAATTTATTATCTTATTTTATTTGTTCACTCTGCCTTTTTGTTGCTGTAAAAAACCTAGATTATGTTGAGAAGATCAAAATTTAGCATCACGTACCCAAGATTTAGCTATAACTAAGCTTTACATAATTATATATTTAATAAAATTATTAGCCGTATGGATGATTAGTGTAAGGTGAAGGTTTGTGTGCATAATCATATTTCTATCCTTGTGATGTGCTCAATGAGTTTAGTATCTAAGTGATGACTAGGATTGCATGATTAATGTTATGGTGCAATGAGTGTTACAATATCTAACGAAAGAATTGGTGCATTCCATTTTCTAAGTGAAGTTGACATACTTTGTACATTTGAATGTGAAAAATGCTTCTTTTATCTTTAAGTTATTGTATTAGATTTTAGGGGAGTTCAAAAAATTCCAAAACTTGTAAAAGTATTACGGTACTTAAAAACCTGCAAACTGTATGATGTCTAGGTTAGTTCATGATTTTGATGACACTGTGACAGGCAGTTAACTGAAGGACTTTTTCAACTCTTATCTCTATGAACAATATTAAATCTTTCTCAAAAACATGTTGATTGAAGACCTTAAAAGAAAAGAAAGTTAAAATTAAGTTTCCTCTGTTTGTAATAGATGGTTTGATTGTATTCACATTATATCTTGTGTTGTGAAGAATAAAAGCAAGGGCGAAGTGTCATAATCGTCAAGGAACGAATTGTTCTTGAAAGTCACATACAATCTTCTGAAGGCCACCAAGGGATTCTTGATGTTGGGTGACTTGATAAACGAATGTGTTTATTGTTGCACTTAAGGTTGTGCACCTCCACAACCGAGGAACTAAAAGAAGCTTTATGCGAGAGTGTGAAGCATGAAGCAATATTCAACACCGAAATCTGTTGAAGATGGTAACTTCATGTCCAGATGTCGACTTCATGATAATGATCTCATAGCATTGGCATACGACTTCATGCCTAAAGGTAATTTACATGATAGATTGCATTGAAGTGCATATACATCTACAGAAAATATTGGTTATGCATCTAGAAAACATGAAATTCGTTACTATGATCAAAAAATAGAATTAAATAGACACCAACGTACGTAATTTATTATAATTATAAAAAGCATCTTATAAACAACAAAAGTCAATAAACACCAACATGATATGTTATGCTTATAAACAACCCTTAATAAATTATGTGTATATAATGCATTCATCACATCAGTACATCACCATCGCCCCAACTACCACAACCCCACCGATTGTCCATTCTTGGCCCCCTCATGAATTAAACCAATAACCAACTTTCATCTATCATTTAATTTTTCAACATTCAGCTTTTAATATATGGACTTATCATTGAAAGGATCCAATTAATATATTGAGAAATATTTTATTAAATAATAACATAGATGAAACATACATAAACTTGGTTACATTCTACTGAATTATTATAGATTATATTTAGACCATTTCTAGTTTTCAAAGCAAAACAATCAATATTATGAAAATAACATGTTGGGGTGTGTCTATCTAGCCATTAATTTATTGCTGTATGATACTCTGTAGGCACAATTCTTCAGTCAATTTGTGGGTGGCATTTGTTTCATTATCTTCATCTCACTCACATTATAGTTTATACAACTGAGTTTTAAATACAACTAAGTGTTCTTTTAATCTAAAGTATAGTAGTTGCAGAAATGAAATCAAGCCAGCCAATTTGCTATCCATCCTCCTTTCATCTCAGTTTTCACCTTTTTAGTATTGTTATATTTCTAGTTACATATGCTAAGTCTGCTTCTAACGGAGGAAACGAGAGTGATCGTATGGCGTTGTTGTCGTTGAAGTCGATGATCACCCATGACCCGTATGGAGCTCTAACCTCATGGAACAGTTCCTCTCATTTTTGTGATTGGAATGGTGTTTTATGTGGGAAGCGGCACAAAAGAGTAATTCGCTTGAGACTGTATTCCCAAGGACTAGCAGGCTATTTGTCTCCTCAGGTAGGGAATCTCAGTTTTCTCCGTTACCTTGTAATATTCAACAACAGCTTTCAAGGAACCATCCCGGCAGAAGTTGGTCGTTTATCAAGGCTAAGTTTACTCAACCTTGACAGTAATAAATTTGAGGGAGTTATTCCAACTAACTTGTCTGGTTGTTATAACCTTGATACGCTTGTGGTTTCCGCCAACAGGTTAGTTGGAAGCATACCCAAGGAGATGGGTTTCCTGTCTAAGCTTGCTTTTATTGTTATTCATGGAAATAACTTGACAGGTGGGATCCCACCTTTCTTGGGGAATCTTACATCAATCGAATCGTTCTCTGCTACGAGAAATCCATTGGGTGGGAACATTCCAGACACCTTAGGCCGTTGGAAAAGATTAAAAGCATTTTACTGTGGCGTTTGTAACTTAAATGGAACCATCCCTGATTCAATTTATAACCTCACGGTTCTAAATGATCTCTCGTTGCCTGATAATCAGCTTACTGGTAGTCTTCCATCAACCATAGGTGCAACGCTCCCTGATCTTGTTCGCCTTCAGTTGAGTGATAACCAACTCACTGGGGTTCTTCCACTCTCCATATCTAATTGCTCAAAATTAGGATTTATTGAAATGAGTGAGAATAAGTTTAATGGAAAGCTAAAAGTCGACTTTGCTAAACTTAGAGATATATATCAAATAACCTTAGTTGGAAACCTTTTGGGAAGTGGCGAAGCTGATGAAATGAAGTTTGTTGATTCTTTAGAAAACTGCACCAAGTTGCAGATATTGGATCTTGGTTATTGCAAGTTTCGAGGAGTGCTCCCGAGATCAATTGGTAATCTTTCTCATCAACTTTATTATCTATCTTTTGGTGAAAATCAGTTATATGGAAACCTCCCCTCAACTATAGGTAATCTAGTAGGCTTAACAAACTTATACCTAGGAGGTAACAAGTTCTCTGGAAAAATCCCCTTTACCATTGGTAAGCTTCAAAATCTAGGAGTAGCTAGTTTGTCTAGTAACCAATTTGCAGGTTTGATTCCGGATGCTATCGGAAACTTATCATCCTTGCTTGAACTTTCTATAAACTCTAATACATTGGAAGGACGTATTCCCCCAAGCCTAGGAAATTGTCAGAAACTATCAAAGTTGTTCCTTGCTGACAATAAACTTAGTGACAGAATACCTAAAGAGCTTCTTCAACTTTCATCGCTATCCATAATATTGAATCTTTCTCGCAACAACTTGTCTGGTTCACTTCCAACAGAGGTTGGAGACCTTAAGATGTTAACTTATCTGGATTTATCACACAATAATCTATCAGGGGACATTCCTAGTAGCATTGGTAGTTGCACTAGCCTTTTATTCTTATCACTCAAAGGAAACTTATTTCAAGGCATGATACCACCATCATTACGTTCCGTGAGAGGAGTGGCCAGACTTGATCTTTCTTATAATAATTTATCTGGCCAAATTCCTCGATTCTTGGAACGTTTCTCGTTAGAATATTTGGACTTATCCTTTAATGATTTTGAGGGTGAAGTACCCGTTGCAGGACTGTTTGCCAATGCAAATGCCTTCTCAATTTTAGGGAATAGTAGGCTTTGTGGTGGAGTAGTTGAACTTGGGTTACCGAAATGCAAGGAGACGAAGAAACATAAAAAAAAGTTTTATTTATTCGTAGTAGGTATTTTGATTGCATTCGTACTTTTTGCCATAGTATGGTTCGTGTATGCTTGGTCTATGAAGAAAACCAATGACCAAGAGTCTCGATCATCGACGAAGGACCCGTTCTCCAATGTATCGTATAGTCAACTTCTCGAGGCTACCAATGGATTCTCTGAAACCAATTTGATTGGTGATGGGGGGTTTAGTTCTGTTTATAAAGGAATCCTTGATAATTATGGTGGACTTGTCGCAATCAAAGTCATACACCTCCAAATTCGAGGAGCTGACAGAAGTTTTCTCGCAGAATGTGAAGTATGGCGTAGTATTCGCCATCGGAATCTATTGAAGATAATAACTTCATGTTCAAGTGTTGACTTCAAAGGCAATGATTTCAAAGCTTTGGTTTACGAGTTCATGCCTAATGGGAGTTTACATGACTGGTTGCACTCAAGTGCCAAAAAATCCAAACTTGACATTATTACAAGAACACATATTCTCATTGATGTCGCATGTGCACTTGATTATCTTCATAATCATTGCCTAACAACCATTGTTCATGGTGACTTAAAGCCTAGCAACATTTTGCTTGATGATGATATGGTGGCCCACGTTGGAGACTTTGGTTTAGCACGATTCATTGGAACAGATACAAACAAAAACAACTCTTTAGCTGTTAAAGGAACCATTGGGTATGCAGCTCCAGGTAAATTAATGCATTCCGAAATCTCCATATTTACTTACATCGTTACCTTTTTCTAATGTAAATACTTGCACGTTGTAGAGTATGGTCTCGGGAGTGAGATGACAAGTAGTGGGGATGTCTACAGTTTTGGAATATTATTATTGGAGGTGATAACAGGAAAAAGGCCAACAGACGACATCTTCAACGATAGCCTCAACCTTCATAAATTTGTGTACATGGCCTTGCCAGAGCATGTAACTGACGTTATTGATGGCGACCTTCTAAATTACCATAGAGATGATGCAACTGCTATGCAAAGTAAGGAACCAAACACAAAGGGCATAGAAGAATGTCTGACTTCAATTTTGAAGATTGGAGTATTATGCTCGATGGATTCCCCACCGCAGCGGATGAATATCAAAAACGTTGTTCACGAGTTGCAGCTTGCTATGGATGCACTTAAAAATGTTTGAGGTGCCTTGTTCTTGATCTTTTTCTTTTACTTGAGTAGTAATGAAAATATATAGGGGTTTTTATTTGTTTTCTAAGTAATCTACTTGCATGTAATGTTGAAATTTTGTGCTTTCGTTTACTCGTTGCTGTGCATTCAAGGTGAGTTCTCAGCCCCACTTTACCTATTTTCTTTGGGGGAAAGAACGTGTGTTCAAAACGTATTTTCATTTGATCAGTATTACTGTAATGTCACTTGCTTACTAGTGTTGTACCAACTTGAGTCCTCACATTTCAAACCGTTAATATATGTTCTTCAGCGAGGTAATTCTGAGTAGATCTACTGCGTTTGACAAACCACACCCGGGCTAGTCGCGCTAGCACAACTGCATGTCAAACGAGTGTTTAATTGACCTAATTTCTGTTGCTGTGGTTTGGTAGCCACAGCCAAGGCCTTCATTTACATTGTCAGCTTCGGTTGCGAACTTCATACACTATGTAACTTATTAAGTAGACTAGCTATCTACTAATATTACTTTGTTTACTGTATCGGTTACTATTATTATGTTCTGTTTATCAAAACATGTGAGCTCACCAACCTTGTGTTGACACTTTAGCATGTTTCTTTCAGGTTCTCAAGGTGCGCACGATTAGGAACATCTCATTCATGCATTTATCTTACGGGTCAAATGAATATTTATTTCTCTTTCATGAATATTATTTCATTGGTTTGCGCGTGTTGCGCCATTTTAAATTGAGATTAATTATGCTTCCGCAACTATTATTATGTTCACCTGAATAACTCTGTTTTTGGAAATTTCAAACGTTAACGAGTAATTATGTTTTGTAATTGACGTGTCGTTTGGTGTAACTAGTGGCTGAGATCCTGGTATGTCACACGCCTAACGGTAATACCATGTTTGTGGAAATTGAGGGTGTGACAAAATAGCTTCTTTGCCTTTATTTTTTAGAGATGAGTCCATCTGCAAATGTTCAGTTGGTGTTTTACACTTTTACTTCCACTGCTAGCCACTTTTGACATGTTCAGTGACTGCATGTAATCTTAAATCACTTAAGATAGCTTCAGGTAAAGATGTAACTTTGACCAATTTACTGTTGTTGGTGTTAAAAGATTTACCTTCAAAATGTAGTCATAGGTGAATACATTTGCCTCTCTAACTGATAAAGATTATAAATTTGAATCGATCTTGCTTCTTATTTTGATGTTGAAACAAGCCCCTCAATAATCTTATCATGTCATACGCTCATGGTGGTTTGACTCCGTTGTCTAGGTGACGTCAAGAGCATCATCGAATGTGTTTTATAAGCATCTGGAACGGTTGTAATCGCATCCCTCAAAGGCAGGTAGGAAAAGGGTGTGTTAATATCATACAAATATCTTTTCATGTATGAGATGATGAATTAATCTTGATAACTATTAGTTTATCTATTTAAAATTTAGTTTGATTTGGATACTGTTTAGAATATTTTATTATATGTTTGAGTTGGTTTTTTAGTTTGAGTCTAATTAGGAGTGTTAGTTATAGTTTTAGTATAAATAAATGGTTTGGGTATTGTAATTTCTTGGCTCAAGTTTTCGTTTGAGTTTATCAAAAAGGTCGTGGGAGTTCCACAAATCGTCGCGTTCATTGTCAAGTTTGATCCGATTAATTCCAACATGAGAACCTTCTCTAATTATGATACTGATCATTGAAGTTCATATGAATTTGGTACGTTTGTGGTCGTTATTATTATCATATGTTTATTTTGGCATTCATAAATGCTTATTAGATTACACATCTCAAGTTTATAGAAAAATTCAAGAAATGGTAATAAGTTATCTTATTGTTTCATTAAAATCCTTCAACGTTTTCTTTTTCCAATAAAATCACACAAAATTCAAAACAAAATAATTCAATATGCTAAAATCAACCATTTCAATATCGGAGTTTTTTTCCACAAAAGGTGTTGGTGGAAAAAAAAAATATTTACCAAAATGGGTGATTTAAAAAATATTTACCAAAATAAGTGTTTTTTAATTTTTTTTATATTCATCTATTATTCTTTTACTTATTATTATTTTATTTTGATGGAAAAATACTATTCTTTTGAATAAAAAAACCCACAAATAAAATGTCCATTGCTTGCAAGGCCATTATCATGCCTGGAATTGTCCATACCTGGATTAAATGATCAATTTTTATATAAAAAGTGAAGTTTAACTAAATTAAATTATCTATCGTATATTTCCGTTGCATATTGTACCCATTATACAGTTGAGATCATTTCAAAATTAAACCCACTTCTTGATCGTATGAAGAACCGCCGAGTACTTTAACGCCATCAAAAACGTTAATGTCTATAACCATTGAATAGACAACCTTAACCTTGTGACTTCAACTTGTTTCGCAATCCAAATAGCATGTGACCTACGAAACTTATCAAAAGCCCGCTATTTATCCAAACTCCAAGTAACCGAACCATCAAATATCTACGCTCAACGTAAAACTGCAGCAGACGGTTGAGTGTCCGTGAACAACCGAATAGTCACCATCACGTAGTCGTGTTTAATAGACGCCACTAATTATGCCCGTATTTATAGTATTGTAATTAGTGTTTATTGTATCAATTATCTCCAAAAATAGGAGATCTCTTTGTATCATTATATATTGATTATTGTAAATGAAAGAGGGCAAGGGATTATCATTGTTTTACATGGTATCACCCTAAAGATCCTCCTACCTATATCTCCTATTTTCTTTCGAAAACCTCCTGCCACCTCGAAACCCTTGCCGCCGCCTCTTCTCCTTTGTCAGCCATCACCTTCGAACCTTCCTTTCCAATGGCCGATCACAAGTTGCACCCTGCTGTCACAGTTTCCAACATCCGAACCTTCGTCCCTATCACCTTAGACAATGAAGCCGCCGATTATAACACATGGTCGGAACTATTTCGAATCCATTGTACAGCGTTTCTTGTGGCTGACCACCTTGAGCCTCGTCGTCCCTCACCCAATAAGGAAAAGCCTCCTGCCGATAAGGAAAAGCCTTCTGCTGACTCGTGGGAACGTCTTGATGCCATAGTTCTCCAATGGATCTATGGCACAATCTCTACCGGCCTTCTAAAAACTGTAATAAAAAAGAGCACCACCGCATATGATGCTTGGAAAGCCATCGCGAATCTCTTCCAAGACAATAAAGCCACCCGAGCCCTCTTTCTCAAACAAAAATTCGCAAACACTCGTCTTGAAAATTTTTCTTCCATGCATGAATATTGCCAAGAGATTAAGGTTTTGGCCGATCAATTGAATAATGTTGGGTGCCCCGGTTGACGAACAAGATCTCGTTTTGCAACTCATAACCGGTCTCACCGAACAATACGAAACCGTAGGCACCATACTCCAAAACACCAAACCTTTTCCCTCGTTCGTTGAGGTACTTTCCCAGTTATGCATGAATGAAACTACAAAAGCTAACCAAGCCCTCCACTCTGCCCAACAAGCCGCAACGGCTCTACACGTCCAAAGCCAAACTCGCTCCTCTTCGGCCAATCCTAACACCACCGCTTCTCAAACCACATCCGACACTACCTGCAGCCGAGGCCTTTCCTGTGGATGCGGCAGAGGCCGTTCATCGTCTTCTCAGCCGAACCGTTCCAGGGGGCAGCCCAATTATCTGGCCCAATCCCAACACCCTTACATAATATTTCCTGACAATTAGGCCACTACCCAATGGGCCTCTCTTCTCAACAATACCTATAGCCCACAATCCACCCAAACACCACCCTGCCCTTACCCAGCAACCCCTCGGCCGAATAGTTCACAGGGCATTCTGGGCCCCCGGCCTGCACAGGCCCACACGGCTACTCACAGCCTGACGCCGACCGACATTACACAGGCGCTCTATACTCTCTCTATGAGTCAGCCTTCTGACCCAGTTGGTTACATGGACACCGGCGCCTCTGGCCACATGGAGCAACCAGGTATGAATTCCTCGTCTATTTTTAATACTTGCACTAATAAGCAAATAATTGTTGGAAATGGCACAATCATTCCCGTAATTGGACAAGGCAACAAAACATTACCACCGCCTTTTACGCTCTTCAAACTAAACAATATCCTTTATGCTCCTAACCTCATTAAAAACCTCATCTCTGTTCGTCGCCTAACGACAGACAATTTAATTTCCATCGAATTTGACCTGTTTGGTTTTCTTGTGAAGGATCTCAAGACCAAAGAACCTATCCTACGATGCAATAGCTCGGGAGACCTCTACCCTCTAACCACCAACTTCATCAAGCCTCCCTCCAAACCTACTGCCTTAGCTGCTGTTACTCAAGACCGCTGGCATCAACGCCTTGGGCACCCGGACAACTCTTTATTGCATTCGTTAAAGTCTAGTTCTTTTATTGATTTTAATAAACCGAACAATACACTTTGTCAATCATGTGTTTTTGGCAAAAGTGTTAAACTTTCGTTTTATGATTCTTTGAATAAAACTCATTTGCCTTTTGATATCATTCACAGTGATTTGTGGACCTCCCTGGTTTTCAGCACCGGCGGTCACCGCTATTATATATTGTTTCTTGATGATTTCACAGATTTTCTATTGACTTATCCCCTAACCAAGAAATCTCAAGTTTACAACACCTTTACCAACTTCCATAACCATATTCATACACAGTTTGAACAAAAAAATTAAACAGTTCCAATGTGATAATGGCACCGAATACGCTAACAATAATTTTAAACAGTTTTGTCACATCAATGGAATGCAATTTCGTTTCTCCTGTCCCCACACCTCCTCCCAGAATGGCAAAGCCGAGAGAAAAATACGAACCATCAATAACATGATTCGTACCCTTTTATCTCAAGCCTCTTTACCTCCCTTATTTTGGCATCATGCCCTTGAAACTACCACCTACCTCCTAAACATTCTCCCTAAGAAAACCCACAACTTCTTATCCCCCACTACCCTTCTATACAATGTCCTCCCAACCTACACACATCTTCGAGTGTTTGGTTGCCTATGCTATCCCACCACTGTAACATTCGGCCCCTCACACCACCAATATTGTCCGCTTTGCCCACGAGGAGCTCACGGATTTGCTTTTGGTTGCCTGGGTAAAAACTTCCCAGGGAGGTCACCCATAATGGTATCAGAGCCACTCCTGTGCTGTTCGGGATGGTGGGGCAAACCTCATCAAGGATGGTGAGTCCCCGGGGGTGTTCAAAGGGACACCTTAGGCAAATTCTACATCCATTGATGGGATGGTGGGGCAAACCTCATCGAGGACGATAAGTCCAAAAGGGGGGGTGTTTGTAACACTCTAGGCGAATCCTACATCGACTTTGGACAGGAGAGATTCCTGGTTCATAAAGGAATGTCTTGCCTCTAATATCACCAATGCGTTTTGGGCGTATTGGTTGTGGATGAGAGGAGAACTCCACAGTTAAGTGTGTTCAGGTGGCAGCAATCCAGGGATGGGTGACCTCCCTGGGAAGTTTTCACCCGGGCAACCAAAAGCAAATCCGTGAGCTCCTCGTGGGCAAAGCGGATAATATTGGTGGTGTGAGGGGTAGGATGTTACAACCACCCCCTCCACCACCATAAATAAACTCACCAACCACTCCAAACCTTATGTCTTTCTTAGTTACCCTTCAAACCATCGCGAATATAAATGTTTTGACATCTCTACTAATCAAATCTTTATATCTCGTCATGTCCAGTTTAAGAAATTCATTCATCCCTTCTCCATACAACACTCCAATACCACCCTAGACTACACCTTTCTTTCCCCTCCATTTAACCCACTGTTGTGGGACAATGTCCACTCATCACAACCCACTGTCCCACCCAACGCCCCATATCCCACTTCCCTCGGCACACCTCTAGCCGGCCCAACCGCATCACACCAACCTTCACCATCTCCTCACCAACCATCAGGCCCACGTACAGCTTCCCCTGGCCCAACTATCACCCATTTAGCCCAAACCATTTCTCCACCCCATTCTCCACCTTCTGCCCACCCTTCGGACCCAGCACCGAACACTCAGACTCCACCTCAACCGTCACCTCAAACCACCCCTCCCCACCCGGTCCAACAATAACCGCCCCGTACCATGCGCACTAGAGCAATGAACGGTATCACCAAACCCAAACAACTATTCAACCTTAACACTACTTCCATTGTTCCAATCCTGAAAACTCCCCACCTTGCCTTGTCCACACCTGAATGGTACGATGCCATGCCAAACGAATTTAGTGCACTTATTAAAATGAGACTTGGGAACTAGTACCACGTTGCTCGGACATGAATATTATTCGTAGTATGTGGCTCTTTAAGCACAAATTTCATTCCGATGGCTCTTTAGAACGTTACAAAGCAAGGTTGGTATGTGATGGTCGTAGTCAACAGGTTGGGGTTGACTGTGGTGACACTTTCAATTTGGTGGTAAAACCTATCACTATACGGACGGTTCTCACTCTGGCTCTCTCTAAATCATGGCCCATACACCAATTAGATGTTACAAATGCATTTTTACACGGCCACTTACAGGAAACCGTTTACATGCACCAACCAATGGGATTTCGCCATCGGGACTACCCTGATCATGTTTGCCGCCTCAAGAAGTCTCTTTACGGCCTCAAACAGGCACCCAGGGCCTGGTATCAACGGTTCACTGACTTTGTCCTTCGGCATGGATTCACTCAGTGCGAAATGGATAATTCCTTATTTATTTATCACCATGGTCATGATGTCGCCTATCTTCTAATCTATGTGGACGACATCATACTCACCACCTCCTCTGACCAACTCCGCCAATGGCTCATGACTATTCTTGCAGGTGAATTTGCTATGAAGGATTTGGGACCCTTATCCTATTTTTGGGCATCTTGTTCACTAGAACAGGTGACACGCTTTTCCAGTCACAACATGCATATGCCAAAGATATCATTCATCGCGCAGGTATGGACTCATGCAAACCTGCAGCGACCCTGGTAGACACTCAGAGTAAATTGGCCAGTGAATCGGATTCATTATTTGATGACCCTACCACCTATAGAAGCCTTGCAGGTGCATTACAGTACCTACCTTCACAAGACCCGACATAGCATACACCATTTAGCAAATATGTATGCACATGCACTCTCCTTGCATGGCTCACCGGAATGCTCTTAAGCGTATCATCAGGTACTTACAAGGCACTGCTGACTATGGTCTTCATCTCCGCTCTTCTTCGGCTCTCTCCATTCGTGCCTACACAGATGCTGATTGGGCAGGTTGCCCCGATACTCATCGCTCTACATCCGGGTACTGTGTCTATCTCGGCGACAACCTGATTTCATGGTCCTCCAAGAGACAATCCACCATTTCCCGTTCTAGTGCAGAGGTCGAATACCGTGGAGTTGTCAATGTGGTTGCAGAAATATGTTGGCTATGAAATCTTCTTCTTGAGCTACATCGTCCATTGACCAAAGCTTCCTTAGTCTACTGTGACAATATCAGTGCCATTTACCTATCGGGCAACCCAGTCCAACATCAACGAACCAAGCACATCGAACTCGACATTCACTTCGTCAGGGAGCACGTTCAAAAAGGCCTGGTTCGTATCCTTCACATGCCTTCCCGCTTTCAGATTGCAGACATCTTCACCAAGGGTCTTCCTTGGGTTCTCTTCGATGATTTCCGATCCAGTCTAAGCATACGTTCACCTCCAGCTTCGACTGCGGAGGTATAATAGACACCACTAATTATGCCCGTATTTATAGTATTGTAATTAGTGTTTATTGTATCAATTATCTCCAAAAATAGGAGATATCTTTGTATCATTATATATTGATTATTGTGAATGAAAGAGGGCAAGGGATTATCATTGTTCTACAGTGTTATTGTTCTTGTCGAGATCTTAGTCTCTTTACGCAATCAGGTAACTAAAACCAAACCTTTTTGCTTCTCATGTGTGTACTATATATATACATGCTTACAAAAATACAAGAACAACACTAATGGATAACATAGCTTATAATTTTAACTAGGGTTTTTAACGCGCGTTGCGGCGGGAAACTCATGTGTTATGATTCAACAAAGATTTAATCGATGCGCGTGTTTAAACCAACAGTGAGAAAGCAAGATATATATAATTGCGGATTTAGAGGCTCAGAGAAGGTGATTCGCTATGGCTGCAAACACTAGTTTGCCATGCCAGAACAACGAACATAACAACCTTTTATTCATCTTCATCGCCGATCAACCGACAATAAGATCCACCTTAGGAGACAATAAACACCATTAGGTTCAGCAACCAGCCGTCAACATCGTAACCATGAACATCAAAATTAGGATACAACACAGGCAGACCCGGTCTTTCAAGCTCATGCCATTTAGTGTCATTATCACAGCCCTCAACCATGACGTTGAACAACAGGAAACATCATAGGTATATCTAAAACAACTCGTGAAATCCATGTTTACATGACAACATATACATCAATCTGATCATAGTAGCACTCAATAATAATGAAAACAACTAGCAACAAAAGTCTTGAATGAGCCAGCACTCGTTGTCATCAACACAAACATAATTACCCAGGGGTACCAAATGCACAAAGGGTTGCAAACAACGGTTCATCCATTTCTAAGTTAACATATAGCCTAACAACATCGATCATCAATCAAACAGGGGCAAAACCCCTAAAAATATCAAGGATATTGAAGCCATAATGGCCATAGCCTCCAGAAGTGGCAGTTCAACAAGAGCCTTTCGACAACAACCAAATCGATACACGCATTTAAATCAACAGTGATAATAGTAAGGCATATAACTGTGGATTTTGAGGCTCAGAGATGGTGTTTCATTGTGGCTGCAAACATTCATTTGCCACGCCAAAACAAAGAACACGATAGCCTTTTGTTTTCTTCATCGCCTATCATTCGACAATTAAATCAATCTCGTACCCAACATAATAAACCACCACTGAGTTCAGACAACAATAGCCCACTAACATCATGACCATGGACACCAGAAGTAGGCTACAACATAAGTAGAACCAATCTTTCAGGCATAAGTGCGTTTACGGTCAATATCACAACCCTCAAATATGACATTGAACAACAGAAAAGAAGTGCACACCAAAGACCCATCCAATGTGACCTCTCGTATTTTTATTTAACGTTTGATTAACGTCGTTAGCTCTTGTAAGGGTTTGATTGTTATTAATGCAAGTACGAGGTTTCATTTTGTAAATTCTTGATGTAAATAAATAATTGGTTAATTAATAATAACAATAATAATAATAAAATATATCAAACATAAAAGAAAATATTAATATTAATAATATTAAATAATTTTAAAAGAAATAAAAGGTTTATAAAAACTTGTAAATATTAAGTTTTGGGCATGAAATAATAAACTCTAAACCTCAGGGGCCAAACTATAAATTTATTTCAATTAAAACCCAAAACTTTAGATTTAAATTGTAAGCTTTAAAACCACAGGGACCAAAGTGCAATTTCCATAAAACCCTAACCAACCCCCCCCCCCCCCCGTTTTCCCGGCCAAACTCCGGCCAAAGTTCCGGCCACCTCCGGCCAACATCGAAACCTTATATTACTACATTTTAAAACCCTGTAATTCGTTTCACTCGAATCGCGAACATGATTAGAACTTGTAGAAGCATTTAATTCGATTTTAAACATGATTTGATTGAGTTTCGAACCTGAAACCAAAACTATCTCTAATCAGTTCACCCCTTTAAATCACAATAATAATGCAGTTAATCGAGTACAAACGTTCGGATAATCAAATAACACTTAATGGGATGATTAATCCCACCGGAAACAGTTCTAAAATCATTCAATTCAATCCGTAACCTCTGACATAAACCATAGTGCCGTTGGACATTAAATCGATCAAATTGGAACTATAAAATCAAGGCAAAACATCCCATTCGGGTTTCCTAATCTATCTATACACTCAATTTCATAAAACACACACACATCAAGCATTCGATTCAAGAACCAGTAGCGACATTGTTCTAATCTGTTTCAACTTGTTCTACTCCAAATCAGGTAATTAAGATAGGGGTTAGGTTTGATTATACATGAGAAACAAAAGCCCTAACTTTAATTTCATTATCAACTTCGAATTGTTGTTCGATTTCTCTGATTTCAAATTAGGGTTCTTGAACCCAATTTGGGGATTTTGCTGAAAAAGGTTTTTAAACCTTGTTTTCTATTCCTAACACCAAACAGGGCTTAGCCCAATCGGTTTAAGTTATAAACTGTTGGGCAGGAGGTCCCGGGTTCGACCCGGGCCCCTACCATTATTATTATTATTTTTAAAAAAAGAGGCTTTTGTTAATATTTAAATTTCAGAAAACTTTTTAATATTAATCTAATCAAATAAAAATCATTTTTAAATCAGAAATTATATAAAACCATTTCTTTTTAAATTTCTTAGGAATTTAATTAATAAACTCTTATAATTTTTATTTTAAATTATAAAAATAGTTACAAAATATAAATTTAGTATTAATTTTAATTTGTAATTAAATTAGTCTCTTTTAAATTTTCAAAGGATTTTAATTTAGTAAATCCTTCCTTATAAAATATAGTTACAAATTCATGTATATTTAAAAGAAAAAAAATATGAATATGTACATATTTAAAATGTGCATCTATTGTAATTAATAGAATTATTTTAATCTTTTAAAATTACAAATTTACTATGTTATTAAATAGTAAATAATACCCCTTTTGATAATAAAAGTATAACTTTTATTAATAGTGTTAATCACTAAAATTCTTGTTTAAATCATTTAATTACCAAAATAATAATAAATTACATCTATTTAATAACTTAAAAATCATGGACTAAATGGTTTATAAATATAACACCATAATTATCATGATTAACTTAACACGACGTTCATTTAGGTTGAAAGTTAACGAATCATCGGCATTATATACAAGACTTCTTATTTGTCATCCTTATTATCCATGTGAGTTTTCATACCCCTTTTTATATTATTTTATACTTTTGGGGTGAAACATGTTAAACGTATCATAAATACACTTGTAACCGCGTTTTTAATCTTGTAACACTTGTGCAATTCATCTTATTTTTGTCATGGTTATTTGAAATCTTGTAACTATCATGTGATGACCCTTGTAAGATACAATCATTAACTATTGCTAGCCTGACGACGTCATAAATCTATGGGCCTGACAAGCCTATTTGGTGCTAAAGCCAAGGTTATTGCCGGCTCCTAGTGTCGTATTCTTGAGCACTATGGGAACCAAATACACTTAGCTAATCGTTTAATCTTGTAATGGCCATATTTGTCAAGGTTTGATTGTTACATTTGTTCATCCATCTTTATTTACTTTATTCAATAACCTATGACGTGAATTGTCATCTTTGATATATATATCTATGTATGAAAATCTATGGAAACTCACCAACATATTATTGATATTATTTTTAATATGTTTCAAGAAATGATACTGCTTAGCTTGTTTTTAAAGACTTGCTTACATCTAGGATTCGACCTAGATTAAAATAAAAAGACACTTATTATCATATGATGTTGGAAATTTTATGTATTGTTGAATGTTAGAACTTATATTATTTCTTAAATGTATGTTATGAATATTGATATTTAATAATATTGTCATTTTAAATTAGCGTTTTATGGCATGAACAATCTTAACCCTCACATCTCGACGTTTTCGCCGTTAAGATTGGGGTGTGACAGATTGGTATCAGAGCCCATAACTATAGGGATCTATGTTATTAGAAATGGTGACCTAGACTATGGTTAACTTAGGGACCCTTATATGAAAACTTTGCCTGATGTTGTAAGTTTTTCTATTTACATGCTACATCATGTTACATGCTACATTATGAACCCCTTATGTACTATTTGTATTTACTTAGAAATGGTGTCTTAGGATTATGACTTGAACCTTGTATACCTCAACTTCCTAATCCTCTTCATCTACTCTTAAGTTCTACCGTGTCTAGTCTTTTCTAAAACTTATTCTCGACTACGTGTGGAATTCTACGCATCTTATCGAGTGGATAAAATTCCTTAGACGATATGTCTAAATCTTGAAAATCTCATCGAGGTTTTAATTCTAATAGCCTTAGGGAAGTGTGTGACACATAAACACCTGTATTCTGGATTTCCTGGCAAAAGGCTATCTGGCTAAGGTAAGCCTTTTCGTATAAATCTCATTACGAGACCTGTTATGCTTACCTGGGGATTTCTGGGATGAGTGCTAAATTATGGTCAATATACACATCTTCCTTAAGGTAATTGGGATTAAGTCACTTCGACGTGTCTATGTTCCTATTGGCTTTGTGTTACCAACTGGAACAATCCGGAATATGTTTATTAAATCTTAAAAATGTACTCGTTATTATCGAACTCGTTTTACTCCTCAATTCCTATGTTTAAACATTATTATACGTCATATGCCTCATGTGACTACCTCTATACCTTGATCAATGCGTACATAAATCTTAATTTAAAGGCATTGTGAGCCTAAATCGAATGGTTTTCAAAATTTTAAATTGTTACTTATGGTTTTTAAATCTCCTTAAAGTGTGTCCCATAACTGAATTCATGCAATGCTGCAAAAAGTGGGATACCCGTATCTCGGGATGTTTTGTCAAGGCAAGGTATCCATATTGGTCCAATACGACCGATGGGTCTGTTTACCTTACCTGGGAACCCATGAGGTGAGTGTCCGCTTATAGGTACGATTGTCTTCAATAAAGTTGTGGTTGACTTAACACTTTGAGAAGTCAACGTATTCCCTTTAGTTTGCGAATCGAACGTTTACATTTGGAGTATCTCATTGTTGTGTTGAATCGTTTTTGTCATTGATTTGTTTTCTAAATTTAAACCGTTCAAGCTTTGAAAACCTATTACAGTTGATTCAGTTATTCTGAACTGTAACCTTGATCCTGGCAAACATGATTTTTCTCTTGTTAATGTTACATTGAAGTAATTTGAAGTTTCTGAGTTTCTAACTGAATTTTTTTTCATTTGCTAAGTCGAGCTTTGTAATAACATTGTGTGATAAAATCTTTTAACCGTTTTGCACCGTAGGAAATGCAAGGGGTCGCAAGTCAATTTATGACTAAGGACACTCGTATCTCCTAAAGGAAACTATCTCATCATAACAGGAGTGACTCCCTTACTCTGGTGATGACTTTCCATTTGCTATTATTATTCTTATGAAATTTCATCATCAAGACAGGAGTGAATTCCTTACCTTGATGATCATTTCTTTCTTCTTGTTCTTATGAATTCGTATTTTACCAATGAAATTACCTCCTTAAAATAGGAGTGAATTTCGTACCTCGATGATGGTTTCCAATTTTTCTATTGGTTGTTTTTATGAAATTTCACCCTCTGGATAGGGGTGATTTTCTTATCTTGAGGACAAATTTCACTCATTTTTCTCTTGGACTCGTATTTCACAAATGAAATGACCTCACCAAAATAGGAGTGAATCCCGTACTTTGGTGACAAATTCAATTCTCGATTGTTTTTCTTATTATCATAAAATTCCATCATCGAGATAGGAGTGAATTCCATACCTTGATGATAATTTCACTCATCCAAGTTTTATGGGTTTGTATTTCCTCAAATGAAATGACCTCTTCAAAGTAGGGGTGAATTCTGTACTTTGATGAAGATTTTTATTTTGCTATATTTTGTTTCTATAAAATTTCACCGTTAAGATAGGAGTGATTTTCTTTACCTTAATGGTAAGTTACCTCATCTTATTCTTGTGGATCCTTAATAATGAGTTAGGATCAAGCTCTTGTCTTAGTAGTTAAGAGTCATGTTTTGAGAACTACACCACCAAGTTAGGAGTGATATCCACACCTTGGTGACCATTCTCATTCTTTGATTTCTATTTCACCAAGGTCTTAAGACTCCTATTGACAAGAAAGACATAGTAACTTGAAGAGTGAACACCGTTAACTGATTTATCAGCGATAGTGTTCCAACCTATCAAGTTAAAGCATGATTCCTGAACTCAAAAGAGGTCCTGTCCACTTTAGGTTAATCTTAGTTCCAAGCCTGGAACATTTAAATCTTAATCGATTTTTCTCACATCTTTATGTTTTAATTTGACGTTTGATCTAGCTTTATGGAACCTTTTATTTATTACTTATCGATCTTCATTCGGGTTATCATTAAAACTTAATTGCACGATGATAACGCTCCTAAAAATTTTTTTCTTACAAAATAAAATCATTATAAATTTATGTTATACTTTTTTTTGGTTATACCTTTATTTCGGCTGTGATCATGGGTTTGATGAACCGCGTGTGCAAGCCGGACTTGAAAATTAATTGTGACTGTCTTTATCGGCAATATCCTGAATTATTCAAATTTTAATCCGATCATGAACGACATCTTCGTTGATCATTGCCATTCCTATTGTCTGCGTTACTTCTGGGTCATCTTTGAACTCCTAATCTTGAAAATCTCTAAATCTCTATCTTGATTACGACTTACAAGACTCGTTATTACATTCATTCCAATGCGGATAAAAAGGTTCATTAATTTTCGCAATTAGTATTTATGGTTTGGTATAAAGGAAAAGAAGACATAGCTTGGTATATGTCCAAGTGCCTCACCTCTCAAAAGTCAAAGCCAAACATCAGCATCCCTTTGAATCATTTGTTTAACTTGAAGTTTCTGTGTGTAAAAGGAAACACCCATCGATGAAGTTCATCACCAATTTGCCTCTTATTTCTAGACATCATAATAACACTTGGTTCATTGTTGAACGAATGACTAAACCGGTGCAATTCATATCGATTCTTTAGGAATAGCGAGTCGAGAAATTTACTCGTATCTACATCGACGAAACAGTTAGCCACCGTGGTGTGTCTTGCAAATCTTTGATCATGATGGTCTATTTATCTTTCGTTCTAGCCAAACCTTTAAATCGTCTTCGAAAACACAGGACAATCTTAGCACAATTTATCATTCGCTGACCGAAGCGGAAAGAACGACACAACCTTTCGAGATATGTATCGAGCTTGTGTCATTTTATTTGGTAGTTCTTGGGATTCTCAATTTTTGTTGATCAAACTTTCATACAATTACCGGTCTTTCCATTAGCATCAAGATGTCAACTCTTTTAGTAAGTTCATTCAAAATGCTTGAGTGTATTGAGAAGGTGGCTTATAAGCTTAAACTGCCCTAAGAACTCAGCATTGTTTATCCAGCATTTCATGTGTCAAATCTTAAAAATTATCTTGTCAATGATAAAAATTTGCACGTTCGTTTGAAGGAAATTCAAATTGACGAGTCATCGTATATCATTGAGAAACCTGTCGAGATTATGGATCAAACGCAGAAAAAGACCCGAAGTCTACCACACCGATCGTCAAAGTCCGTTGGGAAAACAAACGTGGAGTTGAGTTCACCTGAGAACGCGATGATCACATGAAGAAGAAATATCCCTTTCTTTTTTGTTTAGTTTTGTCTTTAATTTCGGGACGAAATTTCTTAAAGTTGGGGAGACTGTGACCTCTTATATTTTTATTTAACGTTTGATTAACGTCGTTAGCTCTTGTAAGGGTTTGATTGTTATTAATGCAAGTACGAGGTTTCATTTTGTAAATTCTTGATGTAAATAAATAATTGGTTAATTAATAATAACAATAATAATAATAAAATATATCAAACATAAAAGAAAATATTAATATTAATAATATTAAATAATTTTAAAAGAAATAAAAGGTTTATAAAAACTTATAAATATTAAGTTTTGAGCATGAAATAATAAACTCTAAACCTAAGGGGCCAAACTGTAAATTTATTTCAATTAAAACCCAAAACTTTAAATTTAAATTGTAAGCATTAAAACCACAGGGACCAAAGTGCAATTTCCATAAAACCCAAACCAACCCCCCCGTTTTCCCGGCCAAACTCCGGCCACCTCCGGCCAACATCGAAACCTTATATTACTACATTTTAAATGTAGAAGCATTTAATTCGATTTTAAACATGATTTGATTGAGTTTCGAACCTGAAACCGAAACTATCTCTAATCAACAACCGTTCACCCCTTTAAATCACAATAATAATGCAGTTAATCGAGTACAAATGTTCGGATAATCAAATAACACTTAATGGGATGATTAATCCCACCGGAAACAGTTCTAAAATCATTCAATTCGATCCGTAACCTCCGACATAAACCATAGTGCCGTTGGACATTAAATCGATCAAATTAGAACTATAAAATCAAGGCAAAACATCCCATTCGGGTTTTCTAATCTATCTATACACTCAATTTCATAAAAACACATACACATCAAGCATTCGATTCAAGAACCAGTCGCGACATTGTTCTAATCTGTTTCAACTTGTTCTACTCCGAATCAGGTAATTAAGATAGGGGTTAGGTTTGATTATACATGAGAAACAAAAGCCCTAACTTTAATTTCATTATCAACTTCAAATTGTTGTTCGATTTCTCTGATTTCAAATTAGGGTTCTTGAACCCAATTTGGGGATTTTGCTGAAAAAGGTTTTTAAACCTTGTTTTCTATTCCTAACACCAAACAGGGCTTAGCCCAACCGGTTTAAGTTATAAACTGTTGGGCAGGAGGTCCCGGGTTCGACCCGGGCCCTTGCTATTATTTTTTTTTAAAAAGAGGTTTTTGTTAATATTTAAATTTCAGAAAACTTTTTAATATTAATACTAATCAAATAAAAATCATTTTTAAATCAGAAATTATATAAAACCATTTCTTTTTAAATTTCTTAGGAATTTAATTAATAAACTCTTATAATTTTTATTTTAAATTATAAAAACAATTACAAAATATAAATTTAGTATTAATTTTAATTTGTAATTAAATTAGTCTCTTTTAAATTTTCAAAGGATTTTAATTTAGTAAATCATTCCTTATAAAATATAGTTACAAATTCATGTATATTTAAAAGAAAAAAAAATATGAAGATGTAAATATTTAAAATGTACATCTATTGTAATTAATAGAATTATCTTAATCTTTTAAAATTAAAAATTTACTATTTTATTAAATAGTAAATAATACCCCTTTTGATAATAAAAGTATAACTTTTATTAATAGTGTTAATCACTAAAATTCTTGTTTAAATCATTTAATTACCAAAATAATAATAAATTGCATCTATTTAATAACTTAAAAATCATGGACTAAATGGTTTATAAATATAACACCATAATTATCATGATTAACTTAACACGACGTTCATTTAGGTTGAACGTTAACGAATCCTCGGCAATATATACAAGACTTTTAATTTGTCATCCTTATTATCCATATGAGTTTTTATACACCTTTTTATATTATTTCACATTTTTGGGGTGAAACATGTTAAACGTATTATAAATACACTTGTAACCGCGTTTTTAATCTTGTAACACTTGTGCAATTCATCTTATTTTGTCATGGTTATTTGAAATCTTGTAACTATCATGTGATGACCCTTGTAAGATACAATCATTAACTATTACTAGCCTGGCATCGTCATAGATCTATGGGCCTGACAAGCCTATTTGATGCTAAAGCCGAGGTTATTGCCGGCTCCTAGTGTCGTATTCTTGAGCACTATGGGAACCAAATACACTTAGCCAATCGTTTAATCTTGTAATGGCCATATTTGTCAAGGTTTGATTATTACATTTGTTCATCCATCTTTATTTACTTTATTCAATAACCTATGACGTGAATTGTCATCTTTGATATATATCTATGTATGAAAATCTATGGAAACTCACCAATATATTGTTTATATTATTTTTAACATGTTTCAGGAAATGATACTACTTAGCTTGTTTTTAAAGACTTGCTTACATCTAGGATTGGACCTAGATTAAAATAAAAAGACACTTATTATCATATGATGTTGGAAATTTTATGTATTGTTGAATGTTAGAACTTATGTTATTTCTTAAATATATGTTATGAATATTGATATTTAATAATATTGTCATTTTAAATTAGCGTTGTGTGGCATGAACAATCTTAACCCTCACATCTCGACATTTCCGCCGTTAAGGTTGGGGTGTGACATCCGACCGTTCAAATGGAATAAAGGTCGGCATGTAACAGTCAAAATAGCTCTTAGATGTGTCCTGCATATCATCACCGAGCAAAAAATGAAAACATAAGGAGAACAATCGTTATCAGGCGCCATCATCAAATAGATTTCAGGCTGTGAAACACAAAACGGCCAAAGGAAGATAATCAGCGTCGCCGTCGCCTAGGCGACACATGCAAGGAAATTTCCGGTGGCGGTGGGGGCCTACAACCCCTAAGAATGGACGATTTCCGGAGTTGGGCCTAAAAGAACCCCAATCGACTCCGACGGAGTCAACGACGGGAAGGTGTGGCCACAACCACCACCACGTCGGCCAACAAAAGCATATGCAAGACAACGCTCAGGAGGCAGGAAACAACAGCCAAGCCGACCACCGTCTCTGGCACCACCAAAGACGCCCATCAGTTGAAATTTTCGGTGGCGCGCGGGGAGGGGGGGCTATAACCCTTAAAAAGGGCCGATTTCCAGCGTTTAGACTAAAAGAACCCAATCGACGCCGACGGAGTCAACAACGGGAAGGTGTGGCCACAACCACCACCACGTTGGCCTCCAAAAGCAGATGCAAGACAACGCTCAGGAGGCGGGCAACGGTAGCCAAGCCGGCCACCACCTCTGGCACCACCAAAGAAGCCCATCAATTTCCAAACCAGAAATGTGAAATGACATCTGTTTTTTTTAAACATCATCAAGGGGGAAAGTTCAAAAAGAAGAAACTCATGTGGTCAAATCGCAGACCACCAAAAGCCCACTATTTCTCAAACAACTTTTTTCATATATATAAGAATTTGGGTCGGACGCCTTTAATAAAAAACAGAGGAAGACAACTTGAAAGAAATAAGAGTGAACCTGCTTAGGTTTAGATTTGTTAGTCAAAAAATTATTAAACCAAGTACTAGTAATTTCATATCAATGACAGATAAGTACAAAATAGTAAAATAAAGAAAAAAACTATTTTGGTAAATATTTGTAAATCATCCATTTTGGTAAATATTTTTTCCATCAACACTTTTTTGGAAAAAAAACTCTTCAATATCGTCCGTAAGAAATCAAGTTGTTAGACCAAAAGTAAAGGACACTAAGGAGGCGGGCATTGAAGCGGCATTATATCACCTTAAAACGCCCCTACATCACTCCCGTGGGCACTATAAGGGCCTTATAGGTGGGGATGTTTCTACCATAACGCCATAACTTCCTATAAATATCATAAATAGTTAGTGATTGAAGGGACGTTAAGAGCCACTAACCATTACATATGTTTTTTCTATTAAACATGACGTTGAGTTAGAGCTGATGTGACGTAAAATGCCCCTCAGGGTGTGCAAAAAACTTATCCAAACCAATCTACGATAGATCATGATTTAATTCGGCCACCTTTACGAAAATTTTAGGTCAATCGGTTAACTATGTGTAAAATAAAGGAAAACCAAACCTCCCTTATTGGTTGCATTGGTGGGACCGTCCAAATCAGTTCGTATGGCGGTTTAGACGGTTTGACCTTTTACTAACTAAATTTAAACTTTATTTAGTATTAATTTTTTAAAATGATAAATATAATTCATGACAATTTTCACATGTGTGGTCATATTCTAAGAACGTAAAAATAAGGGGATCAGTTTGGTTTATATGACGGTTCAAGTTCCAAACCTTAAATCGTATCATGAAAGTTCTCTTTGAACCGTGAACTATACCCAATGATTTGCTTCAGTCCGGTTGGTTCCAACGGTTTACAAACACTCTAGAACCAACAACCTAAATCAGACTGTGTGAAAATATACTTACGATCGTACAAACATACAATTTCATATTTAGTTTTCAACAAAAGCTAATACAGGGTGTATTCACAACCAACAACCTTTGTATGGTTGTATCTTATACCATAAGGTGGATCAAAATCCTACACCAAACGAGGTTAAAATGAGTGGCATTTTTAGGAAGAATCATCAAATACTGATGTTTTCATAATTATATAAAGTATCTTGTTTTAGTGAACCTTGTCGATTTGAAGCAATCATCATCCTAAAATCCTCATTAGCATGTGATCGTCCAACAATGTATTTTTGATTATGCTATTTGAAGGCAATACTAAATTTAAGCTTTATGTGAAAACGACTTACAAAACTATTCTTTTGAGAAGTGCCAAGTCCAAATGGAACAGAGTACGGAACACAAATGTCAATAAAAGAACTTTGGGGCAAGAAACTTAAGAACATCAAAAACTACAAGGACTTCTTTGCAACAGTGATAACTTATTTCATTATCAATTTAATTTCTGAAATGTTTCACTAAAGTTTTAATTTTCGCTACTTATTTCAATCCTATATAATATTTTTAAAATTGTCATAACTTTTTAAATTAAATTAAGCAAATGAAACAGATATAAATATTGATTACTAATAAATAAAAAAATTTCTAATTAACTTGAATTAGAAAGTAATAAAACAAAAAATCACAATTTGATAAGAAAATTAAATCAAATTGAAAAAAAAATTATCATTAAATTTAAAAAAATTAAATTTTAATAATTCAAACTATTTACTATAGTCAATATCAATCTCAACTAACAAACTAGCCACTATAAATCCCACATTTTAGTTTTCTGTTAGTTTTTTATAACGTACCACGTGATGTGACGTATAACATATTTATAATAAAAAATATAAATATATTACTAAATTTTTTATAAAAGAGTCCAATTATTAATTGGGGTTAATATCGACTAATAATCAATCATTTGAATTACTAAAATACAATTTCTCTTAAATTTATATGTGTTTTTGATGTTAATTTTAAAAAAAATATTTTAACTAAAAACTCTGAATTCATAAAACTTATAAAATTACCGCAATAAACACTTTCTCCCCAAAATCGTCAACACCACCGTACAGCGGCCATCAGTTCACCCCTATCATCATCACCACCACCACTTCCAAAAATGTCTACAAATTTCTCAAATGGGTCTCTTCAATTTCACTCAATTCCCACAACCCACGTGAAATTCACTCACATTTCATCCCAAAATCGCAACTTCCACCATCAATTTCACCACAAGAAACCTACAAGATACACACTAGTCATCTGCGGTTCAACAGTTCGACCCAAAAGAAATTCGAAGCCAGACGATAACGCAGAGGCTCAGGAGCTGGTGCGAACACTATTAAAGAACTTCAATTACGAGAAGCCGTTGTTGTCGACGTTGAATAAGTATGTTAAGTTAGTGAGGACTGAACATTGTTTTCTACTGTTTGAGGAGCTTGGGAAGTCTGATAAGTGGCTTCAATGTCTTGAGGTTAGTTCTTTTTGGTGTAATTTGAATTTGAAAGTTTAATTTTGCCTAAACTTATTTGTTGATTCATGAGTAATCTGTTGGTTTTGTTAATTTGCCGGTGGTTTGACTAATGTGACTGCTAACCTTCACTTTAGTTTTTAAGGAGAGTACAGGGATATAATCATCATAGATTTATAGGCGAATTACGTTTGATTTCCACTTGATTTTGTTTGTATGTTTCTTAATATAATCAATATTGTGAGTGAAATATAATTGTTAATGTGTTATTGGTCAAACTGTTAATATGAATTATTATTGGCTAATCGGTTATAGTATAGATTCATGAGTAATTTGTTGATTTGTTGATTTTCAAAAGCAAATTGGATTATAATAATGTAAAGTGTGATCTAGTGATTGATGTTATGATCTATTGATCGATAATAATCTATACCAATAGTTTGACTAGTGGCACTTCTAACTTTCACTTTTGTTGCCATAGGAATTCAGTAGCATAATCAGCTCGATTGCATTTGATTTCCACTCGGTTTTGTTTGTTTTCCATATCATTAATGAGCTTAAATATGTGATGATTATGATAAAGAAAGTGAAAGTTAGAAGTGTCATTGGTCAAACGGATTATCATTGCCTAATGGATCATAGCTTACGAAAGTAAAAATTATAAGTCTCATTGATCAAATTGTCAGTATGAATGAGTCATTTTTTAATGAAGTTCTTGATTTCTAAAGTTGTAAGTCTTCTGTTTTTCGTTCATTTAGGTGTTTAGATGGATGCAAAAACAACGTTGGTATGTAGCAGATAATGGGGTCTATTCAAAGCTAATATCAGTGATGGGAAAGAAGGGGCAAACCCGAATGGCAATGTGGCTCTTTTCCGAGATGCGAAACAGCGGGTGCCGCCCCGATACTTCTGTGTACAATTCACTGATCACAGCTCACTTGCACTCAAAAGACAAACCGAAGGCGTTAGCTAAGGCGCTTGGGTACTTTGAGAAAATGAAAGGTATAGAACGGTGCAAACCCAGTATCGTGACATACAATATTCTTTTAAGAGCGTCTGCGCAGGCCAAAGACGTTGCTCAGGTTGAAGCTTTGTTTAAAGATCTTGAGGAGAGCGTTTGCAGCCCGGATGTTTACACGTTCAATGGCGTGATGGATGCTTATGGGAAAAATGGGATGGTGAGTGAAATGGAAAGGGTACTTTCGCGTATGAAAAGTAATCAGGTAAAACCCGACATCATTAGTTATAATTTGTTGATTGATTCGTATGGAAGAAAGCAAGAGTTCGAAAAGATAGAACTAGTGTTTAAGAGCTTGTTACGGTCAAAAGAGATACCTACAGTTTCTACTTTTAACTCAATGATAACGAACTATGGGAAAGCTCGGCTTAGAGACAAAGCAGAGTCGGTTTTCCAGAAGATAATAGATATGGGATACGCCCCGAATTTCATAACTTATGAATGTATGATTATGATGTATGGAAGTTGTGGTTGTGTCTCGAAGGCGAGGGGAATATATGACAAAATGATAGCGTCCGAAAAGCATGTAAAGGTTTCAACTTTGAATGCAATGCTAAATGTCTACTGTTTGAATGATTTGCCAACTGAAGCAGATAAGCTGTTTGAAACTGCTTGTAATAGTGGGATGTTTCATATTGACTCTTCGACGTATAAACTTCTTTATAAATCCTACACAAAAGCGAATATGACGGAGCTAATACAAAAACTGTTGAAGCATATGGATAGAGATGGCATTGTACCGAATAAGAGGTTCTTTTTAGAAGCTTTAGGGGCGCTCGGGTCCTCACGAGCTGAACAAGATGCTATTACCTCCAAAGTTAATTCGAGTATGCCAACAGGTATTGCCAAGGTATAGGAGAAAGACTTGTTCGTATTCCGAACTGATTAGTCAATGTTAGTCAACCTGTTGGATTTCTGCATGGTTCTTGATTTGAGGCTAAAAAACTGTATCATGTAGCAAAATATGTTTCCATATTAGAGTTGTATTGCTGTAAGAATCATGATATCTCATTGTTTTCACAGTTTATCATGTAGATACTTTTTTGGTTATATTCAAGTGTTCATTACTATTCTATCATGTGTATGTCGCTTCTGGTTGACACGAAATACTTTTGGTCCAAACATTTACAATTTTTTTTAGCTATTTTACAAACTTTTTAGATAGCTATTGTGTCAGCTAAGATAACAGACGTATAATTATTCGACCGAAAATGATTTAGGATGTATTATTCATCAACACCATACTTTGGATGACCTTTGAATTGTTATTAGCTAAATTTTTTTTTTTGTTTTTACCAGATTAACTCTTTAATATTGAACAGTGGGACATCAAAAACGCAAAGTTTCACCATGCAAGTTTATCTTTCTAAAGTTATGATTAATCCACCAAATTGTTCGAGACCAGAACGATACAACCAAAGAAATATGTATTTCTGTTGGGAATTGTTTGAGACGATACTATTTTCAATCTTAGTGTTAAACACTTATTAATATACATGATGGACAATGAACCAGTTATGTGTGACAGAAATAAACAGAAATGATCTGAGCAAACATACCTCGGGAGTTTGCAAATAGTCTTCGATGCCGAGAAGATGAGTGCCTGATGGCTCCGTAGAACTTAAAGCATCCACAAGTAATAGAACATTCTCATTAATGACTCTTATTCCTACACCCAACGGATCACACTAATCAAGGGTATTGAAACTGATTGATTAAAGGTCTTTTCAATAAAACTCAGTGATTTGGTGCTGCATAATTCAGAAGTTCTGTCTAGACTTGGTTTCGAATGAAAAATGATTGCTTGATAAGTGTTTTGAATTCAATCAATTCATATAACCTACTAATGTAAACTTAGTACTCTTATCACGGCACCATTAATAACTTCAAATATATCCTATTAATAAATGTAAACTTATTATTATTAATAATTATTCCTATTGTTTTTAGTTAGTTACCACTAGTTTATTTTAGATCTATAAATAGACCTTTATGTTTATATTTAATCAATTAAGTAGCCTGCTATACAAATTTCTTTATTCATGTTAATCTTATAAGAGACCGTGGTATGAAAGGCTTAATCCTCCTCTTAAAAGAGAAGAATGTGGGCTTGACTAGCCCCCCAATGAGTAATCACTCGTTTAGTTTCGGTTTCTCGATCTGAAAATTTTGAATTGGAGTTGAAAATCAAACTGTATTGAATCCAGTATGTCAAAACCGAACCAAAAAACGAGTTTGTATCTGATTCACTTTTCAATTTCGACAAAAAAGTTTGAATTAACAATAAAAAAGTTAATTTCAAATCGATTATGGTTTAGGCACAAGTTCAAACAACAGAATCATTTTGACATAGTATAAATCAACATAAAAACATGCAAAACCCAAACACAGTCTAAAACAACATGTTAATTTCAAACAACAGTTTAAACTTGAAATAATAACAAAATAACGATTTTGTACCTAAAAAACCCCCACAAACGTTAAGCCATAAAAATGGAAATAATTCTAACATAAACAACAAAAAAACCCGTGGCAAACGTTAATGCAACCCCCCTCCCCCACCCCCACTCTAATGTTTTTATTAAATATTCTCTTCCTACTTAATCATTCACTTTTTTGTAAAACAACAGACCCATACGTCATAAAATCATACTTCTAAATCTACACATGATGTGAGAATCGAACCGTTGACTTTGTAACGATTAATATTTTTTCCAAATAGGTAATGACCGTTTAATAAAATTAATTACCTCATGACTTCTGGTACAACACCACTACCCATCTTCTTCTTTCACCCCCTCAATTTTCATCTTCTTCTTTCACCCCCTCAATTTTCATCTTCTTCTCATTTGGTCCAGACAACTTTCAATATTTCACTTTCTACCCATTAGTTTTTTTGTGTTTTACACAATCACACCTACATGCGCAATTATATCAATGATATTATTATTCCCAATTGAAACAGCAAGAAGAGACGGCACAAAACCTTCATCTTCAGTTTCATACAATTGCCCTAATTTAGTCGCTAAATCTCTCTCAATTTCGCTTTACTTATAGGTAAATCATCATCTATACACAATTCAATTCAGTTTACCATCAAATCACCATTGAATCTCAAGCAGATTGCTCCTGTGAGTACTGCATTAGCTGTTACTTGAGGGTTTTTGTGGGTTTTGATCTTTCGCACAGTTTTTAGCTTCTGATGCTTGTCCAAATCGTAGATCTTTATGTTGACGGAGTTTCCGATGAGTTTGATTTTAGTATTCTTGTTAAATTGAATTTGTGTACGTAACTGGATTGATTTGTGTGTGTTTGATCTTTGGTGAAGATGTAGGTTTACGGTTCAATTTAGCCGATTTGATTGATGTGTATGCAGAATGGATCATTTGGACCCATTTTAAGTTTATATATGCGATTAGATTGTTGTGAATCAAGAATGAATCGTTTGAATTCATCTCAAATTGATTTGATTTGTTTTAGCATTGTCTAGTTAATTCGATTGTGTGATCGTAGGATTTTTGTAATTGAAATTTTGTAACGAGTAATCAGTGTTAGTATTTATCAACTTGTGAGCACTTTTATGAAAATTGCAACAAATTGTCTGTGCATAGAGAAAGTTTGATCTAGAGGTTAACTAAAGAATCTGAATTGTTAACACCCTAAAATTGTGTGTAGAAGTGGTAAAGGAATTATACTTGTTCCTTGTTTCTGAGTATTTATAAGTTATGCCTTGAATTCAATGTGTTTTCAGTCTCCTATATGCCTGTAGCCATCAGTGCGTTGATATGGACTATAGCGAGTGAGTATGTGACTTTACTTATTGATTTTAAGTTTTCTTAACACAATTGTAATTTGCTATCGCATCTAGTAAAGCTTTGGATCTCTGTATAGTTAGTTTTGCAATAAAAAATAGGTAGTGAATTTGTGACAACCTATGTGATATTTTGTTCTTAACAGGTAAATTGACAGCCACCCTAGAAGCGACAGACAGAAAGTTACAATGGGGGCTTCAGAAGAGAATAGTGGTCTCTTCCCAATATTCATATTAACTATGATTGCCCTGCCGCTTGTACCTTATACAATCTTGAAGCTTTGCCGTGCTGCTTCAAAAAAAGCAAAGAGCATCAATTGCCAGTGTGCTGTTTGCTCCCGCTCAGGGAAATACCGCAAATCAATATTTAAAAAGGCAATCATTTTTTTAATATTTTGTTATAGTTTCTTTTTTGGGTGATACAGGAATGAAATACGCAATTTTGATACTTTCTAATCTTGAATCTATTCTCAGATCTCAAACTTCTCAACATGGAGTAACTTGACATTGGTGCTGTTATGGATCCTTATGGGTGTCCTTGTGTACTATATAAAGCATATAACTCGTGAAGTAAGTAGATAAGTGTTGTAATATATTAGGTCTATTTTATTGGACAAATACGTACTTATATTTGTTTTGAAAAACATGTAATTGGGTATTTCATGTTATTGAACCAGATTCAAGTATTTGAACCATTTAGCATTCTTGGATTACAACCTGGTGCTACTGACTCTGAAATAAAGAAGGCATATAGGAGACTCTCTATTCAATACCATCCTGATAAAAATCCAGATCCAGGTTCATTTTATCTTTGAGATAATCTTTGATTGCATAGATCTCCCAATTGTTTGTTTCTGATGATTATTGTACTTACTCTGAATTGATCCAGATGCCCACAAGTACTTTGTGGAGTCCATTGCTAAGGCATATCAAGCACTGACAGATCCCATCTCCCGTGAAAACTTTGAAAAGTATGGCCATCCAGATGGTCGGCAGGTAGGTTTCCAAAAATAGCTCGAGCAGGGTTGGAGCTCTCTACAACACTTTCATCCATTTTTTAAATTTTTTTGATAAAACATTAATATGTTAAATGTAACTATAAGTTTAATAATTATATTAATCATGTCATTTATATTATCAAAGAGATTTTGGAGGTTTTATACATTTGAATACACTTTGGGCTTCTTGGATGATTTTCCTTTTCAGTTATATATAGCTTACCCATCTGATTAGCTAAAGATTAAATATAAAAAAAAATCAACCCATTTTTTGATGTAGGGGTTTCAAATGGGAATAGCTCTTCCTCAATTTTTGCTAAACATAGAAGGTGCTTCAGGTGGAATATTATTACTATGGATTGTTGGTGTGTGTATTCTACTACCATTGGTGGTGGCTGTTGTATATCTGTCCAAGTCATCAAAATATACGGGAAATAATGTTATGCATCAAACACTATCCGCCTATTATTACCTTATGAAACCCTCTTTAGCCCCCAGGTATGTATCCTTTTACATACACAGTTACGCTCTCGATAATTGTATTGCTGATGTGTAACTAACCCCTATATGTGTATTTATGTTTTGATTCTACAGCAAAGTTATGGACGTTCTCATTAAAGCCGCTGAATATATGGAGATCCCAATCCGAAGGTCTGATGCAGAACCCCTTCAGAAATTATTTATGTTAGTTAGAAGTGAGTTGAACTTGGATCTAAAGAATATCAAACAAGAGCAGGCAAAGTTTTGGAAACAACACCCGGCACTAGTAAAGGTAAAGTCTTGTTAAAATCTTTAAAATATTTTATTATTGAGTATGCATGTTGGATCAACTTTTAATGTTATTTTGCTTTGTTTGCAGACAGAGTTGTTGATTCAAGCACATTTGACCCGCCAAACAGACACCTTAACCCCAGAGTTAAAGAATGACTACAAACGTGTGGTGGAACTTGCACCTCGTCTTATTGAGGAATTAATGAAGGTACTTCTGGATCTTTTTATAAAAATCAGAGTATGATTTTAGCCCAAGTGTTTAGTTGTTTATAATGCTATTGTATACAGATGGCAGTTATACCACGCACGGCTCAAGGGCATGGCTGGCTAAGGCCTGCAGTTGGTGTTGTTGAGCTCTCTCAGTGTATCATCCAGGTTAATTAAATTAATCAGCTTATCATTTGATGTTGTTTTTTTATGCCGAAAATTGATTATTTTACGATATCAAACTGCATTATTGTCTTGTGTGTATTCGCAGAATAAATGTTGGTTTAAGCTTATGGCCTAATAGCTAATGCAATCCTAGTTTCTGGTACCGACTTATAATACTTGTTTATTATTTGCAGGCTGTTCCCCTTAGTGCAAGGAAAGCCACCGGAGGATCACCAGAAGGAAATGCACCTTTTTTACAGCTTCCTCATTTTAATGAGGCTGTAATGAAAAAGATAGCCCGCAAGGTAAAAGATTTTTTACATCATGGTTTATAACAGATTGGGTTGACCTGTAATATCTTTTTTCAATAAAATTTATTTTTGTAAACAACTTTTGTAAAATATAGTTATATGTTTTTTCTATAAATATGTAATGGTTTGAAATTGCCACCTCTACTATGTGATTTGTAGTTTTGGTGAAGAAAAACGAAGTGAGAAACCTTTTCAATTAAATTAACTTATATATGTTTTTGCAGAAGGTGAAAAACCTCCAGGAGTTTCGTGATATGAAAACCGAGGACCGTGCTGAGTTGCTTTCTCAAACTGGTGGTTTTTCTGCTGCTGAAATCCAAGATGTAGAGTCAGTACTCGACATGTTGCCTTCCATAACAGTTGAAGTCACTTGTGGTACCGAAGGTGAAGAAGGTATACAAGAAGGTGATATCGTCACAGTGCAAGCTTGGTTGACCCTAAAACGGGCCAACGGGCTGACCCGTGCCCTTCCCCATGCCCCATATTTCCCTTTCCACAAGGAAGAAAATTGGTGGTTTCTTCTCGCTGACCAGAACTCTAACAACGTCTGGTTTTCACAAAAGGTAAGCTTCATGGATGAAGCTTCAGCTGTAACAGCTGCTTCAAAAGCGATCGAGGAAACAATGGAAGGCTCAGGGGCAAATGCAAGTGAAACTAATAACGCAGTGAGAGAAGCGGTTGACAAAGTCAAAAGCGGGTCTCGGCTCGTGATGGGGAAGTTCCAAGCTCCGGCTGAAGGGAATTACAATCTGACTTGTTATTTACTCTGTGATTCGTGGCTCGGTTGTGACAGGAAAACAGGAGTCAAAGTCAAAGTTGTGAAACGGACTCGGGCCGGGACCCGTGGAGGGTTTACGGAGGAAGGACCCGCGTTGGAAGATGGTGCTGATGAGGAAGAGGAGATTGAAGAAGAGGAATATGATGAAGATTATGAGAGTGAGTACAGTGAAGATGAAGAGGATAATAAACAGAAGAATAAAAAGGAAAATCATGCTAATGGTAAAGCACCTGCATCAAGTTCAGGTTCAGGCTCAGATTCAGATGAGGAGTGAAAGTATAATGCTTTTGTTTTTAGGCAGGATTATAAAATTTTCATCTTTGATAAATGCAGTTTATTAATCTGGTTTTTAAGTTTGTAAACTAGGGTTTTAAAACCCAAAATAGCAGTTTTTAAAGGTAATTTTGGACAAAACCATTGGAGTTTTAAAATATAACTTTACAGATTTACTTATTTGTTCGCTAATAAATATCTGTAAAATGATCTTAATATATTTACTTATTTAGGGTGGTTAGAGTTTGAAGGTGAAACTTCACATACAAGTTTTGTGATATAAGGTTGTAAGAGATTGAAAAATAATATTTTGACATAAAATTATGTGAAATTATACTTATACATAATTGCAAAGGTCGGTGGGATTTTTTTATTTTTTCATTCCATCTCATTGTTGTTATATAAAATGCTTTGCAACTTTGAAACATAAATTCCTTTTTGGTTGAGTGATTTTTTCTTTCATCTAGAGTTGGGTTTGAATCTCGAATGTTTTTTCTTTCTTTCTTTCCTTTTTCCATTCTTTTTTTATTTTCATCAAATACAACTTATTACAGATTTAATATATAACTTGGCCCTTAAGCCAAAGCAACTCAGGTCAAATATAAGATATTTCTGTGCTTAACTTTATATACGTTAACGTTTCGACGTAAGCTTTGTATAAAATCACGCCGGGTAGGTCAAATATAATACGTTTTCATTTACTCTAACGTTTCGATGTAAATTTAGTTTGAAAACGAGTCGGAACGATTGTAAGCCTACGTTTCGACATATTTTTTGTTTGAAAAAAAATCGGGTCAAATATAACACGTTTTCATTTACGGTATAAATTCAAGTCACTTTACGTATTGACGTAAATTTAGTTCGGAAACGACTTGGATCAATTGTAGTCTATACTTTATCGCGTCGCATATGTTGCCACGGCGACCGGTAAAAGATCTAGTTACATACTATAAATTAAGAAACTGTGTGTTATTATTAAATTATTAATAGACATCTGTATCCATTAAAATATTTAGTACATAAGTTTGAGTCGTAATAGGATACATATTTTTTATTTTATCTTCCTATAAATGTCTCTAAGATTTATAATTTTCTATTTAACTTTCTCCTTTTCATGTTATTCCTATATTTTTATAGAACGCTATCAAGAAAAACTTTGACGCACTTCAACGATTAAAGGAAATTATTCTTTGTTCATCGTTGTTTTAAGTTATTTGTTTCATAAAGTATATTTATGGGTCTAGCAAAATAACCAACTTTTAAATATACTTCTTAGAAGTGTCACCAATGTCAGCAACTGTCAAGAATATACTCATCTCTCTTTCTCATCCCTCTCTCAAACATAGATAATCATCAATGTTGAACTTTCACAGACTCTCAAATATCTTTTAAACCACTGCCGCAAACATCTCCTAAGCAGCGTGAGCAAAATATGTTGGGATATAATAGTCGTTAGTCTCACTATTTTTTTTGGATGAATTCTTATTGAAACATCATTAATTGTATTGAAAAAAATCTGTATTCTCTTGCATACTAGGTTTTTGTCTCGTAATAATAAAAGTATTTTGAATCTTTATTAACATATGTTAATAAACTAAAGATTGGGCCCATACGTCGTGTATAGGTGTCGGTAGACCTGCACCCTTCACCCATACGCCACAGGGCTATACGCGGCGTATGGTGTCATACGACGTGTATAGTCATGCTGAATGATTGATTAGACTTAGTCCAGTTTTGTCATTTAAAAAAGATTATACGCGGCGTATAGGATTATACGAGGCGTATAAACACCACGACAACGACTGATGCGACATGGAATGTCAGACATTTATTATGGATACCTATACACCGCGTATGAACCCATACGCAACGCATAGATGGGTGTTGATTTATCTGGTGGGTCGATTTATCTGATGCGGTGACCCTTAAAAAAATTCGGCAAAAACGCATTATTATCGAGCAGCCAATGGGCCGGTGGCAGGTGGCAGCACATCGGAGCTCCTCCGCCACTTTCCACCGGAGACGACCCAAAATCAAATCATCAAATTCATACGAAAAATCGAATCTTTATCCGATTACCATATTCTTCACGTCACTTCTAGCGTTTGATTCGACTCTTATCTCACAATCTTTCATCTTATTATGATCTCAACATCCTTTAAGATTCAAACCCATTCGCTTTGGATCATCGATTTTAATCTTTCATAGATTATAAACTCGAAGGATAATCGTATCTGGATGATTTTGAAGAAAGTTTCTGCATTTATCAAAGGAGAACCCTTGTTTCAGTGTTTGACCACATATAGATTGACTTCAAGTTTGATGATACTTGCATAAGTAGCTTTAATCGGCACAATTCGATCTTGGTGTCTACTCTTTCTGTTTAATTTAGTGAAATTGTAAGTTGATCACTTAATCTGTTCATAAACCAGTTTATTTTCATGAGTTGAAGTATTCTGTTAGCTTATATGTGATAAATTTGCTTAATTTATGAATATGGTGTGCTTATAGGATTTTAGGTGCCCCTGTGGTCAAGATTTCAGCATATGATCATCAGATGGAGAGGGGATACTCTGCTCGAAGTCTTGCAACCGATGAAGGATCTGGTATGTGTAACTGTTGGTGTTTTCTGTGTGGTCAAAGTTACAAAAATGGTTTAGATTTGATGACATAGACACTATGTAATTAGTTAAACACACTGCGATCACTGGTATATATCTCACAAAAACTGATCCTTCATTAACTGTAGCCACAGGCTTTAAATAGATACATGATGAGACGGAAATAACGAACTACGACTATTAAAATGGAATAATTCCTAAAGACTCGAATACGTTGATGACTCAACGTTCCTTATTCAAAACAAATAAGCTGACTCATTCCACTAATTACTATGACTCATCCACATGCAAAAGCCATGTGTAATATGCACCACGTGTAACATGCATGACATCCAACACACCCTCCCTCAAACTTGACAGTTAACAACTTCAAGTTTGTCTTTGATGGAGCATACTCCCAATTTTGCCTTTAGCTTCAAAAACGTCTCTCGTCCCAGTGGCTTCGTAAATATATCCGCCAATTGTTCACTTGTTCCACAATGTTCCAACATGATAGTGCCATTATTCACCAGGTCCTTAAGAAAATGAAACCAAACACCAATATGCTTGCACCGGCCATGAAAAACAGTGTTCTTTGACAGTTTGATTGTGGATGTGCTATCACAGTTGATCACCATGCACTGTTGAGACGTTATACCCAATTCCTCAAGAACATCCTTGATCCACAATGCTTGACACGCACATGCTGCAGGGGCCACATATTCCGCCTCAGTTGATGAAAGAGCAACAATGTCCTGCTTCTTTGATGACCAACTTACAGCTCCAACATCCCACATAAACACGTACCCGGATGTACTTTTTCCCCCTCACATGTCACCGGCGAAATCACTATCAGTGAATATTCTTAGCTCACCATTTCCTCCTTTATTGTACCAAATGCCATGATCCAAGGTTCCTTGCAAATATCTAAGAACTCTCTTTGCAGCTGCCATATGTACCTCTGTAGGATTTGCCATGAATCGACTAATAAGATTCACAACATATTGAATATCAGGTCGTGTGGTGGTGAGATACATCAAGCTTCCAACAATCTGCTTGAATATAGTTGTATCGACTTTCGGTCCTTCATCTGCAACAAGTTTGCTTCCTGGAACAATAGGATTACTAACAGCATTACAACTACTCATATCAAACCTTTTGAGAATTTCTACTGCATACTTATGCTGAGATAATCAGTCTGTGATACTTCCAATCCAAGAAAGAACTTCATTTTTTCGAGATCCAACATTTCAAACTCGTTCATCATTGAAGCTTTGAATACTTGCAACATATCTTGACAATCACCTGCATAAATGAGATCATCCACATATAGATTAACTACTAAAATGCCCCCACCTGCACTTCGTTTAACAAATAAAGTGTGTTCCTTTTCACTCTTTATAAATCCCTCTCTTAAGAAATAAGCTTCTATGCGACTAAACCAAGCACGCGGAGCTTTTTTTAGTCCGTATAAAGCCTTACGAAGCTTATACACCTTCTGTTCACAACCCTTAATGACATAACCTTGAGGTTGCTGAACAAAAACATCTTCTTGCAGCACTCCATATAGAAATGCTGATTTGACGTCCATTTGAAATACATCCCAACGTCTCTGAGCTGCAAGAGCAATAATCAGCCTTATAGTATCCACACGCGTCACTGGTGCATAAATCTCTTGATAATCAATCCCGTGCTCCTGTGCGTAACCTTTGGCCACTAACCGAGCTTTGTACTTGTCTACTTCACCTCGTTCGTTTAGCTTTGTTTTGTAAAGCCATTTAACACCTATACACTTTGTACCCCTTGGCAGATCAACAAGATCCTAGGTTTGATTTTTAATTATGGACTGCATTTCCACATCCATGGCAATTCTCCATTTTTCACTTTTAATTGCTTCTTCATATATAATGGGATCTTCATAACTAATATGCATGGCATTGAGTTCAGCTTCACCCAAATTCTCTGTCACATAGTCACGTAGATACCCAGGAGCTCTGCGAATTCTACCCTCCCTAAGTTGCGTATTACTAGGCCCAGCTTCTTCAGTGAGTTGCTCACGGTTCGTAGTGGGCTGAGTTTGCTCAACTGTGGATTGACTTGCTGCTTGTTCTGGATGCACACCAACATCATCATCATAATCCCAATTAATTTCTTCACCAACCATTTCAACTTCACCACATGTGAAACTTTGTTGTCTTGTATTTTCTTCCCAAACCCAGGCTTTGTCTTCTTTAAAAACAACATCCTTACTGATGATCACCTTCATCGTAAGAGGGTTAAGAAGTCGATATCCTTTTGATTCTTCACTTATTCCGGTTAGAATACACGTCACACTCTTGTCATCGAGCTTGCTTCTCCTATCTTTGGGTATGTGAACATGTGCTATGCATCCCCACACTCTAAAGTGCTCCACTGTGGGTTTAAGTCCAGTCCACGCCTCTTGAGGAGTGACATTATCAAGAGCCTTAGTTGGACATCTGTTGAGCACGTAGAACGTCCACATCACAGCTTCTCCCCAAAGAACCTTTGGTATTTGTTTACCATTAAGAAGTGTAACAACCATATTCATGACTGTTCTATTCCTCCTCTCCGCTACCCCTTTTTGTTGAGGAGTGTAGGCTACGGTGAGTTGTCTTTGAATACCAACATCCCTGCAAAAACTATTGAAAGCTTCGGAGGTGAACTCCCCTCCCCGGTCAGTTCGAAGCATTTTAAGAGTTTTGCCCGATTCATTTTCAACCAAAACTCTTAAAACACTCCAATGCTTCTGACTTCTTAGCAAGCAAATAAGCCCAACCCTTTCTACTATAGTCATCAATGAAACTCAAAAAGTACCTTTTACCTCCTTGAGAAATTGGATTGATTGGTCCGCATATGTCTGAGTGAACCAATTCCAAAGGTTGTTTGGCTCTCCACGCGCTGGTCTTGGGTATGGGTTTTCTGGTTTGCTTTCCTACCAAGCATTTTGTACAAACATCAGCAGTGATCTTAAACTGTGGCAGCCCCCGCACCATTTCTTTTCTTTGAAGCATTTCCATGCTTGTGTTACTTAGATGTCCATATCTTTCATGCCATAATTTAGGAAGCTCATCATTGCTTGAGTACATGCATCTTGCTGGATTCTTGTCATCAATTCTCTTCAATTCATCATTTAAAGGAAACATCCTATTCGAACTCATGTAACTTTGGAATAATAGACCCTTTTCGGGATGAAAAACCTTACAAACATCGGCTTGTATCAAGAAGATCAGCCCCTTTTGTTGTAGCTGCCCAATGCTCAAGAGATTGTTCTTCAACTCCTGTATGTAGTAGACATCCTTTACTACATATGGTGTTCCATCCACAAGCAACTTCACTTGGCCTTTCCCACTTACATTCATACGCATATTGTTTCCAAGTTTGACTGATTGAGTGAAGCTTTCATCAATGTTGATGAACTTCTCGTCACCACACATATGGTTAAAGCATCCAGAGTCGAGGAACCATACTTGATTCTTCTTTACCTCTTCTGTTTGAGCCATAAACATGTATCTTCTATGTTGTTCATCATCGTCATCAATCGTAGTCATCAGCATCATAACCTCCTCCTCATCGAATTCAGCAAAATTTGTTTCCTTCCAAGCAGGACATTCATATTAAAATGCCCAAGTTTATGACACTTATAGCATTCCACAGTTTCTTTGTTGAGAGATAACCGGCCTCTATCACGTCCTCGACCTCTATAGCTCGATCTTCCTCGTCCACGGCCTCGAAAATTAGGTGATTCATCAATCTTCAGTGCCTGTTCTTCCTCTTTCTCTGGTTTCTTGAATTTTTGCTCATGAACTAGCAGTATACTCTGCAGTTCATCGATAGTCATCTTCTCTACATCCTTTGATTCTTCAATTGAAACAACCCCAAACAGAAATCTCTCGGTGAGAGTTCTGAGAATTTTTTCTACAATCTTGACATCGGGCATTTGCTCTCCATTGCTTCTCATTTGATTAACAATTGTCAATACTCTGGCAAAATACTCGGTAATCGTTTCACTTGTCTTCATCTCCAACACCTCAAAGTCTCTGCGAAGCTTTTGTAACATCGACCGTTTTACTCTTGCATTCCCTTGGAATCTTTGCTTCATGCAGTTCCACACCGATTTGGCAGAGCTTCTGTCCAAAATCTGCTCAAACGTGACTCTATCAATTGCTTGATAGAGGTAATGTTTGACCTGCAGATCCTCGGTTCGAAGTGATTCTAGTTTCCTTTTTTGAGCATCGCTCTGGGCAATTCCAGCCGGTGGTTCTTCGATTCCTGGATCGATCAAGTTCCACAACTTCTTTGCTCGGAGGAGATTTTCCATGGTTTCACTCCATTGCTCGAAATGGCCATCAAATGTGGGAATCTTCAGTTTTTCCTCACTCATCTTTGCACCCGTTTGATCTGTTTTCTAAACCCGCTCTGATTCCAGATGATAGGCACTATGTAATTAGTTAAACACACTGCGATCACTGGTATATATCTCACAAAAACTAATCCTCCATTAACTGCAGCCACAGGCTTTAAATAGATACATGATGAAACGGAAATAACGAACTACGACTATTAAAATGGAATAATTCCTAAAGACTCGAATACGTTGATGACTCAACGTTTCTTATTCAAAACAAATAAGCTGACTCATTCCACTAATTACTATGACTCATCCACATGCAAAAGCCATGTGTAATATGTACCACGTGTAACATGCATGACATCCAACACATTGAATCTTGTTGTTCTTGTGTTGGAGCAGATACAGGTAGCGAATTTAGGATGGAATCAGTGGTTTATATGTCGTCGTGTGCTGCAACTATCTTAGTTTGCGCGCTAGTGATACTTGGGATCTTATTGATGGCTTTGTTAGTTTCATTGACTGTAATTTTACAGCCATGTATAAATAGAGAAGCTGGAGTTCTTGAATGGTTCAAATCTCATCATCATCATCATCATCATAATCATAATCATAATCATCATCAACATCATCATGATCATGATTATGATTATTGCAAAATGGCTGCTTTAAACGTGGAGATTAGCAGCTTTGAAGGGTATTATTTGCCTGATTTTTGCAAAGATGCTGCTGTTAAGTACATAAAAGAAGGTCATTACATGAGAGAATTGAACAATTCAGTGTCGCTAGTTGAGAATTATTTTCATGGTGTTATTCCAGATGATGATGGTCATGATGTGGTGTTAATGGACATTGATGACATCCTTCCTGCCAACAGTTTGCATACTAACCCAATGCTATACGGGTAATCTATCATTCATGTATCTGTTTATCTTCACATGATATAATCAACTATCGGATTAACATATTAGCTTATGACTCTTATGGTGCAGATACAATCGATATGGTTGTGATGATTGTGTTAGAGAGGCGAAGCATATGAAACATGTTTTCTTGATTGATTTGTACATGAAACTTGAATCTGGTGGATGGACACTTGTTCTGTTATCAAGGAAGCCTGAACAGCTGTGAGATGCCACCATTGAGGACCTTAAGTCGGCTGGATGTCGTGGTTGGTTAAAATTAATCATGAGGTAATGTTGTTAATTACATCAGATTGTTACTGGTAATGAATATGGTGATTGATATATGGTAACCAGGATTGGCAAAATGAGCGCATGGGTGTTGATGAAAACATTCGGGTTGAATTGACCCAAAACACTTTTTGTCTATAGTTTTCTGCAAGTAATTCATATCTTAAATCTCTTAAGAACTATACTATTACAGTAATAATCTGTTTTATAGAATATGAAGGTCTAGAACGTTAGTTATTTCCATCTGATCCGTGTTATAAGTAAATGAGTCAAAACTGTTATATGTAATTGTTACCATTTGGTGCAGATCAGAGGAGGATATGAAAACAGATACTCGCGATTACTTTTCAAAACAGAAAATGGCGATTGAAGCAGAGGGTTACCGCATTCAGAGTGTGATTAGCAGCCATATGGATATGTTAGTAGGAGGATTAATTAAAACACAAAACTTCAAGCTTCCAAACACCCTTCCTGTTGCTCCAACTCATGCCATTATATAATTAGTTTATGTAGCATTAATGTATAGATGTTTTTTGGGATACAAGATTGGGAATCAAGAAGAGATTATTACTTTTCTATTTTTATTTTTCTATTTTTGGATTGTCTTAATTATAGAGTTACAAGAATGATTTATTTCACTCTATCATCTCTCCTTATATTGCGTGCCTTTAAATGGATATGTTTATGTAGACAATAAGTCTATGCATACATAAGTTTTTAAATATAAATTGTAAATTATTGATATTTGCATACAACGGGTAGTGAATATCTTAGCAGTTTACTCAACAAATCATCAATTTACACAACAAATCAAAAGGAAAACGTTATATGTAGAAAGATTCACATTGCGTCTAGAATTAACCTGTAAATACACTATTTTAAAAATAAAATAAAATTCTAAAATATTTGCATGCATCTGTGTATGTAACATACAACTAATCTATTTACATAATTAATCTTAAAAAGATTATATATTAGCATTCATGTGTACATGTAATTCAAAGTCACAAACTCTATGCACACTTGGGTACTTAAGAAAACAAAGGAACGACCTTTAATGGTTTGTAATTTTACATTTTAATTGGAGGCATAAACTTCTTTCAATTATCTTATATTAGTTTTCTCAAACAACTATTTATTAAAATTCACAAGAACAAGTAATTCCATTTCTAAATTATTAGTATTAGATCCTAAACTTAACTCAGATGATTTTTCTTAATCTATACTATATTATAATATTTTAAGATGATAAGATTGTCTTTTTACATAAACTTTACGTGTTAAAGGGAATAACATGTTTCTTGTAATTTGACCGTCTTAAATCTTAATTATCTTTTATACATATGTTAGTAGGGTTATGATCATCTGAAAACTTATAAATATCTTAAGAAATTGATAACGAATATTAATAATTCATATTTTTAAATTTTAACACTTTTACATACATTTGTGTATATTTGTATACATTAAAAACTATTAAAGTAACATAAAAAAAACTTGTTTTCATATTTAGAATAAATTGTTAACTTGTAAACCAACTTCCCTCACGCTTTTAAATGACAATAATTTTTTATACGTTAATATTATTTTTAGAAAAGTTATACCATATAAACGAGAATTTTATGCTAGTTAATTTTGGTATGTGGTATTATTGTATTTATTTAAAAAAATTTCCTTTGTGTTTTTGACTCATGCTTGCACTCGTCTAGTTATTTAAGGTATTAAATAATTAACTTAAGTTTTAGTATATCTAAATAATTAAAATTAAGTTTTGATACATCTTACTATTCTAATAAAATGATAAATAGGAGTGCCACGTGTCAGCATCACATTCATTCTCATCAAATTTTTCCCGCTTCTCTCTCCTATTAAATAATCATATTAATAACTAATAATATTATTTATTTATTTTTATATTATAATTAGTTTTTTAATAAATTAAGAAAGAGAACTTTTTATTAATGTTATTTCTATAGAGATAGTTTTTTATAAAAAGATTTTTTTCTAAAAAATAAACTATAGTTTTTTATAAAAAGATTTTTTTTCTAAAAAATAAACTATTTTTACGTAATATTTTAAAATTGAATTTTTTAAAGTAAATTTTTATAAAACAAAAATAATTAAAATAGGGAGTTGCAGTAAGAAAATTTTTAAAAATAAAAAATTTTAAAACGTTATTTTAAAACAAAATGTTTAATTTATCTTTGAAAAAAAAAAAGTTTATATTATTGTTTTATTACTTATAGTTATTACTTATGTATAATTTCAATCATATCATGTATTAATCTATTGTATTATAATTAATAATTTTTATTCTGTTTAATATTTTTTTTATTCAACCCGTGTAATAAGTTTACTAAAGCTGGTCACTTATAAACCTTAATCCGGAATTATTTATATTTTTATTATAAAGATAGATTCTAAAAAAAAATTTAAACGTTGAATTAAAATTTAACTTCATCAAACTGTTAAAAGTTTGTTAACTGAAATTTTGTTAAAACCCACATTTATGTTCTCATATGAATCTTCCGCTCAATTAAGCCCTAGAAAAACCCCCCAATTCTTTCGATCAATTTCCGTCGATGATTCTTGATTTCGTCATCTATGGAAGCTAACAACCCACAGGTGCTATTCGATCACACCTCATAGTCTCCCAATTTCGTAATCGTGGCTTTAGTTTACCCCTTTCGTTCTTTTGCTTAATCTTGAGATTTATGATCGAGTCTTTGTGAGTATTGATCGAATTCTTTCACCTAATCTTGAAATTTATGATTGAGTCTTAGTGGGTATTGATCGAATCGTAACTTAGGGTTTGTAATTTCGTCATGTAAGTTAGCTAATTGGTATATGCGTGAGTCTTTAAGATGATATCTTATGTTTAGATAGCTTATTGAGTTAAGGATCACTACTTTCTCTGTATGTGTGTGTGTGTAGATTTTACTATTCTTGTTGATATAACTTTTGAAGTGGTGGTACATGGAACCAATCTGCTTAGGGCTGACTTCTTGAATTTTGAAGTGATTTTTGCATATCTTGGTTTTATAATGTTCGCATTAGGAGCACATAATGTGATGATGCCACAATGAGATCGTATCATTGCAGTTGTTGCGATGTGATTCCATGATGCGTGTGATGTGATTCGATGCCTGATGCGATGCAGTTGACCAGTATAGAACAAATAAGCCCATGAATTGCAATGGGTCTAAATTTTCCTAATCTTATTCAACAAATTGACCATCAATTGAGCAATGGTTTTCAGTGTTTGAGCAAATTAGACCATCGCTTGAACAAACATGACCAAAGATGATGAAATGTCTTATAAATTGGGGTTTAAAGTTATCAATTGTCTATAAATACTTATATAGTATTTTTCCAATAACCAATGCCTCGCATACTTGACGTGTGCTTAACTGCTCATCATGCATTAACCTTTGGGATCAAAACGCATCAGAGCACTGAATGCCTGCATGCATTTTAAAACCAAGGTGTATCTACAATAATCTACCCAAATAATCTTGTTCCATACCATTGTGGAAGATCTAGGCAGAATGTGGGTTTCCTTGGGTATTAACAAATAAATCTACTTTAGTTTGGTACCTCTTTCTGTAATTTTTTAACTCATTACAATCATATAGACCTACTTCTATATATGGTATATATTCCTAAAATTCTTTAATTCTGTATGCTCTGTCAAATCCTCTTTTTTGGCTACCGAATTTCATTTAATTTGTGTTTGTCGATGCTACATTCTTTCTTCTTCATCAATGTTCATCAAAATAAGCAATATAGTCCATAATAGGAATGCTATTTCTAGGAATACTTTGAGATACAAAATTAAGGTATTAGCTGGTTTTCAATTCCCACCATCATGAATCTATTTGAGCTGGATGATAAATCTATTCTTTGTTGTTTTGCCTTTTAGGTGGCCTATTCATGTTGGGTATGACCTGACCATTCTAACTTGTTAGAATAAATTTATAGAGCATAGAAAGTATGATGCTCCTGATATTTACTTATTGGATGAACCAAGTCCTCACTAAACTTGTTTTTCCATTAGAAAGGGCTTTGCATATACTTGATAGTAGCCCATAAGACTATCTTACTAATCATTGTTATGATAAGTTCTCAGTGTTAATTGAGCTGCTTTTGGAGGTACTCAAAAAGTGTTTGCAAACCAAAATGATTCTTCTTTATTGGATTTATGGTTCCCTCTTCCTAATTATCAAATGTGACATGCAACAATTTTGATTTGTAACACTTCTAACCTATTTGTTGCAAAAGTATAAAAAGTTTTGACAACCATCATCTAAACATGAAAAATATTCCTGTTCCAGTTTACATTGGGTGTTACTTCTTAGAAACATCACCATAGGATCTTTGTCATTGATCTATTCTTAAAGGGTTATAGCATTTTAGAACATAGAATCCACACTTATATAATTTATCTTCGCTGTTATTAGCATGCTCCTCAAAAGGGCTTTTAGTATCGAATGTGCGTATTCCCTCCCCTAAATCCCATGGAATTTGGCTTGCCTCTTTAGTCTACTCTATTTGTTTTCCTGGATTTTGCATGGCCATTGCGTGTCATCTTTTCAATTTATCATTCTTCATGCTTGCAGCCATGATTATTGATCTTTCACCTGCAACCAACTGAAAATGTTATCTATACTTAATGAAACAGGATTCAATAAAAGCTGGAATGAAAAGGCGCAGGAAAGAAAGTGAAGCCGAACAAGTGTCTAGGAAGAAAAGAAAGGTTGGCAGTTTTACGCCTCTTCATGATGATCTCCTCGTAGAGATCCTTAAAAAGATTCCAGCTGATATACTTCGCTACAGAACCAGATTTATCTGCAAACGATGGTTCGATTTGATCAATAATAGGATTTTATTAGACCAAGCTTCTTTAATTCTTGAAAGTTCATATGGAAGCTTCAAAGTGCGTCTCATTGATATAAGTGAAGATAAACAAGGGCTGACAATGAAAGAACAAAATGTTGAAATACCGTATAGGGGTCGTATAAAATGTTGGTGTAATGAATTTCTTTTAATAACGGACCTCTACAAAGAAGGATCTCTGTATATATATGATCTAATCAGCAAAAGAGGCTCATATCTTCCCTCGTGTTCTACTTCTTGTGGAGGACATTATGGCTGCAAATGTGGAGTGGGTCTTTCGTATGACAAACTCAAAGGAGTATACAAAGTTGTTCATGTATTTTTGGGCCCACAAATCCAATCTGAATTTCTTATCTTCAAAGGTAAAATTAGATCCTGCAAGTCCTTAGAGTGGAAAAAGATTAACGGGCCTTATTATACGGGTCAAAGGCAGTATTATTGGGATGACCCAGTTTCAGTTCAAGGCAGATATTTTCATTGGGATGTTCATTGTTCTAAGTACTTAGTTTCTATGGATACGGTGAAAGAGACATTTCGTCAAACGCGCTTACCTGGATCTGAAATTTATCCCATGAACAGATGGTATTCTTTGGTTGAAATGGGTGGTTTTCTCACTCTTCTTCATAAAGTTTCTCCAGATAAAATCAACATATGGATGCTTAAAGATTACCAGAGGTCAATATGGGAGAATATGCAGTCAATAGATGTCTCAAGCAATGTGTGGTCAAGCATTTATCCTGGTAGCGTTCTTCCTCTTCCCGTTACTTGCGTGAAAAGCAAGAGGTTTATCATCTTTAGAAAACTTGGATCGGAGACAGATTTATATAGTTACGATTTGAAAAATAAGATCATGAGAAGGCTAGATGTTGATATTGAATCCAGTGAACATTGTGTGGTTCTAACAACTGAAGCAACAAGTTCTTTTGAAGTTGTATCTTGATGCTGCTTATACTAGAAAGGCTAAACCTATATAAATCAAGTAGAAAACAAGAGCATAAAAGAGATTACCGTAGTTATAGTATGGACATCTTCTGTTATCTGGTATATAGTCGGGTCATGTAATCACCATGCGTGTTTGTTTTGTATTCATTTTTGCAGGGTTGTCGAGTATCGTGTTGTGTGAACATATCGCTAATAGGTTGTGATATAAACTGCATGTGTGATTAAGGTTACTGCCATTCGTGCTACGAAGCAATCTGCAAACAATAGCAAAAAAGGACTAAAGGTGCATTTAGCTTTACTCAAATCAGCAATATATGTGGTTATGCACTTATTTGTTGAAGTTATTTGTTATTTTCATATTATTTTGCAATTTATAGGCTAGAATAGAAATATATTTAGGAAAAAACAAAGCATAATATGAATTGGATGTTCAAGGATCACAACGCATTGAAAATATAAAATGATAAAAGTAGATGGATTCTTTGGTAGAGACTAAACTCAAGAAGTAACATATCACGATTACATTACGCATTTGTTACGCTCAACGTATCATGAGAAGATTGATGGTCTCGACTTTCGTTGGCACATGGGAAATGCTAGCGTAAAAAAGGGGTCAACCATTATGATTTTATACCTAATATCCTAAACCGATATCTAGGGTTTTCAAGGAATCAAATTTCGAACTCTCGAATTAATTTAATCCAATTATTCAAAATTTGATTGTTTGAAATTGGATTTGGATTCGAATTCAATTTTAAAACCACATTCAAATTCGAATCGAATTTGATTGTCAAATTCGAATCGAACATGAATTGAATTCGAATTCACAAAAAAAATACTTTAGTTTTTATTTTTTAAACTAATAACCTTTCATATATAAATAACTATATAGGAAAACAGGGTTTGGAAATTAAAAACATAATTTAAAATATTAAACATATGCTTAAATAAATATACGTATACATAATTCATTTATATAAAATATGATATAAATAACTATACTACATGTATACATATGTAAAACTATATGTATATTCTTAATTCAAATTTCAAATTTGATAATTTGAATCGAGTTTCGGATATGTGATTTCCGAATCGAATCGAATCGAATTTTGAGTTTTTCGAATATAATTTGAATATTGAACATCCTTATCGATGTCCACAAATGGCCATTGATCACCATGTTTTCTAATACAACCTATGCACATCAACACACATATCCATTATTTGAATAGATTGTTAACTTATAAACCAACTTCTAATGATTTTTAACGGCTACAAAAAAGTTTTATAGTCTTAAATTTGAGTATAATAATATTATTGTTTTTTTTAAATTATAAAAAATTACATTTGTTTTTCGACACATCACGCCTACACCCCTATAGTATTTAAAATATTTTAAAGATATCTAATTTACTAAAATTAAGTTTTGATACATCAGTTTTAAACCTTAATTAATCCAGAATTACTTATATTTTAATTTCAATGATGGATTTTAATTAAAATCTTAAATATTGAATTAATGTTTATTGCATTAATCAAATTGTTAAAATTTGTTTCTTTAACCGAGATTTTGCTAAAACCCATTGTTATAGTCCGTATGAATCTTTCGCTCTAGAAAAACCCCCAATTCTTTCGATCAATTTCCGTCGATGATTCTTGATTTCTTCATCTCTATGGAAGCTAACAACCAACAGGTACTATTCAATCACCTCATAGTCTCCCAATTCGTTCTTTCGCCTAATATTGAGATTTATGATTGAGTCTTAGTGGGTATTGATCGAATCGTAATTAAGAGTTTGTAATTTTGTGTTGTAATTTAGCTAATTGGCGTATGAGTAGAGTGTTTATGACATGATCAATGAAAGTTAGTTTCTTGTGAGTAAGATGTCAAGTTACATGTTTTGACTGATAGGTGAGGGAACATGACATTTTATGTTTAGATAGCTTATGGAGATGAAGATTCTGAATTTCTCTGTGTGTGTGTAGATTTTTATTTGTCTTGTTGATTAAGACCCGAAGGGGTGGTTCATAGAACACTTGCCAAGTTATTTACTTATGATCATCAAAATAAGCAATAAGTCCATGTGAAGAATGCCATTATTAGGAATATTAATTGACATGCTAAGTTAAATGTATATGTTTTCTTGAAAGAAGGAGAATAATTCTTTTATCTATATCATTTTGGATTGAACAAGGAACCGGATTGAATCCACAAACCAATTTAGAAAATGACCTTTTTTGGCAAAGGATGGATATCACCACATGAATGTTCAGGTCCATGCTACCGATCAATATATCGGTGCATTTTTGCCTTATGAGTTGGTTGAATCATTGTATTTTAACATTATATGTAAGGCATAAATGGATGTTCTTGCCCTAATTTGGACAACCTCAATCTTTCTATTTTGAACACTCAAAAGATCACTTGTTTTGATTTAATATTGAATTATTGATCATTTGGATCTAAATGAAACCTTGTGGGAGGGCTATTCATGTTGGGTATGGCATGACCATTCTAAATTGTTCCTCAGATTTGGAGAACATAGAAAAGCATGATAATTGTGATGCATATTTATTGAGTGAACCAAATCCTCACTAAATCTTGTTTTCCCATTAAAAATGGCTTGCATATATTTGTTAGTAGGCCATGAGAGTACTCCACTAACCACAGTTATGAGAAGTTCTATGTTCTTACTTCTTAGTGTTAATTGAGCTGCTTTTAGAGGTACCCAAAAAGTGTTAGCAAACCATAATGACTCTGCTCTATTGGATTTATGGCTCACTCTTTGTAATTCTCAAATGTGACATGCAACAATTTTGATTTGTAACTCTTCTAAGTTCTAACCTAATTGTAGCAAACATTCAAAAAGTTTTAACAACCATTATTTAAACATGAAAGATATTGCATTCTGGTTTACATTGGGTGTTACTTCTCAGAAGCATCACCATAGGATCTTTGTAATTGATCTATACTTAAAGGGTTATAGCATTTCAGAACATAGGATCCACATTATATAATTTATCTTCAAAGCTGTTATTAGATTGCTCCTAAAAAGGCTTCTATTATCGAATGTACTTATCCGCTCCACTAAATTCCATGGAATTTGGCTTCCCTCTTTAGTCTACTTTTTTTTTTATCCTGGATTTTGCGTGACCATTGCGTGCTATTTCTTCAAATTTATCATTCTTCATGCTTGCAGCCATGATTATGCTCAATATATTGATCTTTCACCTGCAACCAACTGAAAATGTTATTTATAGTTAATGAAACAGGATTCAATAAAAGCTGGAATGAAAAGGCGCAGGAAAGAAAGTGAAGCCGAACAAGTGTCCAGGAACTGGCAGGAAGGAAAAAAAAGGTTAACAGTTTTGTCCTTCCTGATGACCTCCTTTTAAAGGTCCTTCAAAAGCTTCCAGCGATATACTTTGCTACAGAACTAGATTTGTCTGCAAATGGTGGTTCGGTTTGATCACTAATAGGATTTTATTAGACCAGGCTTCTTTAACTCTTGAAAAGTCATATGGCTACCTTGACGTGCGTCTCATGGATATAAGTTAAGATAAACAAGGGCTGACAATGAAAGAACAAAATGTTGAAATACCGTATAGGGGTCATATAAAACCTTGGTGTAATGAAATTCTTTTAATAACAGACCTCAAGTCCTCAACAAAGAAGGATCTATGTATATATATGATCTAATCAGGAAAAAAAGGCTCATTTCTTCCCTCATGTTCTATTTCTTGTAGAGGACATTATGGTTGCAAATGTGGAGTGGGTCTTTCGTATGACAAATTCAAAGGAATATACAAAGTTGTTCATGTGTTTTTGGGCCCGCAAATCCAATCTGAATTACTTATCTTGAAAGTTAAAGTTACATCTTGCAAGTCCTTGAAGTGGAAAAAGATTAACGGGCCTTATTATACGGGTCAAAGGCAGTATTATTTGGATGACCCTGTTTCAGTTCAAGGCAGATATTTTCATTGGGATGTTCATTGTTCTAAGTACTTAGTTTCTATGGATACGGAGTACTTAGTTTCTATGGATACAGTGAAAGAGACATTTCGTCAAACACGCTTACCTGGATCTAAAATTTACCCCATGAACAGATGGTATTCTTTGGTTGAAATGGGTGGTTTTCTCACTCTTCTTCATAAAGTTTCTCCGGATAAAATCAACATATGGATGCTTAAAGATTACCAGAGGTCAATATGGGAGAATATGCAGTCAATAGACGTCTCAAGCAATGTGCGGTCAAGTATTTATCCTGGTAGCGATCTTCCTCTTCCCGTTACTTGCGTGAAAAGCAAGAGGTTTATCATCTTAAGAAAACTCGGATCTAAGACAGATTTATATAGTTACGATTTGGAAAATAAGATCCTGAGAAGGCTAGATGTTGATATTGAATCCAGTGAACATTGTGTGGTTCTAACAACTGAAGCAACAAGTTCTTTTGAAGAAGTATCTTGATGCCGCTTATACCAGAAAGGCTAAACCTATATAAATCAAGTAGATAACAAGAGCATAAAAGAGATTACCGTAGTTATAGTATGGACATCTTCTGTTATCTGGTATATGGTCGGGTCATGTAATCACCATGCGTGTTTGTTTTGTATTCATTTTTGCAGGGTTGTCGAGTTTCATGGGACATTATGCTCTCTTGTTTGAGCATATCGCTAATAGGTTGTGATATAAACTGCATGTGTGATTAAGGTTACTGCCATTCATGCTACGAAGCAATCTGCAAACACTAGCAAAAAAGGACTAAAGGTGCATATAGCTTTACTTTAATCAACACTGCTATTTGTGGTTATGCACTTATTTTTTGAATTAAATTGTTATTTTGATATTATTTTGCAATTAATTGGGAAGGGGGAGTGTTATCTTGAGAACTCTTATATTTCATGAGAACTTCGAGAACTCACGAAAAACAATAAAAACCAATATTTTATCTATTATCATTAAAATATAACATCTTTAAATGAAATTATATGTGTTAATTGACATGTATTTGTATATTTTAAAATTTTACACATGTGTAAGATTACTATTTACACATGACACATGTGTAAGCTTGCCATTTACACATGTGTAAGTTTTTACCATTTACGTATGTGTAAAATTTAAAAATATACGAACACATGTAAATTATCAGATATAAACTCATATAAGAATGTTAATTTAATAACGATGATAGCGTTGTAGTTAAGATTAACGTTTTTTATTGTTTTAGTTGAGTTCTTGAAATTCTCACAACAAAATATAGAATTTTTTTTATTTGATCTTTATCATATATGGTAGAATAGAAAAATATTTAAGAAAAACAAAACATAATATGAATTGGATGTTCAAGGATCACCACACATTGAAGCAAAATATAAAAATATAAAAGTAGATGGATTTTTGGTAGAGGCTCATGGCTTTTGATCGAAGGTTTTGGGTTTAAATCCAAACATTATGTAAAATTAGTTTGGAGTAGTGTATGGGTAAAAGTTAGTGTAGTTCGCCATTAAAAAAACAAAAGATGGATTCTTGAAAAGCTAGACTCAAGACGTAACATATGACGATTACTTTATGCAATTGTTACGCTCCACGTGTCATGAGAAGATAAGAAGATTGATGGCGTCGACGTTGGCACATGGAAGATGCTAGCACAAAAATATGGTAAGCCATTATGATTTTGTACCAAATACCCTAGACCAATATCTAGGGTTTTCAAGGAATCGATTTTTGAATTATCGAATTATTCCAATTTTGATTTTTTGAAACTTGATTTGAATACAATTCGAATTCAAATTAAATTCGAATTAGATGCGATTTGTATTTGAATTCAAGATTTGATTCGTATTTGATTGTCGAATACTTATCGAATTCAAAAAATTGTTTTAGATTTTATTTTTAAAACTAATAATCTTTAATATCTAATATCTAAATAACTAAAGAAGAAAACAAGGATAGGTAATTAGAAACATAAATTAAAGTATTAAACATATAATTAAATAAATATACATATACATAATTTTTTTAATAAAATATAAAATAAATAACTATTCTATATGTATATATATAAAACTATATGTTATTTTTAATTCGAAATTTTGAATCGAATTGAAGATCAAAAATTTGAAATTCGTTTCGAAATCAATGAAACTTTTAATCAAATTTCGAATTGAATTTTGTGTTTTTTAACCTGATTTGAATATTGAACACCTCAACCGATGTCCACGAATGGCCATTCATCCGCATGTCTTTTAATACAACCTAAGCACATCAACATACATATATACATGTTGATATACAAGATTTATAGTAATTATGTTACTTTATAGTCGATGGGTGATCACTAATGCTTTTGCGTTAAAACTCTTCTATCGAGGGGTTCTATGATGTACACAACCTAACTCGAGCAGAAGGATGATCCCTAATGCCTTTGTCTTGAACCTTTTCTAATGGGTTTCAATGTTGTGCACAACCAGTGGCGGAGCTTGAATATTCCCGTAGGGGGGCGTGGGCGAAATTAATTTTTTTTTAGGGGGGGGCGAACTCGATATTTATATAAAAATTTACACTACCGAGCCAAAAATTTACACTACCGGACTAAAATTTAACACTACCATCGAAAAAAATAAGGGGGGCGACGCCCCCCAACCCCCCCCCCCCCCCCCCACCCCCCGGGCCCCGGGTCCCCCACTATCCTTCGCCGGTGTACACAACCTAACTCCAAGATCAGGAGATGATAAACAAACCAAAAGAATTTCCTTTAAATACTAATGCAAGGCTCTCGTAAACTCTAGTGGAATGGCATTTAGTCTTTATCATAAATTTTTCAGTCATGTGGCTTGATTCTAATCGAAGTATCAATTGCTTAGCACATGCCCATCTTGTCTAACAAATAGGATGAATAGTAGTAGAGGAGCATAAAACGTTCCTACAACCTTTTATCTTACATAACACGGTATTAGCTATGTCTGTAATCAATAGATTTAGGTGTAATTGTCACTGTGAGTTGTTACACTATTCAAATACCAAGGTTTGCTTGGCATCACCAAATGCCTAAAGGTTAAAGCTTCTCTTAAAGGTGCAAACGAGCCGAGCTGCTCGCGAGTTATTTGAAATCAGATTGATAAAAAACTCTAAAGGAGTTGAGTTTTATCTAGTCCGAGCCTGAAAAAAGCTCCTTTAATTATCGAGTCCGAGCTTCACATATCGAAGTCGAACAAGCTTTTTACTTATATACTTTGCAATTAATTTATCAAATATTATAATATAAATAATTTTTATTATATATAAAATTATGATAATTATATAATATGCATTATGTTATATATAATTATAAATAAATATATAGATATATAATTAAATATAAAAATATTAAAAAATAGTAGTTAAATTATAAACGAGTTGAGCCTAGCTCGAGCTTGAAAATTACTTGACGACCCGAGCTTAAACTTAAAAAATAAAACTCTCAACGAGCCATTTAAGCTAGAACAAACCGAGCTCAAACCTATAAGAGGTTGGGCTCGGTTCTCTCGTTTGAACCCCTACTTTCTATCTCTTACTTTCAAATTAGCTACTATTACGCTCTTAATTAACTATCAATGACAAATCCATAACTTCAACATACTAGAAGGACCAACAGTGTAACTATAAACTCCCGCCAACACAAACAAGAGGTAAACAGCTAAACTGCGCCAAACAGCCTAACGGTTGCTATTATACGCCACAATGCGTATTCAACTATTCATCATCTCTCTGACATCATCTCCACCATTAACACACACCTGCAACTATGCTCCCTTCACTCTCCACCACCACCACCACCTTCATCTCCCTCCTCCTCCTCCTCCTCCCCTCCGCCACCACCGCCACCACCATCGGCGTCACCTACATCCCTTCCGCCACCCTCCCTCCGCCGGAGCAAGTCATCGCCACCCTCATCTCCCTAAAGATCACCGCCGTACGCCTCCCTGTCCCCGACCCCACCATCATCCGCGCATTCTCCTACACCAACATCTCCCTCTTCCTCACCATCCCTAACGCACTAATTCCTGCCATCTCCGCTAACCGCTCCGCCGCGGCACAGTGGCTCTACGACCACGTCATCCCGTTCTACCCCAGGGCGCACATTAGCGCCATTTCCGTCGGAACTCACGTCCTCGCTCAAGGCGACGTCACCTCCGCCGATCTGATCGTTCCGGCGATCCGTAACGTCCACCGCTCGCTCACCGACATCGGAATCCGGCAGATCACCGTCTCCACCACGTTCTCGTTCATCAACATCATGACGACGCCGTTTCCGCCTTCGTCTGCTGAGTTTCAACAGCCTGTAAGCACTTTCGTCATCAAACCGTTGCTGGACCTACTAACCGAAACAAACTCATCGCTGTTCGTGAGTTTGTATCCTTACTTCGTCTACAAGTTACGTTCCGAGATCCCGATCGGATTCGCGTTGTTTCAACAGCACGCTTACAACTTCCGAGAGGACACCGTCACCGGCGTTCGGTACCGCAACCTCTTCGATCTGATGGTGGACGCTGTAATCGCCGCCATGGCGGTCGCCGGACACGAGAATATTCCGGTGGTGGTGGCCGAGACAGGGTGGCCGTGTTACGATTCGAATCACGAAGTGGAAGCACGAGATGTTTACTCCAAAATGTACCTACAGGGTCTGGTGAACCATCTCCGATCAGGCAGAGGAACGCCGTTGAGGAAAGAAGGACCGTCGGAGGTTTACATCTACGAGATGTTTGATACTAACGAAACTGCAACCAAGGGTTTGGTGAGTGGTGGTGCTTGGCAGAATTGGGGGTTTTGCTACCCTAACATGAGCTTGAAGTTTGAGATTGATTTCAGCAGCGGTGGCTCCGCCGCGCCGGAGTCGGATGCCGGAGTGATCGCCGTCGCGTGGCTGATACTGGTATACTTTATTCGTTTGAAACGATTAGGGTTTGTGTGAATTTGTTCTTTATCGATCCCCTGCGATAGTGATGGTGAGCTTCAATGGTGATTAATGTCGATTTGACGAGGGCTATAAATCGATGTGCTTAGTTATATAGTTCTAGTAATCAGGTTTTGATGCACATATTATATGGTGCCTTGAATAAGTTTTCAATTTAGCCTTTTTGTTTTTAGGATGGATTTAGAACAATTAGATTGTTGTTTTGACATACTAAGATCATAGGTTTAACATATAAAAAACAGTCTTTTGCATAAAATATATGATCAAGTTGTGTATTATGTCACGCTAGACCTTATGCTAAGCGGGAATTAAATCAATCATCAAATACATTTTTTAGATTAGCCATTCTTGACGTTTTGACCTAATCACTTATGTGGACTTATGTTGATGCTTTGATTAGTTAACTTGATATATGGCTAGTCCACTATCCACTTGTTAGTGCTGAATGTTTTGGGAAAAGATTGAACTTTGAAATGGGATTGAAATATTGTTAAAAGTAATAACGTGTTTGGTTGGTTAATTTTGAATGAATTGAGATGTTAATTTTAAACATTTCATTGGATAGTTGAACATCCTATGGGTAAGTGAAAGAAATATGAATTCAATGAATTTGAAAATGTTCTCCAATTTTAGTTCTATCCGTTAACTAATCAATTAGTTTTTGGATGAAAAGTTTTCTAATTTTCAATTCTAATTCTTGAAAATTCTATGAATCAAATGAGGCCTTAGATGTTTTGCTTCTTGTTGGTAAGCATTGTGTGAATTAGTTTAGAGTAATATAGATTAGATGTAGGGTAGATTTGTCGTGAAAGAAACTTGATTTTAGAAAATCCCATTTATTTTATAAAATTTCTCAGAAATAACAAATGTTACGTTATTAGATCATTATCATATATTCATACTAGGTTAGTACCCCGTGTACTATACGGATTGAATAAATAAAATATTAAATAGTTATTAATAAAAATTAATGAATTATAAAATAATCTTTTGATATAAGATACGATTGGCTACATACGAGTGATAAAAAGATAATATCATTTTTTAAACTTTTGTTTATTTTTTTTGTTTTTTCAAAAAAAAGTTGGTTTTTCAAAAAAAGTTGGTTTTAAGCAAATTGTTTCAAAATAAACCGTTTTTTAAAAGTATCACTTTTAATCATTTCTTTATTCTAACTTTGAAATTTAGTTATTTTTGTTTCATAAGAATTTTATTTTTTAAAAGCCAAAGGTTTTAAAATATGTTGTGCTTTTTAAAAGTTTGATATAAATTTCTTATTTTATATAAAATTTATTTTTTTACAAATTGCATTTGTAGAAAGATTTCTTTTTTAAATTTAATAAAAAATATTTTTAATATGAAAAAAATTAAATAATATCATTTGTAGTTAATGTAATATTTATTAGGAGAGAGAAGCGAAAAAATAAAATTTAAAAGCTCTAAAATTATGACAAGTGACCTACAAAAAACTTCTTTATTAGTATAAATAGATGTATTAACTTTATCAAGGTCAATCAATATATCTTCGATAAATTAAACTCTTAATGCCTAAATATTCCGGACTTTCTCTATTTGACATTGTATATGTTTAATTTATCAAATAAGAAATATAAAGATGGTTGTTACTTGTAAGAATCAAGGTTGACCCATGAAGTCAAATTTATCAAATAAGAATTAAGACATTTTGTAATCAGCTTGACCACTTTGACAGTTTATGTCTTTATAATAACTGATTTAGTATCAACGTTGACCTGTGCTGGGCCAAGGCTTACATGGGCAGCCCAACCCATCTCCATATCTAGAGTTGCACAAATCGGGTTTGGGCCGGACCCGGGCCCGGGTACAAAACCGGGTTTGGGCCCAACCGGGTTTTTTGTACCCGGGTATTGGTGAACCCGGGTACGAACCCGGGTCAGGTTCAGCGAGATACAAACCCTACCCGGTATACCCGGGTAGGGTCGGGTCGGGTCGGGTTCGGTTCGGGTATGAAACCCGGGTTCAACCGGGTTTTGCCTTTTTTTTTTCCTTTTTTCTTTTTTTCTTTTCTTGTGTGTGTGTCGAACACCGGGTCGTATGTTTTTTTTTCTTATATTTTCTTTCCTTTTTTTTCTTTTTATTTTTCTTTTTCTAACCGGGTTCACTTGAATGACAAAAATTTAAACAACTTAATATATAATATATACAAATCTTGAGCAGAAAATGTTACACTTATAATATACAAATATTAAATACTTTTTATATAAAACATTTGAATGACAAAAAATTTAAAAAGAACATGAAAGACATATAATATTAAAACAACTTAAAAATAACAATATCGTATAATTTTATCTACTACGAGATGCTTGATCAAATGCTAATTCTTCATCGGATATGCCAGAAGATACTCCGTCTTCTACCTCTTCATCATGTACTTTAGCTTCGAGTGTAATCTCGTCTTCGAGGCTTGTTTGGTCTTGTATACGATCCGTTGCGTCTAAGTGATCCTTTAAACAAATGCACATCTCCACTGCTTCCGGAGTTAGTCTTGTTCTTCGTAATGATATTACCCTGCCACTAAGAGAAAAAGCAGATTCCGAAGCTACCGTAGAAGCTTGGACGCTTAGTAAATCACGGGCCATAGCAGAAAGAATCGGAAATTGAGATTCTTTTCCTTTCCACCAAGCCAAAATATCGAATGCACGATAATCTTCGGTAGTCATAGTAGAAATAAAATCCGTTCCACTATATCTACCGAGCTCACTTGTTGGGGTGTTACCTCTTTGACGTTTAGCCGTCACATCCCGAACAACATTCAACATAGTCAAAACAGGGTCTTTAAACGAGGTACTAGCACTTGAGGTTGATCCGCTTGGCATGGTTATGTTTACGTTAGGCCCATATCTATTTAAATAAAAATTATAAATTGTTTTCAAACTATGATTAAAATTTTCTTTTGCCTCGTTTGAAAAATCAGGGTTTTCGTCATGCATATCCAAATTGTCATTTATCTCATCTATCAAACATTCAACCCCGCAACATTTAGAAACGGATTTAAAGCGGCGGCACACGTAAAAACGGGTGGTAAGTCCTTAAAATATTTTTTAAACTTTTCTTTCATTGGTTCTATCATTTGATTAAACATATTATTTTATTTTGAAAATTTTTAAAATTCAAAGACATAAAATATAGTTCTTGAAGCACCGAATAACTAGTGGAATAATAAACTCCCGATAATTTTGTTGTTGAGTTTTTAAAAACCTCAAGAAACTCGGATAGACGTTGAAGATTCTCCCAACCCACATCCGGAAATGGGTCGGCTTCACCATTATCCGAAAGACTATTATGAAAAGCTTTCAAAGTGCCCTTTTGTTTTAAAGCACATTCAAACATGTGACAAGTCGAATTCCACCGAGTAGGTACATCCCAATTAGGACCTAAAAATCTAGAGTGCGTATCCTTACAAAGTTGTTTATAATCTTGATATCTTCTTCTACTTTTTTTAAAAACGTCATGTAACATAAATCGAAAAGATGTAATAAAGTTATTAACATATTGCCCGGATAGTCCGTCTTGCACTACTAAATTAATAATATGTGCAACACAACGAGTATGGAAAAAATCACCGTTTGCAATCGGAAGATATTTTAATTTTATTTTTCAACCGCGGTTGTGTTGTTAGAGGCGTTATCAAATGCAATTGAAAAAAGTTTATTTTCTAATTTAAAAGTACTTATTACATTATCTAAAAAGTAAAACAAAAATTCTCCGGTGTGTGGATGCGGAAAAAGATCAAATGCAATCGTACGTTTCATCAATTGCCATGAATTGGGATCCACCCAATGAGCGGTGACGCAAAGGTACGATTCGGGTAAACCGTGTGGAGCCGACCAAACGTCACTAGTTAAGTTTACACCGGTATTTAAATTTTCAAATAATACAATTAAATCATTTTTTGCTTGTTTCCATAATTTTAAACAATAACGTCTAAGTGTAGTACGACTTACGTGAGTGTAACGAGGTTGAAGCGTCTCTCGAATTAAGTTGGTCAACCGAGGATTGTCGAAGTGACTAAAAGGCAAAGCTTCTTGAATCACGAACTTCGCCATTCGATCTCGAACCGTATTAACATCGTAATTAAAGATTCCACCGTCTCCACCCAATTGTGTTTGTTGCGAATCCGGATTACTTTTCAACGACTTACAAAACTTCTTGCTAATGTGTTTGTTTAAAGTCGTGTTAGAATCTTTAGCAAGCAAAGCTCCACAAAACTTGCAACGAGCCTTTACAGACCCGTCACTCAACTCAACCATATCCCAATTGCACCAAACATCCATGTTACGATTGTGTGCAAGAACACGAACGACGGTTGGAGCGTTGGACGAACCTTGACCAACGGAAGATTGTGAGTGAACCATATCAAGATTGAAGAGAGTGAAAGTGTAAAACGAGAGAGTGAACGTGTAAAGCGAGAGTAAACGAGAGTATTTTTTGCGTTTTTTGCGTATGTTTTTGCGTTTGAGACTTGGGTACTAAACCATATCAACCCACACCTATTTATACTAACTTATAAGCCTAAAAGTAACAAAAAAACGGTCACAAATCGATCCCAACGGCTATATAGCCGTTAAAAAACGGCCACTTTTTTAAAAAAAAAAAAAAAAAAAAGGTCGAAACCGGGTACAACCCGGGTTCAACCGGTTCCCGGTCGGGTCGGGTCGGGTTCGGGTCGGGTTCTAAGAAATTCTAGAAAATCATACCCGGTTCCAACCCTACGGTTTTTTTTCGGGTCCAACCCGGGTATGCATATACCGGGTCGTACCCGTACCCGGTTCCGGGTCAGGTCCACCGGGTCGGGTCCGAACCCGGTTTTTATGCCTAAGTCTATCCATATCTGTGTTCGGGTTTAAGCCCACTCTACCTTGTTAGCCCGTCAATTATTAGTTCATCTAATTCTAAACAGTGTAATTCCTTACATAGTTACAACTTACAAGTCACTAGGTTATTAGTGAAGTGCATGAAATCTAGTACAATTAAAATTTTATGAGTCTCCTTTAGAAAAAATAAATTTTTTAGACATCGTGTAATAAACGCTAGACATTTTTTGTTGTTCATGAAACCTTGTTGTTTGTAAACTCACAAAATATTTCAATATCTTACTAACAATAAAATTAGAAAAGTTATACTTTGTACTGGACAGAAACCAATAAAGTAGAATCAGATACAATACGTTACAAGTGGTGCATTATTTAAAAATATTGACTTCTTATATTGTTTAATTAAACCTGAGTGAGTCTTCACTCACACTCAATTGATTTTAGGTTCACCTCGTCTCTTATATAATATCAAATATGAATTTTTTTATTTAAAATTTAATCATCATTATATGATATTGGTTTTATTCTAATTTTACTTCTCTAAAAAATTTTAGATATTTAGTCTTTCACTAAAATTTACACAAAGTATTAACATATTGATGGAAAAATAGATGAAAATAAAACTAGGAGGAAAAAACGAAAGAAAATTACCTGTCAGTGTGCAATAATGTGCAATCAATCTACAAGGGCACTCCTATTAATATTATTATATTATGTCCCACATTCTATTTTACACTTTTTTCTTTTTTTTCTTTCTTATTTTTCTTTTTTTTGCGTGTGTTTTCTTGCTCGAGCAGATTTCGGTGGTAATCGAACTTATTTTACAAGGGGTTATGTAATTTGTTTGGACTACGATCACATTCAAACTTTTACATTGGTTATAGTGAGCTAATTAGAAAATGTATAAATTAAAGAAGAAAATATAAGAAGGTTGGGCTAAATTAATGACAATTAACAACACTAACTTATAGCACGAAACGTGTCAATTCCTAAAGTTGATCGAAAACTGATACACCATATAATTTGTAACATGCGATTAATCTTGACAAGAAAAATGAAAATTAGGAGCGTCATTTGATGTTAGATTATCAAAATTCAGTTTGTGTTATATAAATTAACTAAAACTAAGTATGTGCTCAACTTCTCATAAACAGTTAATGAGTCAATTTTATATTTCTATAGTTAAGCAGATCTAAAATCCTAGTTTATTAACTAATTGTTGACACTAAATTGTGGATTAATATTTTATCATTTAAAATTATATATTATATAATATATATATTATATAAAAGTATTTTGTATATATGAAACGCACTAGATGATAAAAACGAGTTTTTAAACCCGCGCGTTCATGTGGTTCACGTTTATGAACTTCGTTACAAACGTTTTGATGGTGACAATGCTTGTTTACATACATTAAAAAGACGTCTAAAATTACCGCATATCAGTTTTAAGGATTTAGAAAGTAACACAAATACGTAACAATATTATAAGGGGTAATTTAGTTAGGCTAAAACCAACAAAAGGGTTGGTTAAAAAATTTTGTAGCGGGCAAGAATTGAACGCGACCTGGAACATGTTCAAAAAGCCTAGTACCAACTCCTCTAGCCAATCAATTGTGTTTAAAACCAAATAAAGGAATTTATTTAGAAATGAATCCGTGAAAGGCAAAAAAAGAAAAAAAATCAATAAGGACCTGACACGTGACGTGCCGGTAGAAAGACTCACCAACACTTACAAATGGGTTATATATAATATATTTTACTTTATTAATAAACTTTTAATACAATCATGAAGTTAGTAACGAATATAAAAGATTAAAAGGCATAATTGGATGAAGTTTGATACCCTATCAAAGTTGTAGCTGTAAAAAAGTATATAACGTGCGCACCATTGAATCATTATCCTTTGTACCCAACTAATTAATTGTTTGGCTCTTGTGTAATTTCTTTTACAAATATCCCTTGTTATTTATCTATTTACTAGCTTTAGTTACCCGTTTATTATACGAAAATATGAAGATTTAATTATTAAATAACATAAAAATAAAAATAAAATCAAATATGTTATATATTAAATAAGACATAACAACTTTTGATTATAAGATCACAAATGAGCAAAAACATCCTTGTAAACTACATTTATAGTAACATTAGTATAAACCGACATAAAGCTGATCATGCGTAAAAAATGGCTCTTTTAATTATAAACTGACATTTGACAGAGATTGATCTTAACTTTTGTTTATTGTCATAGCTAAATATACAGTCAAAGAAAGTTGTCTTCTTTTACACTAAAAAGGAATACTTTGTATAGGTCAAATCGTGAGCTAGATATTAAGTGGGTGTGAGGATATTAGTATTAAGAAATTAAGATTTGAATAATATACACTAAAAAATTATGTGCAATAATTAGATTAATTTCGAATTATTTTGACCATGTAATCAAATATAGAGATATAGTATTGAATTGGGTTGGATCGTGATATAAATGCTTATAATATCACTGATTAGTTGGTTATTATTATTTATTTAATATTAAGTTTAGTAAACCTGTATGTTATATGGATTGAAAAAATAAAATATTAAATATAATAAAAATTTATGAAGTATAAAAATCTAAAATAAAATATGATTAAAATTACATATGAGTAATAATTATTAGTAATAAAATAACGATATCAATTTTTAAAATTTTGTTTTTAAACTTTTTTTCCAAAAAAAAGTTAAACACTTTTTTTCAAAACAAACCGTCCTAAAAATGTTATTTTTTAAAATTTTATATTATAACTCCTAATTTTATTTATTTTTAGTTTATAAAAAAATTTACTTTTTAAAAATAACAATTTTAAAATATTTTATATTTTAAAAAAAGTTAGATGTTTTAGAAAAAAAATTTAATTGTATAAAAAATATTTTCTAAAAATAACATTAATAAAAAGGCATATTTCTTAATTTATTAAAAAAATAATCTAAAAAAGAATTAAAATTATTTATATTTTTTAATTTAGGTAATTATTTAAAAGGAGAGAGAGACGAGAAAAATAAATTTAGGAGGCCTAGAAATATACCAAGTGTCCCCTTAAGTTATTTTTTTAGTATTAAAGTTATTTTTTTAGTATTATATATAGATATCTTTCTAAATTCCTTATTATACTGCTTTGTTAAAAACCTCAATCATAATCTTTCTAAATTCCTTATTATACTGCTTTATTAAAAAACCTCAATCATACGATAGCGTAGGGTTTGATTTATATATCGGCATGAATAATTATAAAGATTTAGTTTGAGCGGAATGAGTTTCTAAAACTCATTCCCGTAGGTTTGGAGAATCTATTGCTTCTCGTCAGAAAACAAGATGGATTAGAACGTGTCGGGTTAAAAAATTTATACTGAAATGTGTAAAAATGATCGTTTAAGGTCATACAAATAAAATTATATAAATTTGTATTTACTAATAGGTAAAAGTTGAGGGTGAAGATAAAAGTAGGGATGAGCATTTGGTACGCAGTACCCGTACCGTACCGGTATCGGTACCTAACTAGTACCGAAAATATGTATAAGGTACCGGTACCGGTACTTGATTTTCTTAAATTTCGGGATCGGTACTAACCGGTACCGGTACTTTACCCAAAAGTCTCGTATAGTCCCGCTAGTACCCGAACACAAATAAGTTATTTTGGAATTTATATTTTGTTTTGTAATACTTTTCACCACATCAAATAGTATTCTGTTTTGATTTTTGAAGATAATTATTATTATTTTTTTAATATCATTCTTTTTATTTCACTACAATGTCAAGAGATATACTATTTATGATTTTAACAAAATGAATAGTGGACTAGTGTGTGGACTGAGTTAGCAGGAAGTAAGAAAAATAAAGAAACTATCATTTTATGTGGATGTTTTTTTGATATTTTATTTTTGTTTAGTTATTATAAACTTTTAGAGGTATCGGGTACCAAACATATACTGGGTAACGGGTACAAAAACAAGTACTGGGTACCGTAACCAAACATACACCATGTAGCAAGCCTAAAAAATAATGTTGTGGAGGTAACGGGTGCCAAAGAGGTGCCGAGTACCGAAATACCGGTACCGGTACCGGTACCTGTATCCATATACCAAATTCGGTACCGGTACTCGTTTTTTATAAGATTTGGTAACGGTAACGGTTCGGTACAGGTACGGTACCGATCTTATCCCTAGATAAAAGCATATGAGATATTGTTTTATATTAGTCACGTATAAAAAACCCTTTATTTTAGTCTTATTCTTTAGAGTTCGCTATGAGTGTAAACGAGTTAAACCGCACTTTAGATTGACTAGCTAAAAACTAAAATCAAGTCGGGTTTAAAAGAGTGAGTGCAAGCTTGAGAGCATGATTCACATATCGAGCTTGACTAGGCGGCTCACGAGCCTAAACAAACTTATACAAGCCTGTTATTAACTATATAACTTTTATTTTATTTAAATGCATGTAGAGAAAATTTTATCTCAATATCTAAATAGTTTGAGTTGTATAGAAAATGTACTCTCCACGCCATCAACGTGGCCATGTTTGTTATTGATCTGAAAATAAAATTAAAAACTTGAGCTACAAATCCTACTTGCTTTGTCTTAATCAAACTACCAAAGAGATTTAAGATGTTTTGGGTCTTAAAATGAATATAATACTTATCTAGAGAAATGTTACGGTACAAAGTGTTTTTTTCGTGCGAAGCTTACGAAGTTATCACGCAAAAATAGACGTTATGGGTGGAATTATAACGCAAGGGTAATAATTAATCACGCAGAGATGGAATTATCACACAAATGTGAAATTATTACGCAAGAAGGTATTTTTGCGTGAGAATTCCATCTCTGCGTGATAATCGCACGCGAGTGTAGTTTGTCTTGCGTAATTATCACTTTGTTTTTGCGTGATTACTATTGTTCTTGCGTGATAATTCCAAAACTTCATACATTTCGTATGAAAAAAACATTTTGTATAATAACTGGCCACTACTTATCTAATATGTAATTTAAATAATCGAACGGTTATTAAATATCAAAAGCTTCATTTAATAGTATAATAAATTAATGTCCTAAAATAATGCACTAAAGAAAATATGTTAAAGGATAGGATATTACAATATCAATATCACCTAAGACGGAGAAACAATTGAATAGTGTGTTTAAGTATATATTTAGAGTCAGGAGATACATCAACTTAATTTTACATGTCCACTTATTCTTTAAATCTAACAAAAGACGTGAAACAATTGAACTTATTTTGTGTATCAGATGTAGGGCCTGTTTGGTTGGATCTGACCGACCCAGTCAGACATGCAAGTCTGACGTCTGACCCGGTCAGACGTGGACGTCTGACCCGGTCAGACGTGCAAGTCTGACCCGGTCAGACGTGGCTTGTTTGGTTGGGTCTGTCTTACCGCAGAAGAGGTTTGACCGAACCCCTTATTCGGTCAGACGTGAACCAACATCTGACCCGAGTCAGACGTGAATGAGCGGGTCTACGACGGCTTCTTGGCGGATGTTTTCGTCGGCGGTGGTCGGCCACGGGTTTGGGGGTTTGGTGGTGTTTTATGAGCTGATGATGAATGTGATGATGAGGACGAAGATGAACAAGACGAAGAAGACGATGGAGTTGCAGGTGAAGAGGGATGATTTCTTTCAGGGGTTGATTGAGCAATTGAGGAAATCGGAGGTGGAGAAGATGAACAAGACGAAGAAGACGATGATTCAAGTGTTGTTATCGTTGCAGGGGTCGACGTCAGACATTGTGGCGGTGTAGGAGGAGTAGCCGGAGTGAGGGGTGGCTAGGGTTTTGGGGGAAGTGATGAATGGGTTTTGAGGAGTTTTTATAAGGGTCGGTGAACACAAATGTCAAAGGCGTTTTTTTAAAGGTTTTATAAGGTGTTTTTATTGGTTCAGACCACACACACTTATTGGTTCAGACATCTTACTAGTTCAGCACTTATTCAATCAGATGTTACCAAACAGCCCCGTACATTTATGTGCCTGTTTAAATAGTTTAATTTTTTAATGTGTAAAAGATGATAAAAATTTAATGTGTTCTTCTAACTTTTATGTTTTTTTAACTGTGATTAAATTCATGAGTTTTTGATCGAAGAATATATTTTTTACCATCAAGCTATCCTCTTTAGACATTAAAACTTCATGTATCTTTTTTTTAACCCGAATGAACCTTCCTGAAACGGAATATCAGCCATATATATTGAATTTAACGCTCTAGATCTGAAACATTCAGAAATCCCATCAAGGAGAAAACTCATCTATCATTATGAAAAAACCATTTTGAGTAAATTTAAACTTGAAATTTAAAAAATCCTTCACTCATCACCCCATCACATTAAAATAAAAGACCTTTAATAGTACACCATTTTATTAATATCTTAATATCATTTGACTACAGGATCTTTTGGTATAAAATTGACAATTGAAATAACCTCACATGTCTGATGGATCTTATCATTTAGAAAGATAATCAGCCTGGCAAGCAAATACAAAGTGAGTACACGAGTAGAGTTGGTATATCTCATAATTTTCATAGTTTAGTTGAATTGAAATACTTATTTGCATATAACTATACCAAAAACTACCATTTTTGTGACTTTGTCTTTTAAGACAAATAAAAATGATTGTACTTTTTTTTTTAAATTTGATGCAAAAGGCTTGATATCTCTACTTCAGTAGAGATTTAGTTCAACACAGGTCATCCAACCAAAAAGCTATCAATAATCTTTACCTTAAGTGTTAAGGTGAGATACTTGATACAATTAAAATTGAAAAGGTTTTGAGTTCGAGTATCAATCGAAGTAAAAATGTTCTAGGTTGAACTAGTGAGTTTTTCTAGTTATGGATTTTCTTATGAGGATTGGGATGTGATCCTGACTGAGAAATGAATACGCGAGATCGATTACGATAACACTTATCATTCGTAGCAGAAACTTACATTTGCCGTTCGAAAAAAATCAAATCAAAACGCTTGTTTTTAAAGAAACATTATGTTGTTAAAATGATATACTTCTTAACCAAAGAACATGTTTAATTTTACATAATATAAATATAATGATTTTAAAAATAAAATCTGTAAAATAGAGTATGTCCCCAAGAACGTTTTTTTTATTGAAAATGAACATGGAAAAAGGTTAGTGTTTGGTCAGCATACGTTACATAACATAAGGACAAACAGAAGCCAATGCGTTTCCAGACAAAAGAATAAAGGGAGTTACCAAATGACACTAAATTATTGATTAAATGACGTTTTATATCCATAAAAATACTAAAAGCATGAATAATAATTATATATAAAAATAGGATTCTTTTTAAATCTAAAATATATTTTGTTACTGAATGTATTATGTTTTTTTAATATTTAAGTTGTTAGGTTTCAATCGGCTATGCTCACAATCACTCTAACACTCACGATAGCAAACACAAAAGAAAGAATCAAAGAAACGATGAACACGGAGATTTATAGTGGTTCGATCTTCTGATCTACGCCCACTCTCTGCAACTAGTGATTTTATATTTAGGTGCTCAAGAAGTTACAATGACATATGATATCTATATATAGTCCAAGAATATCTAGGGTTTCTAAAGCTCACTCGACAAGCTTTATTACAAAGTTTATCAAAGAAGCTACTAGCCCAAAGCTTCCCCAAGAAGCTATTAGTTCAAGGCTTACTCAATAAGCCATTACCCTAAATGGGCTTGGACCCATATTTGGCACAGGCCTTCACAACCAACAATTCTCCCACTTGAAGGCACTTGACAACTTCAAACTGAAATTTGAGACTCTTCAAACTGCGCTTTGAAATTCTTCAAACATTTGCACTCCACAAGTATCATCATATAGACTAGGTCTCTAATGAAGTGGTATCTCAGCTGGATTCTTGGTTCCTTTAATCTTCTTCAACTTTAGGGTATCATTGACTAGGTCTCTAATGAAGTGGTATCTCAGCTTAATATGTTTAGTCTTTGAATTGAAGACTGGATTCTCTGCAAGGTTCACAGCACTCTGATTATCACAAAATAATGAACAGTCAGCTTGCTTCTTGCCAAGTTCATCAAGAAATCTCTTTAACCATAAAAGCTCTTTCCCGGCTTCAACCAGAGCCATGTATTCTGCTTCTGTGGTTGAGAGGGCAACACTCTTCTGAAGACGTGACATCCAGCTAACAATAGTTCCTCCCACTTAAAAAACATATCCGGTGGTGCTTTTGTAAGACTCTTGACACCCACCAAGGTCTGCATCTACATAGCCTCTTAGAAAGACATCCTTTCCCTTAAAACACAACGCCATCTTCGAAGTTCCTTTCAAATACCTAAGCAGCCATTTAACTGCTTCCTAATGCTCTCTCCTTAGATTGGACATATACCGACTAACAACTCCCACTGCATGCGTGATATCCGGTCTCGTGCATACCATTGCATACATGATGCTACCAACTGCTGATGCATAAGGAACTTTAGCCATTTCTGCTTTGTCTTCATATTTTTAGGGTGACTGGTCTTTAGAAAGCTTAAAGTGACTTCCCAAAGGTGTATTTCTGATCTTGGCATCTTTAAGACTGAATTTTTCTAACACTTTCCCAATATACTTCTCCTGGGATAGTGTTAGAAAACCATCTTGCTTGTCTCTAAGAATACTTATTCCGAGTATCTGGCTAGCAAGACCCGTGTCTTTTATCTTAAATTCTTCAGACATTTGCCTCTTTAACTTCTTAATCTCTGTCATATCTGAACCTGCAATTAACATATCATCTACATAAAGTAGTAGAATGATATAAGAACCATTGAACTTTTTGATATAACAACAATGGTCACTATCACATCTTTTGTAGCCAACCCTGCCTATAAAGTTATCAAACTTCATGTACCATTGCCTAGGCGCTTGCTTCAGACCATACAAACTTTTCTTTAACTTACGAACTAGGTTTTCTTTGCCTTTCACCTGAAAACCTTTGGCTGTGTCATGTAGATTTCTTCATCAAGATCACCATGAAGAAAAAGCAGTTTTGACATCTAGCTACTCTAAATGCAATTTTTCTGCTGCTACAATACTAAGAACAAGTCTGATTGTAGTCATCTTTACAACCGGAAAAAAAAATATCATTGTAATCAATCCCCTCCTTTTGTTGAAACCCCTTGACCACTAATCTGGCTTTATACAGTTTGGTGCCATCTTGTTTATCTTTGATCCTAAAAACCCACTTTTTCTAAAGAGCTTTCTTCCTAGATGGAAGCTTTGTAAGAATACAGGTCTTGTTCTTCTCAAACGACTTCATTTCATCTTTCATTGCTAACTCCCACTGTAATGAATCCTTTAACCTCCTGGCTTCAGAGTAACACTGAGGTTCACCATTTTCTGTCAGAAGTATGTAATTTACAGATGGTGAGTATCTATTTAGCGGTCCAATGATTCTGGTGGATCTTCTGAGTTGAACTGGAGGTGTAACTGGATCTTCGAAAGTTTGGGAGTTATGTTTAGAAGATATAGTTTCTTCATCTTCAGAACTTTCATCAACATTTGAATCATTCCCTGAACTCCCACTATCGGTTGATTCATCCCTATTTTCTTGAATGTCAACTAAGGCTTCAGTCTAATTTTCCTTCCTCTTCTCACCCTCTTCAAACTCAACATACTCTTTTTCCATCTCTGGATCTTTGGTGTTTCTGTCCTTGTACATCTCAGTTTCGTTGAAGATGACATTTTTACTTCTGATTACTTTTCTGCTTTTAGAATCCCAAATCCTGTAACCCATCTCATATAACCCATAACCAATGAACGTGCACTTCTTGGCTTTAGAGTCTAACTTATCTCTGTCACCATCCTTCAACAAACTGTAAGCACTACAACCAAATACCTTCAAGTGCTTAAGAATGACTTCCTTCCCTTGCCATAATTCTTCAGGTATTTTGAAACCCAAAGGAATTGAAGGTGCACGGTTAATCAAGTAGGCAGCAGTGTTAACTACATCAACCTAAAACATCTTAGGTAACCCTGCATGCAACCTCATGCTTCTAGCCCTCTCATTTAGAGTTCTGTTCATTCTTTCATCTACACCATTCTGTTGAGGAGTACCAGGAACAGTCTTGATCATTCTTATCTCGTGCTTGGCACAGTAGTCTACAAACTCCTTGCTTATATATTCACCACCATTATCCAACTTCAAGCATTTCACCTTCAAATCAGTTTCATTTTCAACAGTAGCTTCCTATTTCTTAAATACATCAAAAACTTCAGATTTATGTTTAAGAAAATAGACCCAATTCTTTCTTGTAGAGTCATCGATGAGAGTTACGTAATAAACTGATCCTTCTAAGGATGAGACCGATGTTGGTCTATAAACGTCTGAATGGACAAGCTCTAGCTTCTGGGCTTTCGGTGTCTTTCTGGTCTTCACAAAAGAAACTCTCTTTTGTTTCCCAAAGACATATGATTCATAGAAACCACTTTCTACTTTCTTCAAGTCTGGAAACTTGTCATGAGCTGCTAACATCTTCAACCCTTTCTCGCTCATATGTCCGAGTCGCTGGTGCCACATCATAGATGGACTCAGACTCGATGTCACTACATTGACATCATCAATAGTGTGACATCCGATAATTTTCCGTTACCAAACTCCGTTAGTTCCGTTAAGTCTTGCATACACGTGTTGTGAGCACACACTAGTTGTCGTTGAACGTTGGTGACTTAATAATGATTAGTAATGATAAACTGATAATAATTTAACTAATAATATGATTATTAAGTTTTGCTTATGTGCTTACGCGATTTAAATATTATTTGTGAATTTTATCGCGTAATATGAAAACGTGTGTATTTAATTCGTGAATCATGTGACTAGTGAAAATAATTTATAGAATTATTATTGTTGATTAATAATGTATGTATTATTAAGTTTAAACCTTTTAAAAGGTGTTTAAAAGAATTGTCTTTTTATAGAATACAAATTACAAGGTTTAAATGGTAAATATACTAAATTAAGTTACAAAATACAAAATCCCAACCCTAATTCCCCACCCTTCGGCCGCGACACACCACCAAACACACACACACTTCGATGTAGAATTGATGTTGTTAAAGTGTTTATCATGTTATGGGGATGTTAGAATGATGATGTTGATGCTAGAAACCTAAGAATGGATGATGTAGTTCATATGTTACCAAAAGTAGAAACTTTTGGTTTTGAAGAATGATAAATCATGATGATTTGATATGTAGAACATGTCTAGATGATAGCATGAGTTTGAATTGGTATATTCTTAATGAAATCATGAATGTATTGGGTGTTAGATAGATTTTGGGATGCACTTTCCCAAAAGGGAAACTTTAATTGTACAAAATCTTGAATATGATGATTTGGGCATGTTTGTGACTTTTGGATCATGTTAGCATGTTCATGGATGATTTCTAATATGGTAGAATGCATTGTTTGGGTTGTATGAATGTTTAATTGGTCAATTGAAAGATTTGGTCTTTTTATGGGTATACATGATGATGGGTCATATGGGTATTGATAGTACTATTGTTTGGGTTGTAATAGATCATGGTTGAATATTTTGGTTGGCATGGATTCTGTTGAATAATATGATGATGATCGTCATACACGCGTGCGAATCTGAGGCCCCTACTTAGTAGGATTGGCAGGGTTTAGGGTGTGAAGTCGTGAGTGGCTTCACATGGCATGTTGTGTATGATTCGATTCTATGTATGATGCATTAGTTATGGTATAATTATGTTGAACATGATGATTATTTGAGATTTGCATGACTTGTATGATAATCTAGTTGTGTGATGATCTAGGTAGTATATGTGGTTAATGAAGTGGCATACGTGAACAACTTGTATGATAATCATGGGTGATGAACTGTTATATTTGATTGAATGGAATTTCACCAATAATGTCACCAACGGGTCAAACGGGTCAACTGAGTCAATGTGTTCTGTTTTTCCAAAACCTTGAGTTCTTTGGTTTATAGAGCACTTAGGGTTTCATTATGATTCTGTGTACACGTACTTATGTACTTGCGTGTTCTAGGTGACCTCTGAAGGTTGTCTTTCCACTCTATCTTTCAAGTTAATCTCTTAAGTCTTTATTGTGCACACCAGGTGAGTTCATGCCCCACTCTTTTACATACTCTCTTTTGTGGGAGATAACATGCTGGTTTTACAAACCCTTACTTTATATGAGTTGTGTATAGTATGATATAGTGCTGAATACCATGAAAGTCCTCACACTTTCGAATTGTTAATAATGATGATTAGCGGGAAATATTAGGTAGTACTATGGGTCTGACGAGCCCCACCTGTGCGAATCGAGGTCAAACGGGTGCAATTTTGTCCTAACACAAACATCGTCACGACCTGGTAAGTCGTGACGGGAGGCAACAAACGAAACACAGTCAGCTTCAATTGCGAAATCACTATGATTATTACTTGTGAATATGGATTAGCTATCTATTTTCAATGCACTTCTTATATTTTGCAACTGTTACTGTTTTATGATTAACGCAAACTCTTGAACTCACGAACCATTATGTTGACTCTTTTAGTATGCTATTCTCAGGTTGAGGTTACCATTGCCTAGGAGCACGTGCACGGGTCAGCATCATTGTAGTTGTCAGCATGATTGAAACTTTGTTTTGGTTTGGTTATTAAACATTTAAGTATTTGTTGGTATTACTCTGGGCGCGTTTGTTTGCGCATATTACATTATATTGTTTTACTTTGGTCTTTCTGGTTTATTAAACGCTTCCGCATATTTTAAAGTTAAACTCTGATTCTGGTATGTTGGTTGATATAGAGTCGTTCTGAGTAACTAATGACTGAGATCCTGGTATGTCACACGCCTCGCGGTAATACCCCGCACGTGGATTTGAGATCCTGGTATGTCACACGCCTCGCGGTAATACCCCGCACGTGGATTTTGAGGGTGTGACAGATTGGTATCAGAGCCATTGGTTATAGAGAACTAGGTTGCATACACACACTAGACTATAACCGCACAGTTGTTAGTTACTTGTCACTTATTCTTTACTGTATACTCATTGGCATACGCAACACGTACTTCGTAGCATGGTATCGTCATCCCGTGATTTGGGTAAGAGTCCAGCGCGATCTGAGTCACCTCCTACTTCTCCCTTACCTGATAGGGGATTTAACTGGCCCCGACATCCTTATCCTCCTGGCGAGATAGACTGGGATCAGCCTTTCATACCGCATGAGCTCGATCCTTCACGGAACTGGGATTTCTATCCCACCTACATAAATTGTATGGCTTATAGAGAGCGTGTACCACCAGTAGCCCCTACTCGACCTAGGACTAGGTCATCGACAGCCTCTGCATTGCCTACTCTTCCTACCTTGGACATCCCTCTCGAGCAGGCGTTTGCAGCTGTGGTAGCCACTCTAGACACAGAGCGACAGCGTATCCGAGGACTCACTGATGAGAAATCTGTTGCGCTACCAGGTAGAGACGCTTCAAGAGCGACTCTCGATGGCCATTGGTGGACATCATACCCTGGCAAGCAACGTTGTAGCACTTACTGGCGCATGGACGTGCAGGATCACCATAACATAGTGATCGATGATAGGTTTGCTGATTTAGAGGCACAACTGGCAGTACTTCAGATTGCTGAAGCCCCTGCACCTTTGGTGGACCCTGATGAGGAAGACCCGGAAGAGGAACCGGAGGAAGCCCCCGAAGAAGAACCAGCAGAGATGGATGAGGACAGTGACGGATCTGACGTGTTGGACTGATTCTACTTTTATATGACTTAGACTATATAGTGTTTCTTTTCTTTGAAACCTATGTGGGAAGGGTTGTTTCCCACTCAACTAAAAAACTCAAATTTTGACATTGATGGAATACTTTGTGACTCATTTACAATTTATTTATCTTTGGTTACTATTTCTGTTATAAATGTTGTGGTTGTGATGAAATCTTTATTTCTTATTATTTACTGTACTTCAATGAGATTAATATGTTGGATGTTACTCATTACTATATTTGTGAATGTAAAGTGAAATATGGACGGACGTGGAAGAGGACGTGGACGAGGTCGTGGACGTGGCGCCGGAGGTCGTGGTGCCGGTGCCATAAACATGACACCTACAGAGTTGGCTTCCCTAATTAACGAGCACGTATAGGCAGCAGTGGCTGCTGCCCAAACCGGACAACCAGCAGGTAAATGATAAAAGAGGTTTAACCAATTATCCTAGTTACTTGTCTGGGATACCTGACTAATGTATGGTTTGTCGAAACAGGACCTCCACCTTGTACTTACAAGTCCTTCATGGATTGTAAACCTCACACCTATAGCGGGACGGAAAGAGCTGTGGGATTAGTACGATGGTTTGAGAAAACTGAATCCGTATTCACAAAATGTAACTGTTCGCCAGCTGATCAAGTGAAGTTCGTGACTGGAACACTTGAAGGCGCAACTCTCTCCTGGTGGAATGCCCAGTTGCACATGTTGGGCCAGGATATGGCTAATGACTTACCTTGGGCTGAATTCAAAGCAATGATGACGGAGGAGTATTGCCCCCGAAATGAAGTACAGAAGCTGGAGATTGAGTTCTGGCAACTCAAGATGCAAGGCTCAGAGATTGAAGCCTACACGACCCGTACTCATGAGTTGGCCACACTATGCCCGGGAATGGTCAATGAAATGCACAAGAGAGTCGAGCACTACATACGTGGACTGGTGCCCGAGATTCAGAGTATGGTAACTGCTTCCAACCCCACTACCATACAGCAGGCTAACCGGACAGCCCACAGGCTGACTGACCAGGCAGTTGAGCAAGGACGGTTACCCAAACGGGGCGCGGTTGCTAGTGTGACACGATTTGGGTTGTAATAGATCATGGATGAATATTTTGGTTGGCATGGATTCTGTTGAATAATATGATGATGATCGTCATACACCCATGCGAATCTGAGGCCCCTACTTAGTAGGATTGGCAGGGTTTAGGGTGTGAAGTCGTGAGTGGCTTCACATGGCATGTTGTGCATGATTAATTCTATGTATGATGCATTAGTTATGGTATAATTATGTTGAACATGATGATTATTTGAGATTCGCATGACTTGTATGATAATCTAGTTGTATGATGATCTAGGTAGTATATGTGGTTAATGAAGTGGCATACGTGAACAACTTGTATGATAATCATGTGTGATGAACTGTTATATTTGATTGAATGGAATTTCACCAATAATGTCACCAACGGGTCAAACGGGTCAACTGGGTCAGTGTGTTCTGTTTTTCCAAAACCTTGAGTTCTTTAGTTTATAGAGCACTTAGGGTTTCATTATGATTCTGTGTACACGCACTTATGTACTTGCGTGTTCTAGGTGACATCTGAAGGTTGTCTTTCCACTCTCTCTTTCAAGTTAAGCTCTTAAGTCTTTATTGTGCACACCAGGTGAGTTCATGCCCCACTCTTTTACATACTCTCTTTTGGGGGAGATAACATGCTGGTTTTACAAACCCTTACTTTATATGAGTTGTGTATAGTATGATATAGTGCTGAATACCATGAAAGTCCTCACACTTTCGGATTGTTAATAATGATGATTAGCGGGAAATCTTGGGTAGTACTACTGGGTCTGAGGAGCCCCACCTGTGCGACTCGAGGTCAAACGGGTGCAATTTTGTCCTAACACAAACATCGTCACGACCTGGTAAGTCGTGACGGGAGGCAACAAACGAAACACAGTCAGCTTCAATCGCGAAATCACTATGATTATTACTTGTGAATATGGATTAGCTATCTATTTTCAATGCACTTTTTATATTTTGCAACTGTTACTGTTTTATGATTAACGCAAACTCTTGAACTCACGAACCATTATGTTGACTCTTTTAGTATGCTATTCTCAGGTTGAGGTTACCATTGCCTAGGAGCACGTGCACGGGTCAGCATCATTGTAGTTGTCAGCACGATTGAAACTTTGTTTTGGTTTGGTTATTAAACATTTAAGTATTTGTTGGTATTACTTTGGGCGGGTGTGTTTGCGCATATTACATTATATTATTTTACTTTGGTCTTTCTGGTTTATTAAACGCTTCCTTATATTTTAAAGTTAAACTCTGATTCTGGTATGTTGGTTCATATAGAGTCGTTCTGAGTAACTAATGACTGAGATCCTGGTATGTCACACGGCTCGCGGTAAAACCCCGCACGTGGATTTTGAGGGTGTGACAAGCAGCAACTTCTGCCTTGTACGGTGTGCCCCTCTTCTTGCCTTTTGCAACCACCATATTTCCTTTAATCACTTTCCATTGGGCACTACCAAAATAAACATCATAACCTTGATCATCTAATTGGCCAACAGAAATTAACTTCCTTATCAGATTTGGGACAACCCTGATATCCTTCAACATTCACTTGGCTCCTAATGTTGTAGTTAGCTCAACATCACCAATTCTTGTGATGTCGATTGCTTGGTCATTAGCTAAACTAACCTTACCAAGGTTACCCGTTCTCAAATTCTTGACCAATTCTGAACTTGGACCAGCATGGAACGAAGCACCCAAATCCATGATCCAGGATTTTAAAAAAATTCTCAACACTGCATATGAGAAAGTCATCAAACTCATCAGAAACTACATTGTTTACTTCTTTCTTTCCCACTGATGGTTTAGGGCACTAGTTTCTGAAATGACCCTTCTCATTGCAATTCCAACACTCGATGTCTTTCCTTGGTTTCGACTGACCCCTTTTCCTTGACTTGGATCTGTTTTGATTATTCCCACCTCTCCCGGCTCTTCTTCCTCTCTCTTCAGTGTGTAACAAAGAACTGGATGATTCCCCTATGTTTCTCCGTCTTATATCTTCATTCACAATCAAGTCACGTATACCATCGAAGGTTAGCTTAGTATTTCCACTTGAACTACTAACTATAGTGACTGTGCCTGACCAGCTGTCTGATAATGAGGATAAAGGATTGGACCTCGTCTTCAAACTTGATACCAACAGATGCCAAACTAGAGATAATCGAATAGAAATCATTTATATGTGCAGTAACAGACATACCTTCCTTCATCTTGGTTATGACCAACTGTTTGATGAGGAAAACCTTGTTGGAAGCTGACGGTTTCTCATACATATTGGACAAAGCTTTCAGAACACCATACGTGTTCGTTTCATTGACAATGTTGTACGCAACATTCTTTGACAAAGAAAGCCTGACCACACCCAAAGCTTGTCGGTTTAGTAGTTTCCACTAGTCATCATACATATCATCTGGTTGCTCTCCCAACATCGGTAAGTGCAAACTCTTCTGGTATAACAGATTCTCGATCTGCATTCTCCAGAACCCGTAATCATTACCATCAAACTTCTCTATCTTGATCTTACTTTCTTCTGTCATCGTATTAGAAGAAAAACTTAACTACGGAAGCAAAGTGTTAGTGATACCTGTTGATGTCGCCGGACAGTGTCTACGGGGAAGGTAACCTATAACTGTCGCTTTAAACAGTCTTAAAAGCCATAAAATTAAGAGCCTGATGTTCTGATACCAGTTGTTAGGTTTCAACCGGCTATGGTCACAATCACTCTAACACTCACGATAGCAAACACAAAAGAAAGAATCAAAAAAAAGATGAACACTGAGATTTATAGCGGTTCGATCTTTTGATCTACGTCCACCCTCTTGCAACTAGTGATTTTATATTTAGGTGCTCAAGAAGTTACAGTGACATATGATATCTATATATAATCCAAGAATTCTAGGGTTTCTAAAACTTACTCAACAAGCTGTATTACAAAGCTTATCAAATAAGCTACTAGCCCAAACTTCCCCAAAAACTATTAATACAACGCTTACTCAAAAGCCATTATCCTAAATGAACTTGAACTAATATTTGCAAAGGCCTCACAACCCAACATAAGTTACTCTTAATATATATTATTATTATGCCTTGAACATTTGAACGCATAAAATAAAATTTTACTTTACACACTTTTGTTTGTTTTATGCATTAAAATTGGTTATACATAGAAATATACTTTGAAAATCAGTTGTGAATTTTTTACGACGCAAATTAAATCCAAAATTTAAGATCTTACGTTTATCCTAAATGAGTCTGGAATAATTACCTGTCAAACTCCAAACACGTTCGACCAAACGGTTACGTATGGATCGACATGTCACGTTAACAATTGACCCGTTAATTTATCCTCTTTAAAACTATGTTTATATTGACTGGTTAAGTATCCTTTGAAAAACTTAAATGATAAAAAAGAAATGAGTGTTAGATTTAATAGTCTGACTGCATCTACTTTATTAATATTTACATTTGGTTATAATTTTGTGATTTTAAAGTATTAATAATAAAAAAAAAAACACAATTATGGGCTAAACCAGTCGAATTCCTACCAATCCATGAACCTTTTAACATGTTCAAGTTCGTATTTTTTACATGAGTTTAGCTTCTCATTGTTTTCGAATCCATCATCTCACAAACACGACCTATTCAAAACGTGTAAAAGTTAAGTTAGATCACTAAAAAATTAAAAATGCTAGTTATGAGATTCTTAAGGGACTAGCTTTGTAGATTAATCAAGAATATTTCAATATCCCATTATCCATCCTCTTCGCAACATCCACTACGCTGCAAAAAGCACATCTCTTCCACAACATTGCTTCATATATAAATATAAAAATAAAATATCTCCAAAACACCATTTCTTTACAACATTCCCCAAAATTTGACCTCTGTGTTCTTCATCTCAGCAAATCACAACAATTCTGACTTTGATCCACAAATTCAACTCAAATTTCAACCAAAGATTGTAACTTTATCAAGGTATGTTAACAGTTTGATCTCATCTTTCTTTGTTTTCCACTAGGGTTAAAAGATCTGTTGGTTTTTTAACTATTTGTGTTCATATTGTTCATGGTGTTCTTGAAATTGACGATAATAACAAAACCCCACTCATCTTTGAAGCAAAATCGATGATTTCAACATACCCAACTCATCTTTTCAAACAAAAAGCAACCTTGATGAGATGGGGTTTTAAGATTTAAGATCTTGAAAGCTGTTTATGTTCATTTTGTGTCAGATCGGGTGTGTAAAGGTGAAAACTTTAGGGTTTTCTTTCTCAGGTGTAAAGATTTGACATTTGATTGGTTGTTGAAATAGGGAGGTAGAAAAGAGAAGATCAAGATCAGATCCAAAGGGTAAAAGGGGGAAATATGAATTTTACTGGAACACAGCAAAAATGCAAGGCTTGTGGGAAGACAGTTTACCCTGTGGAGCTTTTGTCTGCTGATGGTGTTGATTATCACAAATCTTGCTTCAAGTGTAGCCATTGCAAAGGCACCCTTAAGGTATGGTAATTAGTTTCTGAATTGATGTGAATAGTGTTGGTGATTATCAAATATGCTTGGTGGATCTGATATGTTGGATAAGTTTTCATCATTCTAGTTTGATTTTATTGCAATATATTTATCTATATTTGATTTGTTTTGATCATGAAATAGACACAACTGTCTGGTATTTTTTTTTTATTATTTTAAAGAATGAATGACTGGTCATATTTGACTTCTCATTGCAAGCATCCTTTGTTCTTGACTTCTTGAAAGATGTGAAAAGCCAATATGGTTTTCAAGAATTTACAGTTTTATAAAATTGTGGGAGTGCAAATGCGAAAAAGAGGCATAATGCTCATCAAATGGTTGCTCAAAATTTCTGATTTTTGGCAGATGATGTTCTTGTAATTTTGTAAGAATGATGGTTGTTAGCAATGAAAACCAAGAATTCTAGTTTGAAGAGACAATTGCGCTAATTTTCAATTGTGCAAAAATGCAAATCAAATCGATAATGTTACAAGTTCTTAAGCCATTTCATAATCTTTTATATCTTTCGTAAACAATTTCATACTGCTCTTTAGTCATAACTCTTTGTTTATATAGCTTAAGACATTTTTTTCTTATAAATTGATCAAATCCCTAAAATACCCGTCGTCTGTAAAAAGAAAATCCATAGCACCCATCAGAAGCTGCTTAGTTCCTTTATTTGTTTGAGATGTGAAATTTGCATAGTAACTTAAGTTAACTTTCAGCTGAGCAACTACTCATCAATGGAAGGCGTGCTCTACTGCAAGCCTCACTTTGAGCAACTCTTCAAGGAGAGTGGCAATTTCAACAAAAACTTCACATCACGTATGCTTTCCTTCATAATTTTTTGGGCGTATTTGATCATTTTTAGCTTAAATCTTCAACAAGTCTGCCATTGTTTGCAGCTGCAAAGGCTGCTGAGAAGTTATCTCCTATGCTGGTAAAATTTTCGGCCTGTTTTTACACAAATATTATGGGCATTTAACATTTTAGAAGCATTTTTAAGTCTTTTTATATGTGCAGACAAAGTCACCTAGCAAAGCTGCTGGCATGTTCTCTGGTACCCAAGAGAAATGTGCTACTTGTGGCAAAACAGCTTATCCTCTGGAGAAGGTACCGATCTTACATAATGTATTCATATGATATATAAACTAGAATTAAAAAATGGGTGGGTTGAGTAACGGGTCAAAATCAAAACAGTAATTTTTCGATCTAGTAAAGCTATGCAACCAAATGTAATGTTGTAAATTCGATTGAATTCAGGTGACAGTGGAGAACCAAGCGTACCACAAGTCATGTTTCAAGTGCTCCCACGGAGGGTGTTCTTTATCTCCATCAAACTATGCAGCTTTGGAGGGAATCTTGTACTGCAAGCATCATTTCTCACAGCTGTTCAAGGAGAAGGGCAGCTACAATCATCTCATCAAGTCTGCATCCATCAAACGCACTGCAGCAACAACAACAGCTGCTGCAGCAGCAGCGGCCGCTTCTATTCCAGAATGATAATCATCGTGTGAAGCAAAGTTTTTTTGGTTTGTTTTGTTTTGCTCGTGTTTGTTTTTAATGTTTATTGTTCCTGTTCCCATGCTAGGGAACCGATTAAGCTTCGAAACCTACCAACTTTCTATTGTGTGATTGATTTCACTGGGTGCCTGCCATATTAATCAAAAACTTATTTCTGCTTTTCTTGAAATTGAGTCACAGTTTGCTTCCATTGCCATTGTCATTTGCCCCAATCAACAAAACTGAATATTTTCTTGGGACTAATTCTACAACTCTTTACTAAAAGAATCAATGTCAAAACTAAAAACTACAAAATGAAAAAAATAACCATCTCCATATGAAATCTAAACAGGGTATAATAATGTTTCATTTGGCACTATGCCTTTTAACTTCACCGTGAGGATAACCCCAATAGCGGTGAATGAGTAGCCCGCCATTCCTGTCAAAGAAACTGTATTTTTAAATATTAATATCGATACAACAACTGCTGCTACCCCTTTTGCCTTTCCAAGAACCTAAAGCAATCAACCAATTGTTACTCATAAAGCTTTAGTTAGGAAAATTTATCAGCAACTGAAAGATGAAGTTGTTTATCTGAAGTGTAAGGGCACTGGTATGTTTGGTGAGCAGAAAGTTAGTTAAATTCACAAAATACGCAAGTGAAGAATTCAAATTCAACAGCCAAACAATCTTAAAATCTCGTGATCTTGTCTAGCGAGTGCTATTGTTATGCCGACCACACTTTCTTCCATGTACATTGGTTGCAGGAAGCAGAACAACAGGAACATGAGCCATGTGCAGAAGGAGATTCATGGAGTTCAGCTTCTTCCTTGACCAAATCAAGGAGTTTGCTAATTAGTAACAACCTTAATTAAACAAACTGATGTTGCTAGATTATTTAATGAAAAATTGTATACTTTTCCGGAGGAAAGCTAGATTTCTTGAACCACTGTTTAAAGTGCTCTTGCAGCAGTAGCACCAACACACATCATGAATCCAGAAAGTTTAAAACTTTGCTCACCCTAATCAGTGCAATTTTGTTAGATTCAAGAAACAACACAAATTTGTGGCCATTTGCAGGATTCTTTAAGAGGCAGAAAATGATACAATGGTGGAAGGACAAACATGCTCCGTGAAATCCCACTCATAATGTAAGTATAGGTAGAGTTTGAGAGGCTAGGAAATGATACAATGGCAGCTGCAACAACAAACATACACAAGTAAAATCCCAACATCGCAAAACTTTAGTAGGATATGGGGATGGTAGGAAATGATACAATGGTAGCAACAACAATCAAACAAATGTACCCTGTTAAATCTCACTTACAACAAAACTGTAGGCAGGGTTTGGAGGGTAGGATAAATGCATACATTTCCTCCTATTTGGAAAGATAAAGAGGCTGCATATGTTAAGACCCTCTGCTCCAAAATCCAACCTTTGACATGTCAAGTTTAGCATCCAGATAACATAAAACAGATGACATTGCAGTGTGGCACGAGGAATCAAAAGAACAAAATAAAAAGTACCAACAATGATGAGTGAACTTTTTTTTTTAGAATGACCGACTTATACACACTAAAAGTACTACTAAATTTACACAACTAATTTCTATCAATCTGTCATAGACAGGACTCTAACCATTAATCTCAAGTAACCACCAACCTGTATCGTTTTGTCATTGTACCCAACCTGCCAACCACTAAGAGTGAACTAACACTAGCACAAATACAAAATCGAAAGGGTAGCGATACCGAAAATAAGAAAAAATTAATATCAGTGCCGATGGTATTCGGCTGGTACCGGTTTGGTACGGTACCAGTGGTTAATAAATCTCATCACTAGAGGGCAAAGCAAGAAAAAGCAATAAGCTTTTTTGTTTGTTTTGTTGTTCTTCTAAAAATATATTAATAAGACTGATTAAATGTATCTCAGTCAATTGATGTGTACAACTCTATTTGGCCCTCATATACGCTTTTGGTACAGTATTCGACCTCGTGAATGCACGTATAATCCCTCATATTCTCACATATTTAGGTTTAGAAAAGACTAATACGAAAAGCTTCCAACTTGAATTTACGCAAGTGTCCATAAGATTTAACAACAAAAATGATGAAAAGATTGATTATACTTGTTTGGTGTTTCATCGTTGGTGATGTTTAAAACATATTATTAATTATTAATTTTATATAATAAACACTTAAAAACCTTTAAATAGTTTCTTAAAATGTTAATCCTTTTGGTTAGTTCAGAAAGTTGATTATGGAATATATGAATGTGCATTTTGGCCTCTGGTCCTATAAAAATTTATCTTATAAGTGATGGTAAAAGTTACAGATTTTATCTCATCATATTAAGACAAAATTGTTGTTCTCAAATTCACTTCTTGTACTTTCATCATATTAAGAAAAACTGAAAGAAGAAAAAAAAGGCAATCTTGCATTCTTTCATAAAAAACCACAAGATATTTAAGATCTCGTAACAATGTAACATTCCATGTAACAAATATAAAATCTTCCATAATAAATGGTCAAACAAGTGAACAACTACCACAAGAGCAATTAAACTACCCAGCACCAACAACCTCGAATCTTCTTCAATAGAACTGCACATACAGAAGGATAAGACACTAAGAAAAACTTCAAGTGAACATTGTAATTGCAGAGCAGAAATCTCAAACAAAAACTCAGCTACCAACATAATTTCACAATGACACTAAAGAATATAAGACAACATAAATATAAATACTATGCAAAAACATAATAGCCCAAACTAGATAAAGCTTGCAACAATGTATAAGAAAAATCAGAAGAGCAAACACCTGTAAACAAAAATGATTTGGCAGCATTTATATGCAATTGTGACCATAATACCTATAAATGTTCACGAAAAACATATCTTAAACAATGGTAAATGATCTAAACATCTTCAGACTTTAGAGTCAATGATCATGATGGTTGATGGACCGGCATGTTTCTAACTTTTGTTCATTACCCATGTTATGTTTGAACAAGCATTTCAAATAAAATATTATGTGTTGACTATTAAATACTAGGAAAGATTTATAAAACTTTATCAGGATGGCAACCCTATAAATGAAAATTTAGAGTCATGATCAACTTGCAATAATAACTTCTAAAGCACATCAAAACACCCTATACAGCACTTATTCTTAATGCAATCACACAATATGCAGCAAAATTCATTTCAAACCTAGAAGAAAACCTAAAAAACAGTGTAAACACGTAAAGATAAAGATTATACCTTAAATATTGCTTGGGTACATGAACACTCTAACCCTAGATCCCTGCAAAACAAAAAGAACACTCATTTACCCATAAAACACACAAAAAGCAACTAAAAACTTCAACTTCTGATTCATATTACCATGGATTTAGGAGGAAGATTGGACTTGAACTTAGCACGAACAACACCAGTGTTACCATGAGGCCTTGAAACTTTCCCCCAAATGCACCGATAATGCGATCCGTTCTTCTTCACTTTCGCTTTGTAAACGTACGCCATGCGTTTCCCCTCGTACCATGCCACCTCCTCCTTCGTGTTCACTCCTTCGATTTGAATCAACGATGTGTTCGGATACTGGTTCGATTTCGACCTAACACAAACAGATCACAAAATCAACAAATTACCGATTTCAACTTCAATATAAGTAAGCAAGTAATTTAATTTATGAAAGGTGATTATATCTTTAACATCAATGTACCTCTTGTAGCCGAGAATCGTTCCTCTGGTGTAGAGTCTACAAAATTGAAAAATGAGATGTTAGTTACAGTGAGTTGTGATTAGATATGATGTGATTTGGGGATTAGGGTTTGAAGAAGGATATTGTACCTTACGCGTTCTCCTTGACGTCCCTTCACCATTGTTGCTTGAGCAGATACTTGCAGATCGCCGGCGGTGATGAAGCAATGATAAACCCTAGATAGCTGATGGTACACACGATGATTGATTTATGGCCTTATGGGTGTGGATTGTTTTGGACCAAATGTTTGGCCTTTTGATGGGCTTGAAGATAGGTTTTTCCATCGTTGCCTTGCGGCCTAGCCCAAATGTTAAATCCAAAATTTTCTAAATAGTAAACAGAGTAAATTACAAAGATAGTTTCTGGGTTGGCACGTATTGCAAGTTCAATCCCTACTTTTTAAAAATTACAGATGCGAGCCTGAACTATGTATGATATGCACACCGGAAATCCTCGACGCTAACTGAGGTTAAGTTTCTCTGTTAAGTCAATGTAAAATTACCAATATACCTCTAACTTTAAAAAATAAATTTATAAATAAAAACTAACATACCCCCACCCATCACACCTCACCCCCTCCCTTCATCTTCTTCTTTCATCTTTTTCTTCTTCTTCTTATTCACCTTCATCTTGATCTTCATCACCATCACCATCACCACCACCTCTCCACCACCATGGGAGAAATGAGCATCATTACTAGTCTAAGTCTCTCTTTCTATCTCTCCCCCTCCCCCCCCCCCCCCTCTCTCCCTCTTCTAAGACTATCTCTTTCTTCAAATCCGATGAATCAGCTTGTTATCGTGTTTAGTGGTAGCCATGGGTGGTTGTTTGATTGGTGGTGGTGGGTCAAGGGTGTAAGCAGCAACGATGGTGGTGGGTTGAGGGTGCTATGACGATGGTGGTGCTGGTTGAGGGTGCTCTAGGACGGTGGTGGTAGGTTGGCGACGGTGGTGATGGGTTGAGGGTGATGCGGTGACGGTGGTGGTGGGTTAAGGGTGATGGTGGGTTGTGGAGGTGGGTTGAGGGTGCAGGCGCCGACGTTGGTGGTGGGTTGAGGGTGCAGGCGGTGTGATGGTGGTGGGTTGAGGGTAGAGGCAGCGATGGCAGTGGCGGGTTGAGGGTAGAGGCGGCGGTGGTGGTGGGTTGAGGGTAGAGGTGGTGGTGGTGGGTGTTGAATGTGGAGAAGAAGATAAAAAAGAAGTGGTATTTTTGTCTTTTTAAAAACACTAACAGAGAAACTTAACATTTATTAGTGTCAGGGACCTTTAGTATGCATTCTTTACATAATTCAGGCCCTCATCTGAAATATATTAAAAGTAGGGACTAAAGTTGCAATACGTGCATACCCTAGGGATTGTTCGTGTAATTTACTCTAGTAAATACTAGTACTTGGGATTTGGGAATTGAGTTTTAATAACTTAACCTTTTAAACCATTACTCTACTACAATGATTCATAATGTAGTTTAACGAATACCAAAGATAACTTTTACTTTAGTTATAAAAAAACAATCATGATAGCATAATCTTTATAAGAGCATTCACAATAGGTTTTTTATTTTTAATGTAAGTGTATCTCTTATATTATAAGGATGGTTGTGAGTGGTTATAAGTGAATGAGAGAAAAAATTTATGAGGATTGTACCGTGATTCCCTATAGTTGGGAAAATACGGTACAACTCTCATAAATTTTTTTAATAATTTTAAAAGTGGTTGTGAGGGTAGGAAAGAGAAAAAATAATTATAAAAATATAAAAAAATATTAGTTAATTGAAAGAGAGGGTAAAAAATAGTGTTTGTAGTGTAAATATAATATATGGATGAAAAAGCTAGTGTGAATGCTCTATGTTTATACTTAGTTTCATTTGATTCTCTCTCATGATAGTTATTATGAATGAAATAACAAAATATATAAATTCATTGTGAGTAAAAATAAAATGTAAATATATGATGATTATGCTACCGATTGCTCTTAAGTCCCAACAACGAAAATAAGAGTTAACAGTTTCATGATCAAATTGTCTTTATTAATTACCATCAACTATCAACTGGTTCATAGTTTGCATTACTAAAATTTCTAAAGCCATATGTTCTGATTTTAACATCTCTAATTTGATTCAAAAATTAAATTACCGTATACCCTAGAGCAAACTGAAGTTAAAATTGAATTCAGTTTGGTTTAAATTTGGTTTGTTTGAGTGAAAAGTATATTAAAGCACTAAATTTTTATTATGACCATCAAGCACATACTATTAATTTTACACTTACTTTACTATTAAAACCAACATATACATATTTTAAAAGACTTAAGGGCTGTTTGATAGTCTTTTAACAGTTATTAAGAGACTACCCATTAATAAATTATAGTCTTTTAATGATTAAGAGGTAATCTTAATGCTGATATGGTTAAGGTATCATTTAAATGTTACCTCTTAATAATTCAATATTAAAGTTATCTCTTAAACATTAAGAGGATATGAACAATTAAAAGATAACCTTTTAATTATGGGAAAAAAGTGAGACGTTTACATAACTTTAAGGGACACTCGAGGTTTTCACATACATATAACACAAAAATAAAATTACGGCTTTGCACCTAGGTCCGCCCCTGCCTCATACTCGTAACTAATTTTTGGAGACAGCGAACACACCACAAATTAAGGTGTTGTTTGTTTTTTCTGTAGCAAAATGTCTGCAGTCTGCGGACCACATCTGCAGACATCTGCAGCAGAAGAGGTGGACCAAACGTCTGCGGTCTGCAAGAAAAAGACTGTTTATTTTTCAACATCTGCAGACATCTTCGCTTTTCCTCTGATTTCCCCTTTCAACAGCTTATGGATTTTAATTCCCTGATTCTTCACTACTGTTAACACAAGCTACAAATCTTCAATCTTTTATGCGTATGTTCAATTCACTCAACAATGAAGAGACCAATCTCTGCATCAAAGCAATACCTTCATCTTCTTCTCAAACCCCATAAATCCTCCACAACCACCCATCTCCGTCGCATCTCCGTCGCATCGGACTCCGCACAGCCACCGTCACAAGAACCACTGCAATCCGTCATCACCCACCTCAAGACCACCGATGATTGGACCACCGACACCAACATCACTCAACAACTCCTCTCACTGCCCCCTCAATCGCTCCTCAAAATCGCTCGTGAATTCGAAACTTCAAGTAAAGCCCTTCAATTTTTCCATTTTGTTTGTGAAACCCCCTCTTCGTCTCTTGATCCAACCCCGTTAGTTTCCATTTTTCAAACTGTTATTGAGCTTGCAGTACGTGAAAGGGATCATGTTTCTATTTTTATCGGTTTTTGAAGCGAAGATTGGTGTTCGGTTTTTGGTGTTCGATTGGTGTTCGAATCGGGAGCGGCGGTGGGTGGATGCTCGTGGTGGGATGATGTCCGGAGGTGGTGGTGGTGCAGTGGTGGTGGTGGTGGTTGGGGCGGTGGTGGTGGTGGTGGTGGTGGTTGGGGCGGTGGTGGCGGGTGGTCCAATGGTGGATGCTGGAATATGGTGAGGGGTAAGGAGGAGGGTAGAAGGAGGAGAGTAGAAGAGGTTAGAAGTAGTTAGAAGTGAATAGGTTATGTCTTCTTCACGCAGAACTCAGGAAGACCTTAGAAGACTTTTTTTAATGAAAAGTCTTTCAAAAAACAAACAATCTGCAGACCTCAATGTTTACACGTGGTCTGCGCGACGCAAACAAAAGAGGTCAGGAAGTGCTTCTCAGAAAAAACAAACATCCCTTAAGTATAAAGAATGGTATAAGAAATTGCGATACAGATTGCTCAAACTACAAACGTCAGGGACTAAAACGTAATTAAGTTTATAAAATTACCCTCTACTCCCTTTCTATTTTACTTTATACAATTCGTTCCTTTTTTCACACATCAAGCCGATCTCTGTTCATAACTCCGATTCAACCCTTACGATCCTGCGATTCTTCACACAAGGTGAGTGCTTGATTCCTTTAAACGATTATCAATTCCTTTACGCCATAAATCTACTTGAATCACATTCTGATGTCTAATCAATCAGTTTAGGGTTTAAATGGACAACGAGAAAGCAATATGTTCGTAAAATTTCATCATGAACTCTGTTACTGGAGAAATTTTGGTACTGAATTAGCTTTCTTTAGTTTTAATGATGAAATTGTGCAATTAGTTTGCAGTAGGTACAGCGAAGCTTGTGGTAATTGACATTTGTATCGATATGGTTTTACTTATTGTAGTATAATGGGATGTAACCTGTAGATTGGTAGATTAACAGATGCGAAGGTTATGTAGATGTGATTTGGATATTAGATTCTGAAACTTGTTAAAATTTCTGTTCAAACGAGGAATGATTTGAGACTTGAGATGAACAATGAGTCAATGACTAATGACTATCTGTAAGCATGGTTTTAAAAAACGGCTGAGGCGTGCGCCTCGCGCCCTATAAACGAGTCTGAGGCGACGCGTCAGAGGGTTATAATGTTTGTGCGCCTCAGGGGGCTGAGGCGCTAAGAAAAGTTGCGCCTCATTGGGTTTTACCGTTTGTTTTTGATGTTTTAGACTATTTGTGTCAATTTCAAACATTCCATGTCTTCTTAATGTGTGTTTTTGATTTTTTTGATGAATATGATGATGAAATTAGTTGGTATTTTATTTTTTATGAGATATATAATTTTTATATTTATTTTTTAGTTCCGCCTCAGGCTTACGCCTAGGTTCGCCTCGAGGCTTACGCCTCATGAGGCGAAAGGAAAACGCCTCGAGGCTCAATTCCGTACTTTTAAACTTTGTCTGTAAGTAATGAGACAGATGATTGTAAAAACTAAATACTTGTTAATGGGCATGGAAGATAACAAAGTGGAAAGGAGTCATGATGAACTTTGAAACTTGTATGTGACGATGGCCGGTGGCAATAATCTTATTATTAAGTTATTAACATTTGTTGTCGAGATGAGAACTTCTGAAACTTATTTGTTTGTGTTGCAAATTAGAAGCATCATTACATACTGATATACAGGATGCGTTTAGAGCTTTTCCTAACAATTTAGCCTCTAAATCTTCTGATTATCCTTTCTAAGTGCTGAGTAGAAGGGTAATTTTGGCTCTTGAAACCTAGACGGAGTATATTGTTTAGTTCTGTAATTGACCTGTGACTTGCATATCTGGATTCATGTAGGTAAACTTTATTCATGCTGCCCGTGTTAGAAGCATAACTACATGCCAATATACAGGATGACTTTAGAGCTTTTCCTAATTATTTTGCCTCTAAACCTTCTGATTATCCTGTCTAAATGCTGAATAGCAAGCTATTTTTGGCTCTTGAAAACTATATGGAATAAAATGAATCATATAGTTTACTTTTGTAATTGAAGTGCGTCTAAAATGTAACGGGATTGAATCAGCACATGGTTAATGATGAATAAAGCCTCTAGTGCGAGCAGCCAAGCATAATAGTCTAAAGGGCCACTAGATGCCATTAGTATATGGTCCAAGCTGTTAACTTCTATGAGAAAGAAGTGTCGCGAAACATGAAATGGATATCACCTGCAAAGAGTCCCAACTGATTTGGGTCTTCCGATAATGTCTGAAACAATTGTAACTTGTGATAATCTGATAATACCTCCGAAATCTCGTTTTTCATAAGCCTTTTTGATTTGGGTCTTCCAAGAATGATTCTTTATAAAGTTGACTAATGCATGCTATGCTATACATAATACAGAATATGGGTCTTTGGACACTACTTGAGGGGTGTCTGCTAATTGCAAATGCACTAGCAATATTGAACGAGGATCGTTTTCTTGCACCTAGAGGATGGAGCTTCCAAGAGTACTCAGGGGTGAAGAGAAATTCCCTCAAGGGACAGATCATTGGTCTCATATATGCAACTCAATATTTGAGAGTTTTATTGATAATGTTCAACTCCCTCTGCATTGTTGTAAAGCTGGTTTCGGGATGATTACTCAAAGTAAGTTTATTATCTTATAAATCAATAAAACTTCCATAATCATATTCCTTTTGGAATCAGCCTCCCCCCAAGAAGATGCACAAATTGACTTTGAGATCATATAGATGCATTCAAGCTTCTACATTCATGTCATAGTTAAAATTTTGATAAATAAATACTAATAATTATTACATCTTGGGAGAAAGGGGTATTTTGTTTCTTGGTTTCTAGCTTCAGTTTCCTGTGTGTATCTTGATATTATGTCTATTTTGCTTATCAGATTAAGAAGATATTTGAAGGACAATGAAACTGCTGTCAAAAAGAAACGAAAAGAGGATGTTTTATGTAATAGATTTGGTTTTTAAGTATATGCATTTAGCTTCAGTAACTTGTTCTGGTTATTGAATTAAGTTGTTTTGTGGTTTGGTAGTTAAAATATGAATATATATCTTTTGTATGTTAAAGTAACAGAGTATGTGCTTTGTCCTGTTCCAATGTCTCTTTGTAGGACACTTGTTATATTTGATTCTTCATTTGGTTATGTATGCGTAAACAAGTTCAATTTCTTAAAGAATTTCAAATCAGTTATGTGTTCTTGAACCCTATATAAAATCTTTTCTAACATCCTTTTGCAAACTTGTAACAATAATTCCTTTTGGAAAATTTCAGCTTGTAACTAATCATCAAGTTTTATATTCCCAAGGTATTTAGTCCGAGTTTCTTTCTTTAATAATCATTTTTTCTTAGTAAGCTATTCAAGAGCTTCAATTGTAATGACATCCAATCTCTTTTATAAATGTAGAGGTTAACATAATCATTTTTATAACATTCTTTTATTAGTCGTCTCTCAAGCAGACTGCATCATATGTCTATTAACCCGCATGAAACCTTGTTCGTTTCATCAAATAACGGTCTCAATAACTCTTCTTGATCGGTATGCTTGATTGGTTTACAAGCATAATCTTTGAAGAACAAACATCAAGGCAATACGCATATTGCAGTAATCTACGCCGTAAACCAGGGTTTAAGTTTTCATCGGTAGTAGTTCTTCATAACAAAAGCAAACCAAATGGTTCTTTAGCATCCACCCTTGCCATTATAAACATATCAAAGAACATTTCACTTCTTCTAACTTCTAACTTGTAACCATGGATAGCAAGCATTCACCTTTCGCCAAGTCACTAACCTTTAAAAGGACATGTTCCATACAACAAATGATGGTAAACCGAAACACAAACATCATCAGACCCATACAAGATTACTGATTCACTACCTATAACAACAAGTTCAAAACGTTTGCGTCTATGGATTTTCCCCAAATGATCAAAACACAACACATACAACATCAAACTCAAAAACTTCAAATCACATGTTCAAGATTCACATAACTAAACGCATTAACTTACCAAACAATCTCTCTACTTCATAGCAGCTTCTGCATCATTCCCTTCGCGTATGCTAATCTTTTCATATTTGAAATCCACAGCGCGCAAAGAAGCTTCCCTACGCACTTTCTGCCACTCAACAACAAATGACCACACAAAGAACAGAACCAAAGCTGCCAATGCCCCACAACCTGTAGCAAATATGAACCCAGAAAGCACACAACTTTTAACCTTAGAACTCTGCACAGTTGAATGTTCTTGTGGGTTCACCGGAATCGAATGCACCCATTTTGGAGCCTCCATGAATACAGAACTCCATGAATACACAGATGTAATTTGTTCATATTTTTTATCACAAGATGCTAGACCCAATAAAACCTCTTCCCCTTTCAAAATTTCCCCCAAATCGATTCGATACGATATCAACGGATCAACAGGCTTCGGATCACCAAATCTGCTTAATCTAACATCTAATCGCTTCAAAATCGCACGATAATCAACCCAAGAGGTTAATTTCACCCCACCCTTAATCTCATTATCGATTTTCGACACATTCCTAACCCTAGAAGATGAAATTCTACACTCATCGACATCAAACTCAACACCAAACAACCGATTATCACCCAAAAGCTCAAACGAAGCATTTCTAGCGAACTTTGAAGGGAAATCAGAGGGGATGATTACCATTGCAACACCATTGCCGATGTCGAACGTGAAGTTTGAGGATAGTGATGTTGAAGAAGTGAAATTGAAAGGGGTGTTGTGTAAGATAATGCCGAAGCTTGAAGGGTTTGGTCGGTTGAGTTGAACGGAATCTTTATCTCCGGCGAAGTGAGCGTCGGCTAAGAGTGAATCTCCGGCGAAATTGTGAGTGGGTGTTTGGAGTGAGATTGAGGAAGTGGGGTTTGTTGATAGAGATAGAAGGATCGTTAGAGTGAGGGCTAAAATCGAAATGTAAGACATCATCAATGGCGATTATGTGAAGAATCTGTGTTTGTTGTTCTTCTTCTTCTCAAAAGGGTAAAGGCGAATTCTTGATTTTGAGAATTTGAAGAAGAAGACGACTGTATTGTACTCTTTGCATTAAGAAGTGTACCTCGATTGGTGATGGTCACTTTAGTGGTATGTGCTTTTTGGGAAGGAGAGAAGATGAATGAAAAGAAGACAAAACAATTAGTGTTTTTAAACGAATAATTTTGTTTTTACTCTTAAAGTAATATTAAATCACTTAAGGCTCTTTGGTAACATAAGATTAAATAGTATTGAACCAGTAAGAAGTCTGAACCAGTAAGAAGTCTGAACCAGTAAAAAATCTGAAACAGTAAGAAGTCTGAACCAGTAAGTTGTCTGAATCAATAAGTGGTCTGAACCAATAAGTGTGTTTGATCTGAACCAATAAAAACACCTTATAAAACCTTTAAAAAACGCCTTTGACATTTATGTTCACCGACCCTTATAAAAACTCCTCAAAACCCATTCATCACTTCCCCCAAAACCCTAGCCACCCCTCACTCTGGCGACTCCTCCTACACCGCCACAATGTCCGACGTCGACCCCTGCAACGATAACAACACTTGAATCATCGTCTTCTTCGTCTTGTTCATCTTCTCCACCTCCGATTTCCTCATTGCTCAATCAACCGCTGAAAGAAATCATCCCTCTTCACCTGCAACTCCATCGTCTTCTTCGTCTTGTTCATCTTCGTCCTCATCATCACATTCATCATTAGCTCATAAAACACCACCAACCCCCAAACCCGTGGCCGACCACCGCCGACGAAAACATCCGCCAAGAAGCCGTCACAGACCCGCTCATTCATGTCTGACTCGGGTCAGATGTTGATTCACGTCTGACCGAATAAGGGGTTCGGTCAGACCTCTTCTCCGGTAAGACAGACCCAACCAAACAAGCCACGTCTGACCGGGTCAGACTTGCACGTCTGACTGGTCGGTCAGACCCAACTAAACAGGCCCTTACTCAAATGAATTTCCCTCCAACTTGGAGACTATGGGTCAGAGGTGTGTTGAGATCTGCAAAAGCCTCGGTGCTAATCAACGGCTAGCCAACCAAGGAATTTTTATGCACTCGCGGAGTTCGGCAAGGTGATCCTCTCTCGCCTTTTATTTTCCTCATAGCGATGGAATCATTAAACTGGATGCTTAATCAAGCCAACAGCATTAGTCTGTTTAGAGGGGTTTACCTACCGAAAACTGGATCAGTGATTTCACACTTTCTTTTCACTGATGTTGTTATAATACTTGGTGAATGGTCGCATGGCAATTTCCAGGATCTCTAAGATTGATGAGAGTTTTCTTCCTTGTTTCGGGATTGGAAATTAATAACAAAAAATCTAGCTTAATAGGGATTAATGTTTCCAATGAAGAAACCAATGAATTGGCTGTCAAGGCTCGATGTAAGGTAGGGTCACTATCGTTTCGATATCTGGGTTTGCCGGTGGGTGCAAACATGAATCGAGTAAAGCATTAGGAGCCTGTCATTGAAACTTTCCGGTCCAGACTATCTTTATGGAAGGCTAAGCATCTTTCAATCGGAGGAAGAGTGGTCCTGATTCGAGCGGTTCTTGACAGTCTCCCGGTGTACTATTTCTCTATCTTCAGGGCACCGGAGTCAGTCATTAACTCCCTGGAAAAGATTAGGAGGGATTTTCAGTGGGGTAGCAATGAAAACAAGAAGAAAATCAACTGGGTATCTTGGAAAAGGTGTGCGAATCAAAAAAGGCTGGGGGTCTTGGTTTAGGGTCACTAAAAGATCTAAATCAAAGCCTACTCACTAAGTGGTGGTGGAGGTTTATAACAAATAGCAATGGGTTATGGAGGGATGTTATATTAAGTATTCACCAAACCTCTCGGCTGCCTCCTCTTATTCCATGGAAGAATCACCTTTCGGGGTTTGGTCCAATATTGCTAGACTCGATGCCTGTCTACTCAAAAGAAATATCAACATCCTTGAGCTTATAAAATGGGAGGGCGAAGGCTGGTATTGGCATGGAGGGAATAATGGTGTCTTCTCGGTTAGCTCCATTAGACAGCTTATGGGTAAAAGCAAGTCAGACAATGTTTTTATAATAAAATGGTGCAATTGGATTCCTAGCAAGGTTAACATTTTAGCTTGGCGAGCAGAACTTGATCGGCTACCCACCCTCAAAGCCCTCGCTGTGCGTATTGTCATTTCACAACCCACTTTATGCCCGCTTTGTTTGGAAGTCGACGAATCTAATGAGCATCTCTTCATTTCTTGTTATTTCGCGAACATGGTGTGGTCTTATATTTCATCATGGTGTCATACCCCGCTGATTTTTGCCTTTTTGGTTCGTGATCTCCTATCAGTTCACTGTTCCTATTTCATTCCAATGAATAAACAGCCGATCGTTCATGCAATAACTCTAACAGCTATGTGGTGTATTTGGAAGATACGTAACGCTGCTGCCTACAAGGAACAAGCCCCATCGGTAAACTGACTGTTAAATGACATAAAATGTACCAGTTTTCTTTGGGTAAAAAGCAGATCGAGGAGTTACTCTATGGAGTGGGAGGATTGGTGCAGATTTAGTTGTTAATTTGGGTGAACCTCATCTGCTGGGTGCTTCTTTTTTATCTGTTTGCTTGATGTATTTATGCTGTACACTTTTTGTTTTCTCTCTATTTCCTTGATAGAGGGGTTTTTAATAATATAAATTCCTTCTGCCTTTCAAAAAAAAAATCACTTGCGTTGTGACGGGAGGCGTAAAATCATGCCGTGTTGCATTAATGTCACAGACTCACATCATTATCAGCGACCACCGATACCGAAAAAGCTCGTATTAAAAAAGAAATAAGAGTGAAAAAAAACGAAAGGAAGGTAGACGTAAAAACGTTAAACTATGCACGTTGCACGTAAAACATTAATAAACAATAACAAAATCGATGTAGGACCCGCATTTTGTGACGGGATCGTTAAACGGGAAAAAATAAGATTAACAACGTTGAACCACACGCGCACGATACAGCTTGGTAACTCTTAAAATTTGGACCGAAATGTAAAATGACAATTTTGTAAAATATAAAAAGTATAAACACCAAAGTTGAAAGTAAAAATTATAAGGGTTAGGAATTAAGATGTAAAAGATGTAAAAATATTAGATTTAAAATAAAAAATTAAAAGAAATAGATTGGCGTTCGATATGCATATAAATATATAGATACAAGTTAGTAATTAGGATATATATAACAACACATTAGCACCTTTCAATTTCTACTTAACGTACTCTCATGCATCTGAACTTGTATTAATAATTGTCGCTATAATAGTAATGTGGATTTACATCATTGCAAGTGTAATGTTGAAAGATAATTAGTAGTAAGTTACGAAATAGCTGCTTAATAGTCATTTTGGTCTTTTCATAATAGTTTAATAAAAATTAACAAAAGTTAGACGTAATATTAAAATCTGTTATATAATTAAAAACAAAAACCCTAAACACGCTATTTTTTCAAACTAAGTATTTAAACATGTTAGTTTGCTTAAACGTAGAGACCATATGCGTAGCTAGCTGTTCTTTATTTATATGTAACCCATAATATACTTTAATGTATTTGTGTTTTGTCCATTCTAAAATTATGAAGTCTGTAACATTGATAATTTCACATTCACTTTGACTGAAAAAGTTAAAATCTATCCAACGGAATAACAAATTTTTACAAATTTATAAATTATATAACTAAACATGTAATAAATGATACTTGGTGAACAAACTTGCAAGATATATCATGGGAAACATTTATATATGTGTTAACTATAAAACTTAAACCGTCAACCATCTGGTAAGTGACATGTTCCTACACTCTCTTAAATCTTCTACCACACCCTTTCTCGCCACCTTCAAAACACCACCTTCGGCTCTTCATCTTCATCTTCATATTTCAATTTAATTCCTCATTTTCACCTGGCGTTTACCGCCCATCTACCACCCCTCCACATCCGAATCCGGCTGTGAAGCACCTAAAATTCCTAACAATCGGACATTGCTTCTCTTGTCATATCTCGACCGCCGTTGTTGGGCTCCTCTTGCAGTCGGTCTCGTGCGATTGCACAGGTTACACCCCTTTAGGGTCGGGCCTCCTCATAGTAATCATGAAAAATTGTTATGTTACATTAGCTATCTCTAGCTAGTTTATTGTTTTCAACTTGATGCTTTAGTGTGAAATTCATTTCTTTTAGAATTTTCCTATATTTAATAAGTGTAGTGCAAGCTATGTTCTCAGTTTAGTCCCAAGCTAAGGGCTCAATTGACTTCTTATTATAAGAACTTAATTTGATTAAGTTACACTTGTAGTCTTTTATCACTTTATACAACCTTTTGGTTATCCTTACATTTGCTCCAACAAAATATATAAATAGGAAATTTTACTTCATTCCCATTAAGTAATATCTGAATATAAAATCACATATGGATGTCTGGTATGCTACATGATGCAACGAATGTGATGATTGTGTTTATTTCAAGAACTCAAGGGAAAAGAGCTGTTGAGTTTTAAGTCTAGCATTACTAATGAAGCACTTATATTATGTAATTATTATTTATAACAATAGTTAAATGATAAGTTAGGATATTGGACGTCGGTTTGGGTAAAGATGTGTTTCCATCAAATGTAACTGTTCTTAACAGTTATAATAGTTTTAGGTATAAATAGGACTCAATGGCTGTAAAATATATTGTTTGAATGTATGTATGTTGTTAGAATTCTCTCTATAAAATCTGTGTAAGTGTGTGTGATAAAAACCATTGTAGTCGTATATGCTAATAATGGGAGAGGATATCAAAACCATTATTAACTATTAAGGACATACATTGAAACTCACCTCATGACAACTCAAGTCTCAATGCAGCTGCATGTCTCAAGAATTAGGCAACAAACCAAGTTAAATGAATTATATATTACTAGTCAGTGGTGGTTGTAATTAGTCTAAAATAGCTACAGCATTTCCTTACATATTGTTGTAAACAATTGTATTTAAATTTACGTATGTGAATGAATCAAATGTACATCTTCAAAAGCAAGATAAAGTCTCTATTTGCATAGGTAGCCCCTTTACATTTTAGAAATATAGTCTTATCACAATCTCATTAGTCATTGTGTTGAGCATAGTGTATATACGAAAATTCATTGCATATGATAGGAGCGGACCTAGCATAGCCTGTAGGATGTTATGTGAACACCCATGAAATTATGTTTTATGTATAATAAGTACAAGTTTTTTTTTTTTACCAATGACACCCAAAAAGTTGAACTTAATTTTAAAATTTTTAATTTGTTAAAACATAAATAAACAAACCAGCTTGAGCACACCTAAATTAACTAGTTAAGCTTATTTTGAAACTAAATAAACCTAAACTAAACCACTACTATACCCAGTTAAAACCACCTATTTTCAACTTACTAATAAAGCCCACACGCCAACCCGATTACCCTCCGCTCACATTTCTTAAACCTAACAAACTAGTTAAGGAATAGTAGAAAATTTATAAGGGTGAGTTATTCTACAAAATGTATTTTTGTTATAAAATATGAGAAGACACAATGAGGCTAAAAGAGTCACAAAAAAATTATATCTCACAATCTAAATCGAATTTCAAAAAAATACTTCGGAGTCTCTGTTCCTCTCGTCGTCCTCTTTCAGAAAAAAAATAAAAAAAATTTTCATTGTGTCTTTTATGACACAATGACGTCATTGTGTCTTTCATAAATGACACAATAAAAAAACGTTAATTTTTTTTATTTTTTTTATTTTTCGTTTATATTTTTTCTTAGTGAGGACGGTTTGGTGAATAAAAACTCGGAATTACTTTTTCGAAATTAGATTTAGATTGTGATATATAATTTTTTTGTGACTTTTTTTGACTCATTGTGTCATCTCACACTTTGTAGCAAAAATACACTTTGTATTTGAACCTCTTTCAATTTATAAATCATTTTTCCTGTGTTGTTACTTGTTTAAGAAGTATTATGGAAATCACAAAATACTATTATTAAAGTATTAACTATTAAAATAAAAAGATATGTTTACTTGTCATGTAGGTGATGTTAATAGTTTCCATTACAATTCAGTTGAAAAATGTGTACATTTGATCAAATATTATCAACCGATAAATGTTGCTTTTAAAAAACAAAATGATAAACAAAAGTATGAATATGTACTTCCAGCCAGATTTGAAAACATTTGAATTTTTGTTTTATTTACACTTTATAATGCATATTTTAGAGTCCACAAATCTAAGTTCCTAATGTTTTCAAAGAAAATTTCAAGATTGTTGAATGCAGCTTGTTGGTTAATTTAAGTTTAGGGTCATGATTCATTTCTGGAGGATGTCAGCTCTTTCGTTGAAAAAAAAAATACATAAAAATAGTCCAATGAACAACAATTACATCAACCTAAAAAGGTTAAGACAAAAGGACACACACCACATAGGCACATATCACCCACATTATTAGTTTTAATGTTTCAACACGATTGTAAATATGAAAATGCAAGAGTTTGATAAACTTTTAAACAAGGTAACGCTCGAATTACCTATGTGTAGCTTGAGTCTATGTGGTAATTTCATAAGTTTAATATACTGATAATACCACAGTTGATCAAGATATATCCATATGATTTTGATGATGATGATGATAAAAAAGACTTAAACTTTCCAACTACATTGATGATTTAAAATGGGTAACAGATTTGCCAACCTAAATGGTCTATATACTCTCGTAGGATTGATAGTAAAAATAAAGAAAGATCTTTTATTTGCATTGATGTATAGATTATTAAAGTTATTGTTAGTTTTATGGTTGCAACGATAAATCTTTATGTTTTTACAATGAAGGACGTGAGGTTCAATTTGCGTAATCGAATATTCGAATTGGTGGTAGATATTTGAACAATAGTTGTTCTTGTTATATTGAAACGTGGTTACTTAGGAATGTTGGTCTTTAACATGTAATTGATTGTCTTCAAAAGACAAAAATTCGTAGAAAACAATTGTAAGTAGATTGCACTTTTAAAATATATTTTCTAATGATGTATTTAATTATTTAATTTTCTAACGAGTTTGGTATATATTATATGTACTTTTATTATGTGATTGACTGGACCGAACCAGATCGAAAAATTTATAATCAAGTATTTGACATCCTAAGACCAATTTTATCGACACCGTTGAAAAAAGTTTCTAGATCCCTCCCTTGTTACGTCAATATTTATCCACTTTTTCACACACTACTTCGCTAAAATATTTGTATAACCTTTGTAAACACTGAATAACATTCTAGAAAAGGGTTTCATTACATACATACACAGACAGATGTGTGTACTCTTTTAACATATCCATCATTGGTGCTCAACGATTCCTGGTTTGATCATCCAATACCATTTCTAAGACGAACATGTTATGATGTTTTTGTCGATCTTCAATCTTTGACATGTTTGTTGAGAGTGCTAATTAATAGGTTTACTTATGAAACCTAAGATCACTTTAACATCTTTGATGAAGTAGCATGTATGGTATTAGGAAGAGTTTTTAGGTTTTAATATCCGTAACTATGACTTTAGCCGTGTTTATACCAATTAATTACTTAATGAGCTACTTATGTAACCAACCGATTTCAAAGGGATAAAGTATTTTCTAAAGGGGGCGAACTAGCCATGTGCTAACTACCAAGGGATCGATGAAGGTTGGTTTCATGTGACAAAAGAATATCATAAATTAAAGATCACTGATATGTAGCTTTAAAAGGTTGCATAGAATGTCATTCATCTAAACTCAATGTTCTACCAGAAACATAAAATGAATGTACTCAATGCTTGACTTAACGATAGTTTTACTTAAACTAATCGTAATTGTTAGTGATGGATGTCGTGAGGCTCACCTTCGTTGCTGCCATGTGGACCCTCGCTCACCTTCATTACTTGGTCAATACTATAACATGTCGATGATGTGCTCATGACAATGAGCGGTTGATGGTGACAGGAAGACGAAGAAACCTTCACCAGACTCAAACTTGGCACATTGATAGTCTCAATAAGAGTAACTAGCCAAAGGTCAAAACACGAAGTTACAAAAGGAATAAAACTAAATATTTGAAGCATATATAAGATCCAAATACTTGATGCTAATAATTTATAAACTTACTAGCTATATACATTTATCCCTAATTAAACTTGCATGATGCTCCATTTCCATTGACATAAAGGATCTACACATTACATTCTAACAATGATGATTTTATAAAATACATAACTTTTGTATAATTACAACAAAACTATAAACTTTTTATACAAATCCTCAATATAAACTAAATTGACTAACACTTTATATGTATCATATTGTGATTTCCTTTTTCCTTTCATCTTAAATTAGTAGTTATTTAAGTTGATTTAATAGCTTTTTTTTTCTATCAAGGCCTAACTACACATGTGCATGATTCCCTTTGTTTTTAAAACACTCAAAATGAGTTCCCAAGATTATCTTGGATTCCAAATAAAGTACCACAAACCCATGTGGGTTTGGACTCCCTTTCTTAAGAGGGCCTCCCTCCACTGCCCATTTGTGTGTGCTTCATATGCTACCCTCTAAGGGATGTTTGGCTATTTTTGAACTTAAAATGTGATCTTTCTTCCAAAAATACCCTATAAATCATACCCCATCTAAAGTGCAAAATATATCTTCTGGAAATATTTGTTTTATTTATTGAGTAGCTAAAGTATAGTTTATAAGAATTAAGTGTGTTATCAGACGTAACTAAAATATAACATATGTTAAACTATAAAAAAAGTGTAACTTTTCAGTTTCATACTATAACCATACAACGCATACTGATTACAACATTTATCTACCTATTATCCTTCGTGGACTTCTCATGAGCTGCATATCACACGGCAATATACATCCATCCATCGAAGCAAGAAAATTTGTACTTCTTATCGTAAAAAGTAGAAACGACAACCATCACTCCATCCACTATCGGACATTGATAGTTGCTTTTGTTGTTTAATGTCTACTGTTTTAATAACCTTTAATTATTATTGTTTATATTGATTATTTACCATCGCATTTATAAGAACTTTAAAAATTTGAGAGAATAAATGTAATTTGAGTTAGAGTTTTTAGTTTGAAGTTATTACAAATCTATGATTTTCTTAACTTCAAACTTGTTATACTCATGAATCTAAATATGGTTAGAGGTATTCAAACCAATGTAACATTTATGAGTCATATTTCCCTTTAAAAACCTTTTAGTTAAACCTATATATCTTTTAAATACACATATTACTATGCCGATTACTAACATTATGACTTCGATAGAAATTTTGACAATCAAAATATATAAGTAAAATCAACAAAATAACTCAATTAGTTTCTAAATTTGGTATAAACGATGCTGGAAAAAGCATGAAGAAACATTAATGATATGTACCTGCTCTTGATATTCTTGAAACACATTACAAGTTCAAAACAATCATACAAGAAACCAAGGTAACAAAACTTTGTCTATGGTGTATAGACTTAATTTAGAGGCATCACAAGCTAATTGAGAAGGTAAAAGCAAGACTTTATTAAAAGATCGAGTTTATGAATCTATGCTTACTTGTAGTTGGATAAGTTCACACGCATCTCCCTATCCCTCTTCGAGTTGTTTGGAAATTTCCAATCGATCCACACGACAGGTTGAAAATCCAACATCACATTCTCTTCCATCTTTGAATTTTCTTCAGTTGGGTACATGGTTTTTGTAAAGATAGAAGCAACTAAAGAAGGAATCCAAAGGGATAGCATGATCCCAACTTGATGCACACACACACGCATACCATGTATATAAGATTTAGGATCAATGCGATCCCTTTGGATGCATTCGTCAGCTGCCGTTGTGATCACCTACGTCCACACAAACATATATATATATATAGAGAGAGAGAGCAGAGAGGAGAAGAAGAAGAAAGACTTGAGAATATGGAAGAAGGGAGGCTAAATATAAGAGATTGCCAAAGTGATATCTTACATTGACAACTCTATTGTCTATTGGTATTTGAATTTCTTTTTTATTTTTATTGTAATGGTATTTGTGCATCATAAAGCATGCAATTAAAACAATAATTGACTTCTAGCATCCTAAAAATACAATCTTTTTCTCCATAATTAATTTTATTAATCTAGAATGATTACTAAACAAATATTTAGAAAATAAAATGCATTGTTAATTGAGTAGACCCCATATTGTTTATACAACCAAGCACATGTATAGGTCTCACCAGACTAGTGGGTCACCGGATTCTTCATAAGAAATTCCCACCAATTTGGGAATACATATTATTATTGTTTTCTTTTCTTTATTATTATAATTATTATATTTCAATGGATGTGACCCCATCCATGTTCATGTTTTTACGGATCGTAATTTGTATCTTAAACAATTAAATTCTAATTGATTGATAAAATAAACTTTTTGCTTGTATTTTTATTAGATTTAAAGCATCTATTTATGCAAATTTAATTAACATTGTACTTGGTAATAAAAATTAATTGTGGATGTGATAATATGGTATAAGTTAAGCTAATAAATTAATTTTAAATCTGGTAATAAAATGAAATGAAAGCATGCTTCTTTCGGAAGCAAAATGGACCCTCTTGTTCACCATTAGTGAGTAGCATGTGGATTTTTTTAATTAAAATAAACATGATTAACAATTATGTAATCCAACAAAATCAGTCCAGAAATATATTCAGATCTTCATGGTCAAAGATTATTATCTTTTATAAATTAGTTGAGCACATGTCTTCGTTAGGCCAGCAAAAATTATTATCACTTGATAATTATTATAACTATTTTTCCTATTATAATAATTAACATTTAATTCCATCAATAAAAGCTATAAAAATCCTATAATCAAAAAAAAAATTCCTATAATCGAATCTTATATATAAAATTTGTTTTTTAGTTTTAGAAAATAGAACTTTGAAGAATTAAATTCAATTAAATGCATATTGTTTTCCTAGTAAGGTCGGTTCTTCGCTTCTTCATTTATCTTTTTGAACAACAACTTCTATAAACATCAAACAGCTAGCCAGCGACTAACAGAACATACAAATACCAAAAGAAATAAACATATTACAAATCAAAGCACCTCCATTGTATCCAATCTATTTGCTTCATTCTAGCGCTATTCTTCTATTCTTATTCCATAAGAAACTTAGAGGTTTGATTTCCGCCGTGATTTGACTTGCTCTCCTAAAAAATTATCTTATTACGGGCTCTCCATATACTCCAACACGTCGTAAGAACAATCAATTGCATAATTCCTTTATATAAATTTCCACTTCAAATTAATATAAAAGTAACAACACCTGTATTACTTACTACGCGATCTCAACATCAAATAACGCGATCTCAACATCAAAACGAGGAAAACCAAATAAATGTAAAAAATGAGAGTTACTTTGGTTTTGTTTCATAAGTTTAAAAGCAAATAAGATTATAATTATTATTTAAATATGTAGTTTTGAAAAAGGTATGAAAATAAATGATATATTATTTGTAGGTGAAAGTCGAAGTAACTTCTTGTATCTTTTTAGTAATCCATAAGCATAGTTGTAACATTAAATTAGAGTTACTTTTGTTGAAGGGACCCAAGTGATAAGGTCATTAAAGTTAGAAGACTGAAGTAACATTAACATTATTGTTGATGGCCATGGCCATAGTGGTGGGGGACCTTAAAGACATTTATGCCATTATTATTACATTAACCATCTTCCATAACTTTTTACAAGTTTCTAATGTTTGACTTATCTACTGTTTTACATAAGGTCGGCATGACCAAATCATTACACAATCTGTTATACGTAACATTACCAAAAAAATTCACAAAACCGCATAAACATCACTACGTAATTTTAGCCATTATATGAAGAAAGAGATTAAATTATACAATTACATAAACTTCTATATATTATAGTTAAAACAATAAGATTAAAGTTTGATTTTACTCCTTGAGGTTTGTTAAATATAATTATTTTTCTTAAAAAAATTAAAAACATCAATTTACCCTCTGAAAGTTTCATAAGTTATTTTAATTTCAGGTTAAAAGTTTCATTAGTTGTTTCAACTTTATCCAAAATAATAAAACTTTTGGAATGAAATTGAAACAACATACGGAGACTTTTGGAGATAAATTGATGTTTTTAATCATTTGGAGGAAAAATGTTAATTTAATCAAACCTTAGGGAGAAAAATTTAAATTAACTCAAACAATAAATACAATTGTTTGTATAGTTGTACACACACTTGTGATGATATGTAAATATCAATAAACAACAAGAATGACACTTTGAGTAAATTGCTTGACTTGTAATCTGAAAAAAAGAATCTTTTCTCGACTTTACAATCAAATTGATTAGCTTTTTACATCAAGATCAATACACATTTGTTTGTGATAAGGAATATTCCAATTAGAAAACAGTATGGTTATATCACAATATGTCACATTTATAGGTCTTACTGTATCTAAAAAAATTATTCAATTTCAGAACATTTAATGGTTTCAGTGCCATATGAAGCTCCTTAACAACATTGTTTTGATATGAAACATATGAAAGGGACCAAACAAAATAAATAACCTGCAAAGGCATCTTCACTCTATGATCAATAATGTTTAAATGGAGCATGAACTATGATAAATTATGGACCATTTAACTTTGCCTGTGAAAATTCTGGTGGTCAGATCTGAACTGTTAAACTCCTCTCAAGCTGCAAAAGATGAAAAGTTACCTTAAAAATACTAGGTAAAATAACATGTTTTTCCACCTTTTCCAACTAAAAAGATAGCTTTAAAAACTGTAAACATAAACTTTTTTTTGTGTCCATTAGAACCACTTACCGTCAAACTCACTAGACCCGTCAATACTTTGCTAACAACGGGGTCAGGCAACTAGCAGCTTGCACTAGGCATGTGGCCTTCAAGAGGTTAGGACAGAAAACCAATAGAAGCAGGTTCCGAATCTAAGACCTCATTGTAAGTATAACTGAGTGGGAATGCAGGATTTGAGGTATCATGAGGACACAGACAGACAAGAGATCAGTGAAAATTATAATAAAATTAAATAATTAATTAATCGTTAAGTACCAAAATTATATAAGCAAATTATTGAACTACAGAGATGCTATGATTGAATTGTTTTTAACTGTTGAATTGTGACAATTATCCATAGCAAGGACTTCTGGTATACACAATCGACCCACTACGTCCAATTTCCTTTTCGCAAGCACGCAAAATACGAATCTTTAAATGATTTCAGAAAAATAACCAATAAAATTATTATTAAAAAATCAGATTTCGCAAGAAGAGGGAGTAGGATAGCATCTAGAGACACAACAATCTCAGCCACTGGATCAGAGTTAGTTGACTTGCTCATTGTGAATGATGCTAGATTTTGTCCACACCAGTGAAACATCAATGGACCACATCAACTATACAGGCTTTCTATGGTGCTCTGTAGGCCCTTTACTCAATATACACACACATATTTTAAAAGAGGTAACAGAAAAATAAATATAAAGATGTATATAAGAACAATCAAATTGGTGGGACACCAAAATTTGGTTTGGTTCTAGTGTCTTGTGTAAAATGAAAGAAGACTTTGTTTTGTAATGGTTTTTAGGACCATCCATCACCCTACTAAGGTACAATTGTCTTTACTTTATTATACATGAATATTATATCCACCCAGGTTCTGTTACCCATCTATTACAGCATCAGTACTGAGCAAGAAAACTACCCTTTGGCCTTTCATTTTTTTTTAAAAATCACCTACAATAAAACAGAGAAGCTATCAATTGGAGTTTGATTAAAGAAAGACATTTAGACGCTAAAGTCCACTTTTATTTCTCATTTTTACCTTCAAGGTATTTCCATAAACGGTGTAAATTTTGTTTGAGGGTTCAGCGCTGCTGTTGGTTTTGCTGGTTTTGAAAACTCAAAGGCGAGGGCGACCATAATCTAAGACATCATAACAGCAGTTTGCAGGCCAAATTATTCAGTGTTATGTCTAACGTCTATTTTTTATTTAGATAGATAGGGGCATACCATCTTTAACAGCATAGCATACAAAAAACTAGATTTCCACAAAGGCGTTCCTGAAGAGATACAACTATAGCAACAAACAAAAAGAGCCCACAAGTTGTTTTCTCAACAGCTAGCAAATGGACTTTTAATGCCACATGTTTCAATTTAAGTATACGCGGAAAAGACGAATCAATTAGTGTCATCACCAGGACACCCCACACCCACAACCCCACCCTACTATTAGCAACTTGTTATTGGTATAAAAGTCCATTGCTTTCATTCTGGCGCTTACAGTGATTGTCTCATTGAGTCATGTCACCAGCCATTACGCTTGAGGACTGATGATAATACATTGAGCACCAAGTGAACATTTTTCATCCTTTTGCATGTTATAAACTTACAATGATGCAGACTCTAGCTGTAGCATGAGATGTAACTGTTGTATTCTTATAAATTCCACCAATTGGACTGATTGTGTTTACCTGTGAATTCCATATTGCTAAAGTTTGGTAGACTTTTAATTTTTTAAGATATATAGAAATCCAATCAGTCATGACTCATGCATCAACAAGTTCAAATCGATTAGAAGTTAAAATAAAAGTTCAAAAAGCTAACTAATAATCAGATGGAAATTATTACTCAGGAGTTAGGTACTAAAGTAATTTTGGTAAAAACATTACCCGAAACCCTCGGGTGTTTTCTGTAACAATAGACAAATGGGTATAAAGGTATGCAGTTGGGAGAGTGAGAAGTGGGGGTAAGAGTGATATTTTGAACTTATTGCGCACTTAACTTCGTATGCGTGTGGTCCTAATTCTTTAGGCTGCAAAATGAAAATAAGTTTCATTTTATTGATTTAAAGAACCTTGGTCCATTGAGGTCGGCTAGCTGGGTTGGTTGGCTAGAAAAGCATGTTTCAACACTATTTCTCCTTTGTTAACCATACTTATATTCCTTTGCTTTTATAAAAGATATATGCTCCCCATTTTGCAAGTATACGGCGAGTCTTGAAAGCAAAATACACCTTTTTTCTGCATTTGGAACCAGGTGTTTTGAGAATCTTAAAGTGGAGTTCCCATTTTTCAAAAGCTATATGAGTACAATCCAATCCTATTTTCCTTGAGAAACTACAGTAGATTTAACTAAAAGCGATTAATTTCTTTTACCTTTCTTGTCTTTTCAATTAAGCAAAGAAACATCACACTCGTATCATGAAATTGGCATATGTCATATCTATATCTTGATGATAATAAGGCGGCATTTTACGGGCAAACCCAGTGCACAAGGCTTCCGCATGCGCCGGTCCAGGGGGTGCCGGGCCACCTGTGCCTAATATACGCATGCAAATCTTGCATTTCTTCAAGAGATTGTTTCCACGACTCGAAACTAAGACCTCCAGATCACATGAAGGCAACCTTACTGTTGCTCCAAGGTCTGCCTCACAATAAAGCAGTGTTTTACGTGGCACCCTTATTAGATTAATATCAAACTATACCAGTAAAATGATTTCATTTGTCTTGTATTCTTAATCTAAAAATGGTGGATTTAAAAATGTAGAGGGGCCAGAAAAAATCTCATGTGCAGGAATGCAATAAATATAATTTCAAATATTTCATTGGCAAAGACATGCTTCAAGCTCTTTTAGGTTTGAGATTTTAGCTTCCCAGGCAGCACTGCAGGCCCCATGGCGTATTCAATAATTTAAATAATCAATACCTAACACAATGATGGCAACAAGGATTTATAAATAGACTAATGGTACTAACAGGATTATGGTAAATGAAAGCGTATGTTAAAGGGCAAGCTCCTTGTTATTAATTGATGCCGTCTTTTATGAATTTCTTTTCATATTAGTATTTTACTTCTCAATTCGTTTTTGTTTTGTGTTCGTATTATTGATGATAATGTTTTGTTTATGGGCAAATGACAGCATTATGTTTCTGATTGGGACGTTCAGCATTATGTTTTTTGATTGGGACATATCCAATTGACAGCACTAGAAGTAACAGATTATCAACTAATTTTGTTACTTGTTTACTTGACCAACCCGAATAAGAATATGCTAATTATCTTATGTCGTGCCACTTCATCTTAATTTATTGTTTCTAAAAAAGAACATGTATAATTCAGTTACCATTGCACGAAATCAAGTTGGATTCTATTCAATTTGCTAAACATCTGAAGTCATGGTAATGTTCATACAACACACATGAGGACTAATTTATTATAGCTAATAATTGATTTTTTAGCACTTTGAGATTGCTCAAAGACAAAAGCAGACATAAATTCAGAAAATTTTGGAGTTAATTTAAAGGCTAAAAAATGCTAAGAGACAGAAAAGACACAAGATTCTGTCTATATGTTTCATTATGGTCTACTGCTAGAGAGTCCCATTGCTGTTTTCTGGTTTTTAACTTTAATTTCGTTTCTCTTAGAAAAATTTACACACATCCACCCGGCATCAAGCTTCCATTTTTTAATCTTTCTAATAGTCATCCATCCATCTACCACATATAACCAATCATAAACCCAATGTTTTGCTATGTTTATCAGGTTATTTGTGTAACTATAAAAAGACTTATCACTCAACCGATCTATTAGAATAGATAAGGTGTATCTTTTCTCCATGACGAGTGTGAAAGAGCAGATGAAAGAGAAGAGATAGAAGACAGAAGAGACAGAAGAGTTCCAGCCAAGAAGAACGGCAGATTAGGGTTTTGGGAAGAGGTAATCAGATTTGCTCTGATACCATAATAGAGGGTAAAATTGTGTCCTTCTCATTAGCTTTTACCAGTATATATAATTTACAAGAGATCCTATAAATATGGAATGGATAGTTGGATACATATCACAATATTCTAATACGATCAACTCGGTACCGTTCTATCAAGTCCATCAGTCACTAAATCCTATCTCACTCATCACAACAATTAGAGATTTTGAGTTTAACCCTGAATAACATCTAAATGATAGAAGGGTGCTACTATAGGTACACTACCCTCAATCATCATATAGGCCGTATAGATGGCGAAAAAGTGTTACACAGCCCGTAAAGCCTCTGTCAATAGCATGTGCTATCACACCAGTCTCTTCAATGTCAGTCAGACACATCATACGCCCAATATAATTGTGCAAACACCCTCTCATACAGCCCGTATAACAATATGGACACCTCATACATGCAAAAGAAAACCTAAGATGTCACTGGTGTGTGTATAGCGTGTTAACGGTGTGCATTTAGAAATTCCCATCATGAAACTGATACATAATTCCTAACACGACTACGATCTTCATAACTATCTACCAACTGTTTTTTTATTCTTAAGAAAGATCATATGACACTTTCAACACTAATTCACTAGACAAAAATGCATAGCTGTCTATTATGATAAGGGTGTTAAACGAAGAGTTTAAATGGAGATCTAACAAGAAGCAAGAATCAGACAACGCAAAATGGAACCCATCAACCCATAAACAGAACAACGAAAAGGACTTGCAAATGTCGTTTACGAAAGGTGAAATCGCACGAAGATAAGTGGTGTCCGCAATTAACACATCAAAACAAAAAGACACCCTAAGAAACAATCTTTAGCACATACACACAAATGGCAACTGTTCAATCAGTGATTTGATCGATAATCTAGGGTCTTTTTATGGTAATTTGACGTTTGATATTACAATCAACATGTGTGATTGTTTAGTTGCTGGAATGATGTTGATAGATAGAGAAAGTTATGTATGTATGTACCTACCTGTGTGAAATCAATTAGATGATAAGATAAGACGAAGATCCGTGGGAAATGGCCCCAAAAGGTCCCCCAAACAGCTAGCATAGAATGTGCACTGGTTTAGGGTTTATCAAATTGAAATTTGAAAGCTCTGTTTGATCTCCATAATACAGTCGGTTGTGATCTGCGGCGGTTTGCATTCAGTTTTTTTATTTTTTAATTATTTGTCAGGATTTTTTAATGGCAAATATGATGAATTCATCTGACATACAACACACTTGAGATTAAACCAACCTCATGTTAGACTTAAACTCATGAATTTTAATTTGAAAGTCACGAGGTTACCAATAAGTCAAAATGCTTTGTGGTATTTGAATCTTATAATGTGTATGTTTGAAGTTGTTAAAGATAATTAATAGGAGTTAACTAGTTGTTAGATAAAAATAAATAAATCTTCATTATTACTTTGTATATTTAAAAAGAAACATAATGAATAGTAAAATTTGATATCACTACCATTGATCTACTCATCCATGGCGAGAAGATGGTTTGTGTTCCATGCTTTACATGTGGCCTGAAGTATCTTTCGTGGCATCGCACATGACAAGATAGAGAGACAAATAAACAGGAACAGGGTTGTCTTCCTCTGAAAACTCATTGATGACTGAGAACGTAGGGCAGAAGACAGATATAACGGCGATTTAGTGGGGTTCCACGATGAAGGCGACGACAACATGGGCGATATAGGGTTTTGGTGAATTGAGCGGTTCGGACTCCGTTCCGGCATCAACCAAACCGTCCAGCTTACCTATCTCCATCGTCTCCATCCCTCTAATGGAGATGAGGAGATTGAGAATCGTTTTTTGTTGTTATATCAGTCATCTTTTGCGATCGGACCCGTAGAAGAGGTAAGTATGGCTTTTTTTTATCTCATCCTCAACGTTTTGGGTTATGATCAAACCTCATAACCGATTAGTTGCTTTGGGTTGTTGTATTTGATGGTAGTTCACATCAAGACTCGCTTTCAAGGTAAATTCAAGGTTAATTTTTTAATTTTACTCAACTTGTTAAAATTCTTGGGTGAATAGGATGTTAGTGATATGAAAAATGGGAGAAGATATAATTTATTAAACAATAAACCAGTGTGATTATATTCAAATAAAAAGCTATTTAGGCTAAAAAGTCGACAAATGAATTTTAGTCACCCGTAAACAAACTCAAACGAACTCTGATTAAACTTAATGCAATAACATTGGAACCGACTCGTCGAACTACGATCTTAGTTTGTAAGGATTAGCTTTTAGGTTTATATTTAATGTTTCTCTTTTAAGGTTTAACTTTATGGTTTAGTTTTAAGGTTTAATGTTAATGTTTAGGAACTTACACATCAAACTCTAAAATCTTAACTTTTAGGTTTTAACTTCATTGTTTATAGTAGCATCATCTAGTGGCAGAACTAAGGTTAATCCAGAGGGTTAATTGACCTGGTCATTAGAACCTTTTACTTTTTTTTAAATATAAACAGTCAACATGAAAAAAAAAACACAAATTTAATATAATAACAACTTAATTAAACATTAAAGCTTCCCCCACTAACGCTGCCTTCTTGGATCGAAACAAACCATTACCCGTTGATTAGAATCAAACACAAACCATCAAAATAATGGACATCATTGATGAAAAATTGAAAACCACAATCTTATATGTCAAGATGTCCTTGTTCAAACAACAAAAATCAATGCCCCTACTTCAAATCCAACACTTTCAAATTTATAAATTTAAAACCGAAGAAACTCATGCCGATAAATACACAAATCAAACTTAAAAAAAAACATTCATAGAAGCCACAAATTCAAACCTAAAGAAGTTATCAAGTTAGAAACTTGTCACAATTCAATGGACGGTTTTAATTAAAGTTTGACTAGTGTTTATACCCGACACGCGTTGCGCGTCTTCATACCGAGCCTCGAACAAACAAAATAGAACTGCATGTACCTCAGAACCGACGGTCGGTTACGACTGCAGGTCAAAAACGACTGCCAAGCCAGGGAAGCTGACACATTTTTGGTGTATCATCACACGCACAAATCAGTGAAAACAAAGGGCATCAAACGAAACATACGTCCATCATCATCGACAAAATGTACCACACAGATGCGAACCCAACAACAATCCTAAGGTGCACAATCAACACAACCAAAACACGATAATATCAGGGCTTAAACACCATACAAAAAGTAAATAATGAACATCATCCAGCCAACAACAATAAAAAATTAAAAAAAAACAAAGAAAAATGCATTACAGTTGCTAACCAGACCAAAACGACTCTTAGATGTGCCATGCACATCATCATTGAGTAGAAGTATAGGCAAAACACATTTTAATTTCAGAAAAATTTAGGGTTTACAACCACGAACACTTGATAACCGCTTGGAATGCAAACATGAACATCATAGGGACATGAGCAACCACAAAAGCAGAAAACCCAAAACATACTCCGTGAGTGTTGCTACTTCATAAAAAGAAATCTCCACCAACACTAGATCTAGGATCAAAATGGCTCTCAGATATGACCTACACATCATCATCGAGCAACCCAGAACCATTAAATGACGGCCAACACAGATGGCAAGCAGAGGACGCTGGCGGTGGTTCTCAAGACGGAGGTAAGCGACGGCGGCGGTGAAAGGAATAGTTGGGTGACCATAGGTGTTTGTCGCAACACAGACGCCACCTAAGGTGGCACACACAGACCACCGGCAGCGTCTATCGCGGCCTTCTTAGATGATCAGCCGACGAGAAGAATATGACACGCCACCATGCCCACATACCCCATTTAAGAACAAAAAAACATTTGCCAACGCGTCAAACGGCAAGGAAGGTCAGAACGCCACAGGCACCGCCTCCCATCACCACAGCCACCGCCATCTACACCAAATCCGAGAAATAAATAGAGGAGCCATGCACCGGCTGTAACACATACAACCTTATAGCATTTGCATTTTAAATACGACACACTCATCGCCTAGTCACCTCCGATGACTACGGCGTGCGACGACAAAGGCGACCCCTAAATCGGCAGTCACACCTACCCTCTCTAGAATAGTACAAAACACCCAAATCAAGCCACATCCTCATCAACTGGTGATAAAGAGGCACAATAGCCGGTCGTAGGGGACGCAACCCTAGTAACGATGACGGCCGGCGACGACCGATACCCAGGTCGTTGTTCACATCCGCTCTCACTCTCTAGAACATATGCCCTCTGTGTAAAGGACACTGATAAGTGGGTGGTTAGTTAGATGGCTGCATCAAATGATTGTACCTCACGTATCAAATACTCGTACGCAATGATAGCTTGCACCTAGTGCATAAATGCTTGTACTTAGTACTGTCCGCCTCATCAACCGGTGATAGAGAGGCACAATAGCCGGTCGTAAAGGACGCAACCCCCATTAACGACGACGGCCGACGACAACCAATACCCAGGTCGTCGTCCACATCCCCTCTCTTTCTCTAGAGCATATGCCCTCTGTGTGAAGGACACCGATAAAAAGGCGGTGAGTTAGATGACTGCATCAAACGATCCTCACGCGTCAAATACTCGTATGCAATGATAACTTACACCCAGTGCATAAATGTTTGTACTTAGTACTGTTCATGCAATTGCTTTTTTCATATTATGTAATAATTTGTTGAATCATATTATAGGATCGTCATGCATTTAATCCTGTAACAATCGCACGTCCCTACACACACTTTCTCAACGATGGAAAAAGGGACAAAACTCAACTTACTTTTTCTTTAATGAATTTCAATGTTTTGAATTTAAATGCAAATCGTTTTCCTATTTTAATTTGAAGTATTTAAGAATAATTTGAGGGTTTTTAGATCATCAACTAGTTCTTGTATTTTTCTTTTATCTTCTCACAACAAAATTCAATTTCATTTCAAATCTTTTTATGTTTCAATTGTTTAAAAAAATATTGGTATATTTATTTGAATTTTTTCATGAATTATTATACTATTATAGTATTGTATCTTTAAGTATTGTAGGTTTATAATATTCTGTTTTTTGTCACTGTAATTTCTAAATGAATATTTGATTAGTGTAATATTTGAATTTCATGTAATATTATATTATGGTGAGTAATTGAATTTAGATATTAATGATAGAGTAATGATAGAAGGATGCCAATGTGGGGCTAGTCCAGTTGGTAGAGGTTTTGCCTCTTAAAAGGGAGATCGTGAGTTTAGGAGTAAGAAAGAGGTCCAAATAAAAAGTGTATTTTTGCTACAAAGTGTGAGAAGACACAATGAGTCAAAAAAAGTCACAAAAAATTATATATCACAATCTAAATTGAATTTCAAAAAAGTAATTCCGAGCTTTTGTTCCCCTTGCCGTCCTCACTAAGAAAAAAAATAAACGAAAAATAAAAAAAATAAAAAATAAAGTTTTTTTATTGTGTCATTTATGAAATACACAATGACGTCATTGTGTCATTATAAAAGACACAATGACGTCATTGTATCATAAAAAACACAATGTAATTTTTTTTATTTTTTTGTCTGAAAGATGACGACGAGAGGAACAGAGACTCCGAAGTACCTTTTTGAAATTCGATTTAGATTGTGAAGTATAATTTTTTGTGACGTTTTTAGCTTCATTGTGTCTTCTCACACTTTGTAGCAAAAATACACTTTGTAGAATAAACTCACCCTAGGAGTAATATAGAATATGTTTGCCGTTCAAAAAGAATGTAAATAGAAGGATCTTGATTTTGCATACAATCCATAATTATTAACAGAATCTCTTTTTTTCTTTTTTAGAACGTTTGAGTAATACATTCTCTAATCCTAATTTCAAGTGTATATCTTTTACGTATTTAAGAAAGGCAAAAGATTTTTAGCTATACGTCTGGGTACCGCAAGTTCACAACCTCTCTGCCTTTTGGTATACAAGTACCAGGATTTATCTATGCATTCATGTATTGGGCCAGACACTTTTCTTAAGTGTTGTATTGGGCTTATTCGAATGATTGCATCAACGTGAAACTCAATAACATGCTGAATATATTCGAATACTACTTTAAAAACTCAGGTATTACATTGCTATAAAAAAATTAAATATTAAAATCATTAGGTTTTATTAATATTTTATATGTTATATATCATTAGCCATTAATTAAATAATAAATAATAAAAAACTAAAAAATTATAAATAATAAATAATAAATAATAAAAATCAATAATTATAGAATTATAGTTAAAATCTTATAATTTAGTATGTTGTAATAATTTACTAAATAAAATGACTTGTATTTTGAATGTTTAATTATTTATTTTACTTATTTATAATCATTCTCATGTAATAGAAAAAAGAGAAAGAAAACAAAAATTAAATACAATACCGTGATTACCATCAACAAACATAAGCATTATAATGATGCTAATCTGGTGTGGATGCCTTTACCTAAATGTTTATGAGCATAAGTTACAAATTAGGCCTCTCTAGTTTTTAAATTGTGCAATTAGATTCTAGTATTCTAAAAATCTTCTTTACAACCCCAAATATATTTCAAAAACATCTTAACATCATCCAAACAACTTAATCTTATGTTATATATGTCAAGATCGTATATCATGATATTAAATTTAGACATACCATCCTTTTCCTAATATATTAGACTCGATATTATATTTATTCGACTTCAAATTCACTAACGTTGTGTTCCCGAGTTTACTTAAAGAGATGAGAGAAAAGATTTTTTTTCTTTTCATTTCCTTTCTTTTCTTTTCATTTTATTTCCCTTTTTTTATTTTCTCTTTATTTCCTTTCAATTTGAAATGATTCATTTTAGGCTTCATTTTCCTTCTATTTTCTTTATTTTCCCTTAATAAATGAACTCGGGAACACAACTTTTCTACTTTCATTCCATTTCCTTCGTTAAAAAAAACTCCGGAACATAACAATTTTTTTCTTTTCTTCTGATTCATTTCTTTTCTCTACTTAAATGAACTTGGGAACATAACTATAGATTTATTCACTTATTTACTTCTATCATATTTTTTTATATTTTGAATAACCTAATGTAATATTATATACTGTTTTGCACTAGTTTATTGATTTTTACTACTGGGCTCCCTTTAAGCTTAAAAAATTATCTTTTTTTTTTGTTTTCATTAATTCTAGGCAAGTACCACTATTAATATCAAAACTAGACAAGTTGATCAATAATAATCTATATTAACACTTTGAGTAATGAAGCTCTAACACTGTGTTCCCGAGTCTCATTTAAGGAGAGAAAAGAAAAGAAGTGGAAAAAAAGAAAAAATAGTTATGTTCCAGAGTTTTTTTTTATGAAAGAAATGGAAGGATTGTTAGAAATTTATGTTCCCGAGTTTACTTAAGGATAGAAAAGAAAGGAAATGAAAGAAAAATAAAGGCTAAAATCAATCCTCTAAAATGAAAGAAAATGGAGAGAAAAAAAAGAAAGAAAAAAAGAGAAAAGAAGAGAAAGAAAAAAAAGAAAAAGAAAGTGTTTCCTTCATCTTCTTTCGTTAGGTAAACTTGGGAACACAGCGTAACTTTCACTTTAGTTGAAAGGAAACTAAAGTAGCAAACCATTGATATATTACACTCATCTTACACCTAATATCCACTCAATAACAATTGTAATTTTTTCATTTCCATGATCAAATGCAAAATTTTGATAACTATATTACCAAAACTACCATGATAATAAAATGAAAACAGAAATAAAAAATATTATTTTTTAATTGTTAGCAACTTAGCATAAATTATTATCAGACGATTCGTACATCTCTTAAAACCAAGGGAGGTGAGATTAGCTAACACAGAGTTTAGGGGCTCAAATAAAACATCAATTATTTATACACTCAACATAAAACCGAAATTGCAGTTATTCAGGTTGGTGCAGTTAGAGAGACGACCACCAAAACCAAAAAACACAGGAAAACCAAAAAGATGAACGACGGTGGAGCCGACGCGACGATGATCGGAGATACGACCGGCGCCGCCTCCGACCACCACGAACACGGCGGAGATACAGCCGACGCGGCGGAGGTCGACGGAGGCAGCGGCAGCGGCGGCGGTGGCGTTGAAAAGAAGAGCAAAGTTAGGGGCCCTTGGTCGCCGGAGGAAGACGTGGTGTTGAGCGAACTTGTTGGCAAATTTGGGGCGAGGAATTGGAGTCTAATCGCCCGAGGGATCCCCGGGCGTTCGGGGAAGTCGTGTCGTCTACGGTGGTGTAATCAGTTGGATCCTAGTGTTGAACGCAAGCCTTTTACTGGTAAGAAATAGGATTTCGATTTTTAGCTCTTGTAGAAGTTGTGATTGTGTCTATGTGTTGGTAATTTTGATGCGTTCGTGTTAGGAGTTAATGGTTGATTATGTTGGTGGATTGATGGTGTTTTTTTAGCATTGATGATGAATGCTGTTTGTTAGTAGGGTTTTTGGTTCTCCGTTTTACCCCAATGTTATCGTTTGGTCTTCTATTGTGAATGAATTATACAAGTTAGGTCAGAAGTTGTTGTAATGCGAGAATCCCCGAATTTTTGTTTGTTTGGGAATGATTTGTCCAAGTTACGTCATAAGTTGTTGTTGTGCACTCGATGATCTATCACATCACATAATCTACTCTGTTTAGGTATTTAGGTATCGTTCCTGGATGGTTTAGTAGTGCAACACCCTAGTCAAATCTCACTTCTGTTGTGAACAGGGTTCATAAGGAATGAATAGCCTCTAATATCACCAACGTGTTTTGGGCGTATTGGTTGTGGATGAGAGAAAAACCCCACAGTTAAACTTGCTCAGGTGATAGCAAGCCAGGGTTGGGTGACCTCCCTGGAAGTTTTCACCCGAGCAACCAAAAGCAAATCCGAGAGTTTCTCGTGGGCAAAGCGGACAATATTGGTTGTATGAGGGGGCAGGTGCAGTGAGATTAAGGCCAACGTAAGTTTGGGACTCGAGAAGATTTATCAATCAACAGTCTTGTTTCAACACACATTGTGGTGGGACTGAAGTTACTAGCTGACATTTTATGACAACGGCTGTGTTTGATTTTTTTAACAGTGTTATTGCTCATCAATTTAACGATCCTTTTAGGAGGGATGCCTAAGTGATCATTATATGGACACAAGTTCTTGGCGCTACTTAAGAGGTTAAGCAACCGGGAACTTTTAAGCGAGCTCTGTGTCTTGTTAACATGGAAGCACATATATTAGATTGTAACACAATTTCATTCCATGCTTTTAGCTAATGTTTTTTTTTTTTAATCCTCTGCTCGCAGAACACGTCATCACCTGTTATGCAAATCAACATAACTTAGAATGATGGATGCTCATGTGTGTTCTTTTCTTTAGGGTGAGAAGGTAGCTTTATGCAATATATCTGTAGGATTAAATATGATAGATTGGTGTTTCAAATGGAAATATATGAAAGCCAATAAACTTTTTTAAGTTATAAATTTATTATAATGGAATTGCCCTGATTTACATTTGGTGTAAATGGTAGCTGACAATATCCTTGTGTTACATGAGTGTTAGGTCTAAAGCATCAGCCGGTCTTCATTTTTACCATATGGCATGTGGAGAGAGAGATCATAGAATTAGCATTCCCTTAAAAAATGTGCTACTGACATCTAAAAAATTATGCCTGATGTAGCTATAGGTTATAACTGTTGGGTTCATCACAATCAAAGAGAAGGCAGTCTTTGTAGATATTATTCTTTGGTTTTATGATGACTTGTTGCTGAATAGGGTCTTAGGAAAATGCATGCAGACAAATGCACATGTAAACATGAAATAAACATCGATTTAATAATTGGAAATAAGCTATCCCTGTTTCTAATGATCTTTGTTTACTCTTTGATGATTTAGGAATTAGGATCTCATTTGATTGACATTTTCTTGTCATAGGTAAATTTATAATAATTTGATTTTAATGTGGCATAAACCAGATAGTGCTGTTTGCACGATCGTACAGATTGTTTGAATGCTATATCTCCAAATTTGATCCTCATAGAGCCTTGTATTTTAAGGTGTGTATTTGTGTAATATAGGAATGAAAGAGCTACCGACATTCATTCGGAATGAATGCCGTTTTAAGTCTACCCGAAACAAAAGGTAAAAGGAAATAGAATTTTTCAATTGCTATCTTGAGAAGTTAAGAAAGTATTTAAATGAGTTCGTATGTAGTGTTAATAACGTCATCACATTCATTATTAGACAATATGAGGTCAAAATGGCTTCATCATTGCTTTTTACCAGGTTGCATATAAAGAGTGCGAGATTGTAGAATTAGCATTTCCAAGAAGTATGTGCTTTTTGACATCTAAAATTTATGCCTAATGTGTTTAAGGCTTGTAACTGCTGGGTCATCATAGATTATCAGATAAAGTGAAGGTGGTGTTGGTTTCAGGCCCAAGATCATACTCACATACCCATGCATTCATTACTTGCAATACATACATATTAATAGGCTAAAAAACAACATGCAAACATGGTTCACTACTCCTATAAAATAGACCATTACTTAACATCTACCCACTACTCCACTACCTAGACTAATTCAAAATGAAAACTTGCTGCATACTTTAAATAAAACATGACACTCAAATACTAGACCCGTGACCCGTAACCCGTAACTTGACCTGAACTAGATTAACCCAACATTCCCTCCCTTAATCTTGATCCGGTTCTCGCTTCTCTTGCTTCTTTCTTGCTTATCTTGCTCTTTCTTTCTATACCCGTACCGGTTTTCTTGCTACTTGATTCGATTCTTTCTTGCTTGCTTTACTTCGAATCATCTTGCTAGCTAACTTTCTTACTTTCTTGCTATCCGAATCATAAAGATTCGGTCTTGCTCTTGCTCTTGCTTCTTACTTCTTGCTATACGAACCGTATAGGTCTGACTTCTTGCTACTTGCTATGCGAACCACCAAGGTTTGGTACTTGGTACTTGCTTCAACTCTTTCTATTTTGTGTTCTTGCTTCTAGTGATGGCGGTTGTTTCTTAAATTATTGGAGGTGTATGCTTGGATGCTTCTTTCTTCGATGAAATCCATCTAGCCACATCCAAGAGGTGTTTACTTGGCTGCTTTGATAATTAATTTACCTCCTAGTCTTCTTTCTTTAATTTTTTTTTCTTCGACAGAAACCAAAAAGTATTTTCACCACCCAAATTGCTTGCTTACTTGCACTTTTTTCAAGGCAACAATCACCGCCCCTTTAGCCGTTCCCTTTCCTTTTAATTCTTCCATCTATGGTAGCCGTCTCTTGCTTCTATATCCTTTGCTGCTGCTATATTCTTGCTCCGCTTACGTTCTCGTTCTTCAGCCCTGCTAAATAGCAAGACTGCTGCGTTTTCTTTCCCTTCCTCGCTCTTGCTTCCGGCTATAGCAACCAATCCTGCCGCCTTGCTTCTTTGATTTCTTCCGACTCTCAAACCAGCCCTCTTTTCTAACCTTGTGCTCTGATACCAAATGTTGGTTTCAGGCCCAAGATCATACTCACAAACTCATGTATTCATTACTTGCAATACATACATATAAATAGACTAAAAAACAACATGCAAACATGGGTCACTACTCCTATAAAATAGACCACTACTTAACATCCACCCACACTCCACTACCTAGACTAATTCAAAATAAAAACTTGCTGCATACTTTAAATAAAACATGACACTCAAATACTAGACTCGTGACCCGTAATTTGACCTGATCAAGATTAACCCAACAGGTGGTCTATGTAGATATTCTTATTTGATGAGTTTTATGATGTCTTGCCGTTGAATAGTGTCTCATAAGCATGCATGTGGAAAAATGCATGTAATTTGTAAACATGAAATATCGTTGATTTATTAAGTAGGTGCTTATTCTTTTCTTAGAACAACTAACCCATACACTCTCTAAAACTACTCCTTTAATGTCCACGATGACACTAGAACCCTCAACCAATTAGGGATGAACACCTTTGCTACACATCGTGATACCTTTAAGCTACAAACCCTATGGTAGTAGGTGCTTATTCAATTGCCTTTTTCTACTAATTATCTTTGTTTACTCTTTTGTTGATTTAGGTGCTTATTCGATTGACATTTTTTTGTCATAGTTGAACTTTAAATAATTTGTTTTTTTTTGTAATGTGGCATGAACCAGATAGAGATGGTTGTTAGAATATTGGCCCAGAAAAACAAAGATAATACTCGGTATTTTGTGGGAACTACCACGACTCTTTTTATTAATATGGAGAACAAAAGACCACACCTTAAACTCTATACAATGACAATCTTTTATACTACTCCTAACCTTAATTACTATGAAATCACAGCTCAAACACAGATGGAATGACGACTTATTCATAGCCAAAACATTCAATACTTTCCTAATATCTACATGGACTAACATATTCTACATGTTAACTAATTCCACCCTCATATTTCTTGGTTCACCCGTATACACCCTTGAATATCAAGATTAATTTCTAACATTCTCGCCCTTAATCTTGATGTTGTACCACCTTGGTCTTGAATTCCGGGTAACACGTGTTGTTGATTCACTGTAATTCTTCGACAACTTTTACATCTTAACACCACCATCTCATGAATGTGCAAGAACTTTCTCAGGCCCTATTCATCTTTATATTCAGGGTTGGATATCACATCCCTAAACCCTATCATCACCATCACAATGATGAAAAGTATGACTTGTATATCTTCTTCCTTGGCCACGTCTTCTCTTCAAATTCCTGAAAGTATCACAACTTTTACTTCAGGTTAGATCAGATTCTTCTCGACTATCTTTGCATCGCACAAATAGTAAAGTCCTCTACTTTTTTTTCTCCTTTTCCTTTGCCATCTCACACAGCAAACTACTGTTTTTCCTTGATTGATCTGAATCGCCCAGATCTGGTCTTTAGTGCTTTACACATCGCTTTGCTTCCTACATTGAATCACTCAGCTTTTTTGACAAAAATCAGTCCCTACTAACTGATTACTTTCACCTCAGGTCACCTTGTCTCAAGTCACTCAATTTCACTTGCTGAAATCATGTTTCTTCCTAGTTTGACCAATCATTGATCTTCAAATCTGCTACACACAGCTTCTGTTCTTCTTCTTCTTCTTTGATTACAACCGGGTTCATGTCACACGAAAACTTTCTTGCCTTCTGTTTGTCCGGGTTCTTCTCCACATCAACCTATGTCACACACACTGCTCAAACCTAGATCAATCCTTCACGGATTAAATAGCTTTTTCTCCATATCGGTATCACACCTTTATAACTTGTATCACATAGGTTTTCTTCACCTCGTTTGTTGCTTCACCCAGTCGCCTTCTCTCTAGGTCCGTCTTCCACGGATATAACCTGAATCACACACGTCTTTTTCTGCTGCAATTGTGTCACACAACCTGTCTTCAATTAATCTGTAACAGATCAGTACCCTGTTTTGATTGCTTCTCACAACCGGTTTTCATAGCCCTTTGATCTTTCAACAGCAATAGGAAAAAAACTTCACAAATCTAGTCTGCTGTTTGATTGTTACCGAAAACTCAGCCCTTTGATCAGAACCTCATAGCAACCTTAATATTCAATGAGCAACCCTTCAATGGATCTATCACAGATGGTTTAAACCTGTCACAGGTTCTTCTTCGGTCAATCTATCACAGAACTGATCGGGCGGCTTCGTTCTCTATGTCTTTGGTTGTTACTTGATATCTCCTTTACCGCCACACGGGTCTTTTTGATCGTCTCGCTCCGATACCAATTGTTAGAATATTGGCCCAAAAAAACAAAGATAATACTCGGTATTTTGTGGGAACTACCACGACTCTTTTTATTAATATGGAGAACAAAAGACCACACCTTAAACTCTATAGTCTATACAATGACAATCTTTTATACTACTCCTAACCTTAATTACTATAAAATCACAGCTCAAACACAGCCGGAATGACAGCTCATTCACAGCCAAAACATTCAATACTTTCCTAATATTTACCTTGGCTAACATATTCTACATGTTAACTAATTCCACCCTCATCTTTCTTGGTTCACCCGTATACACCCTTGAACATCAAGATTAATTTCTAACAATGGTAGCACAATGATACAAACCCAGATCCTAATTGGGTGGGTTGTGTTAGGGATCCAGGTGTAGATCGACACACAAACACAATCAAACTACGAGAGAAAATAACAACAAAGATGAACGCGGGAGATTTAACGTGGTTCGGTCGATGTGACCTACGTCCACGGGCTGCAACCAGGATACTCTTTTATTGCTTTCTGCCTCACTCGTGAGGAATTACAAGTACAATGATACAATATAAATAGAGAGAATTAGGTTTACAACTTAATCCCCAAGAAACCTTAATGGGCTAAAATTAAATAAAAACGGGCCAGGTCTTTAATTTAATTAATCTGCCACTGAGTTGTATTTAACCCGAGCCCAAATCAAGACTCCACAAACCCAACAATCTCCCACTTGGAGGCTTGATCATCTCCAAACTACCTTCCGATGTGAACACTTGTACCTCTTGTAATCTTTCTTGTCTTCCTGGTTGCAGCGGCCTTCTCATCAGTTAACCTGAAGGCCCGTTGAAGCTCCCCCGAGCTTCAACATATCAGTCACGGCTGTATCTGCCCCTGACTTGTTCTCCTTCCCTACTGGCTCCCACCGAAACAAACTGCCAAATCCTGGAACACCCCAAGAACAAACACTCTCCATATTCAGCAAGTAATCATCTGGAGAGATTTTATTAGATGGAATATTAGTTTTTTTAACCCACTGTCGTTTAGGGACTATGACTGAAGCACAACTTGTGCTCTCACTGCCACGAAATCCTTTAACTGGTTTTTCTGAACTCTTCCATGCACATTCACTTTGAATCTTTCCTATGACTCTAGGTTTCTTACTTGCAAAGCAAACCTTCTTCTGACCACGAGATTCTGTGAACTGGATTTTAGTCTTCTTCTGAACTGGAACGTCACTTCCTTCAAGCGGTAAACTGACCATATACAATGAACCCATTTTCTTTCAATGAGCAATGACAAGTTTCCCTTTAACAACTTTCCACTGCTTATTCCCGAACTTAACCTCATGTCCCTGTTCATCCAACTAACCGACAAAAATCAACTATTTCTTCAAATCAGGAATCACCCTGACATCTTTCAAAGTCCATGAACCAACTGAAGTAACTAAATCCATGTCACCCATGCCCGTAACATCAAGAACATCATTATTCGCTAGTCTTACCTTACCAAAATCACCTTCTTTTAGATTCTGCAATGCTTCGCTGCTGTGGGTAGCATGAAATGAGGCTCTAGAATCCATGACCCAGGAATCCACACTGCTCTCCACGCTACAAATTAAAGCATCATCTTCTGAGAAGTATGCTGTAGTGTTGACTTCTTTTTTATCATTTGGACACTGATTCCTGAAGTGTCCCACCTGTTTACAGTTCCAACAAGTCACATCATTTCGAGCCCTAGACTGACTCCTTTTTCTGTTCTTGCTCCCACTACCTCTTTTATTCTTTCTTCCTCTGCCAACATTCAGTAATTCATTTGATGATTCACCTGAATTTCTTCGTCTGGTGTCTTCGCCCATAATAATATCCCGAACCCCATTTAAAGTGAACGCGCTGGTGGAACTAGTAATCGCTGTAATAGTACCAGCCCAGCTATCAGGCAATGATGATAACAGTAGTAGAGCCTGAACCTCATCCTCGAACTTGATGCCAACTGACCCAAGTCTTGACAAAATCAAGTTCAAGTTGTTGATGTGCATTAAAACTGAACTTCCCTCTTTCATCTTTGTATTAACCAGCTCTCGAATCAAGAAAACTTTATTTGTTGCCGAAGGCTTCTCATACATATTAGCTAACGCATCCATGATACCTTTTGCTGTAGTTTCCTTCAGAATGTTGAACGCAACATCCTTTGTCAGCGACAACCTAATAACCGCCTTGGCCTTTTATCCAAAGTTTCCCATTCAGATGGTTTCATATTTTCTGGTTTCTCACCAAAAACAATATCCAAGTCTTTCTGAACAAGCAAATCCTCCATTTGCATTTTCCACCAACCAAAGTCGTTTCCATTAAACTTCTCAATCTGAAGTTTTCCGTTCTCAGCCATTATCCTAAACTACAATCTGTTTACTAATCAAGTCAAGACTGAAAGTAGTGTCAAACACAACTATGGCCGGCTGCCTGAACTTGAGTGTTCTATTGGACACTATCCTTGTTTCCTCAGTCTCAAAAAATAGTAAACAAACTAGTAAAACAATGCACCTAAGAGTTCTCGACTTTAAATCTCGGTAATTATATTAAGATACTTGGATAAACAAAAAATTACCCGACAATCACAACAAAAAAATTATCCGGCTAAACTGCCTGACAACCGCTCCTGCACCAAACAAATTGAACAGACGAACAAAAGCAACCTAAATAGCCAAAAAAATACCCAAACTTGATATTCAACCAATAGCAAACCCTAATAAAAAACTAAAACAAACAAAAACTTATAACCCGTTGTTCCTTTATGATTGAATGCCGATGGTTCACTATCGCGAGGTTACAAAATACACCAACAAGCTAGCTGCCTGCGTGCCTTTTTCTTGTTGTAATGGATGAAAGATAGCAAGCACCCAAGACAGAAAAAGTCTTGCTTCTTTCGATGAATACACACAACCCTAGGCAAACAACTTCCTTTTTCTTTCTTTTATATTTCAATTGACAATTACACGAACAAAAAAAAAGATGGGTTGTGGCGGCTAGGTTGCCGACCGAAAAACCTAGATTACGTTTCCTCTAGCGTTGTGTTTCTCTCGTGTGTAACGAACCTGGCTCTGATACCACTTGTTAGGGATCCAGGTGTAGATCGACACACAAACACAATCAAACTGCGAGAGAAAATAACAACAAAGATGAACACGCGAGATTTAACGTGGTTCGGTCGATGTGACCTACGTCCACGGGCTGCAACCATGATACTCTTTTATTGCTTTCTGCCTCACTCGTGAGGAATTACAAGTACAATGATATAATATAAATAGAGAGAATTAGGGTTTACAACTTTATCCCCAAGAAAATCTTAATGGGCTAAAATTAAATAAAAACGGGCCAGGTCTTTAATTTAATTAATCTGCCACTGAGTTGTCTTTAACCCGAGCCCAAATCAAGACTCCACAAACCTAACAGGTTGGTGGGCCTTAGTACCGGGTCAAAGGGGTAACAGCCTAGTGGGGTTACTGGATGAATGGTTAGCTATTGTTTAGGGAGTAACTGCAGCCTAATTGGCTATTGTTTAGGGAGTAACTTCAGCCTAATTGCCCCTATTCTTCCTATTTATGTTTACTTCTTAGGATGTGTGTGGTTGTCTTTGTTTAGTTTATCAAAAGTAGGGTTTTAAAACCTTGTAATCGGAGATCACCCTTCTCGAACAGGGCTCTATCTGTACTTTTTATTTGAAGTTAAGCAAGCCGACTTTTTGGGTTCTATCATTTTGGTTCCATTGCCGGGAAATCGAATGGCACCTGTAACCCGGAACTTGGCAGATCAACTAGCAACCATTGCAGCAAAACTAGATGTCATTCTTGCATCTTTGAGGGACGATGTTAAAAAAATCAAAGTTCAAATGATCAGAGATTGTCGTAACAGTGAAAGAATCAGAGGATAGTTTGAAGAACACGGTGGTTGAGGAACTGCAAGGTGGGTCTGAGCATGACCCTCTTCAGCCACTTAGATCTGGCGTCGGTGGCAGAATCACTAACCAAAGCGACATAAGCGGTGATGGGATCGAGGGCACCAATGAAATGGACAACGGAATGCACATCGGCAAAATTGATGGCACCGCAATTGAAGCTTGGGCACCGGAAAAGAAAATAACAACAAAAAGCAGCCATGATCGGAAGAGGAGAGGAGAAATTAGTGAAATTAGAGGCTTGCTTAAAGATATTGATCCGCCAATCTCGTTAGCTGCAAGGCATCAAGGAAATAAAAGCGTGTTGATTTCTTCCACATATACACATTTGAAACGCAATGAATTCCCGAAGTATGCCTTTGATCTCCTTTATTTGTGCCCTAGGATACTCTTGTCTGATCTAGCAAGTTCTGAAACTTACCAAGCAACACTGGCACTTGCGAAACATGTGGTTGTAATTTTTATCATTTTGTGGGACCCAGGAAAGGGAAGGGCAATCAGAAGTCAGCAGCCTTTCATCTCCTATCTATGGAGCCATTTGAGTACTGTCCGGCATTCGACTTGAGGTCAAGTCGGTTGTTCAGGGAGGATGCATCTATACAAACCCAGATCCTAATTGGGTGGGTTGGTGGGCCTTGGTACCAGGTCAAAGGGGTAGCAGCATAGTGGGGTTAGTGGATGAATGGTTAGCTATTGTTTAGGGAGTAACTGCTGCCTAAATGGCTATTGTTTAGGGAGTAACTGCAGCCTAATTGCCCATATTCTTCCTATTTATGTTTACTTCTTAGGATGTGTGTGGCTGTCTTTGTTTAGTTTATCAAAAGTAGGGTTTTTAAACCTTGTAATCGGAGATCACCCTTCTCGAACAGGGCTCTATCTGTACTTTTTATTTGAAGTTAATCAAACCGACTTTTTGGGTTCTATCACACAGTCTTAGGGGCTGTTTGATTACTACTGACTCAGTAAGATCTGACTGAGTCAGAAGCTGACCCAGTTAGAAGTTCTGACTGAGTCTGCATCTGACTGAAACTTGGCTGTTTGATTCAGTATCTGACTGACTCTGCTGAATGATAAAAATAACCATATTGCCCTGAAGTTTTGATGAGATTGCATTTAACTGGTCTTGTGTAATCAATAAAAATAGTCAAATTTTTAAAAATAACATAATAGCTTAAAATTCAACAATCGACCTCAACGAATCTGAACTAGAACATAAGCATATTCTTATCAACCAGATCCAATCATCCAAAGCTTAATCAGCATCAAACACAGACTTGAGCAAATCAATCGAAGTAGAAACAAAAGAAGTGTGATTAGTGATTACCTTGAGAAGGCGGAGATGGTGAGAAGCGGCGGTGATGAAGGTGAGCAAAGACGACGGAGATGGTGACAGAGAAGGCGGAGAGCAGCGGCGGGTGGAGGCAGGTGAACAACAGCGGTGGTGACTTTGGTCACTGATGAAGACGACGGGATGGTTACAGAGAAGGGGAAGGTGAAATTGGTGGCGAGATGGTAGACGACGGACCAACAGGGGAAGGGAAATTGGGTCAGTGATCAAAATATTTAGGTCTTGGTCAGATGCCTTGGACCGGGTCAGTGGGCTCGCTGTGCACATAAAACACGCCGACCGGCTGACCGAGTTAGCCAGTCAGCGGTCAGGGGGTGGGTCAGTGCAATCAAACAGAGATTGTCTGAATGCTACATTTCTACATTTTATCCTCAAAGAACCTTTTACTTTCTCAAGAATTATATTTGTGCAATGGCAGGAATGAAAGGGCTAACAAACCTCATTTGGGATGAGAATTTTGTCAAGCTGAGTTTGGAATGAAAGGAAAAAGAGAAATAATTAATTTCAATTGCTGCTAACTTGAGAAGTTAAGCAAGACTTTAAATGAGTTCATATGTCACACTGATAACATTGTCGCATTCCTTATTAGACAATATGAGATCAAAAGGGGTCCATAGTTACTTTTAACCAGATTATGTGTGGAGAGGGCGAGATCATAGAAATAGCATTCCCAAGAATTATGTGCTTATTGCATTTAAAATTTAAGCCTCATGTAATTATAGCTTATAACTGTTGGGTTCATCACAGTTAAAGTGAAGGTGGGTCTTTGTAGCTATTATCTTTTGATGAGTTTTCTGACGACTCGTTGCTGAATAGGGTCTCATAAATATGCAAGCAAGGCACATGTACATGTAAACGCGAAATAATCGTTGATATAAATAAATGGAAATATATAAATCCTGTTTTCACTTTGGACCGCTTTGTTTCTTTTAGTGATCTTCGTTTGCTTTTTGATGATTTAGGATCTTATTTGACTAGCACTTTTTTGTCATGGTTGAATACTCAATAATTTGATTGTTTTTTATATTGTGACATGAATTATAGTGTTATTAGCACAACCTTACAGATTTGATCCTTTTTGAGCCTTCTGTTTTTCTTTATGTTGACCAGATGCAGAAGATAGGATTATAATTAAAGCCCATGCAGTCCATGGGAACAAATGGGCATTAATTGCTAAACTATTGCAAGGTAGAACAGATAACGCAATAAAGAATCACTGGAATTCTACCCTGAGGCGTAGAGGCATCCATCCTAATGCTTCATACATGTTGCCACCCACCTCTGAAACAGACATCAACAACAATTACAACAACCTCGACACCATAAAGGCATCCTCCGAAGACACCTTATCAAATGAAAACAACATTAATCCACCAAACCCTGCAGAAACTGAAGATGTCACAACTCGTTACATCCCTGAAGATCCAATTTCAACTCATCAGACAGTTACCCGTCCAATCCCACATTTTGGAGCATTTTCTATCTATACTCCTACAAATGGAATTCAAAATGGGGTGCTGAAGACGTTTGTACCCACACAGGGACCTCTAATACAGGCGTGTAAGCCCAGAAGTACCGGGTGCAAATTTCTTAAAGGCTATTCTGCTGAGTCTGTTGTTCCATCAAGCTGTGGTCATGGTTGCTGTTCTGGTTCTCAAACCTCGTTATTGGGCCCTGAGTTTGTTGAATATGAGGAACTTCCTCCTTTATCAAACCGCGAATTAGCCGCCATTGCTACAGATCTCAACACCATTGCTTGGATCCGAAGTGGCCTAGAGAAACCTGGATCCTCCCAAACACAAACTCAAACTCCAACTCATATCTCGCTCCCGGTTGAAGGACTGAGTTGAAAAAGTCAGGTGTCAATTTAAGTTTATGTTATTTCCTGAATATATATAGGGTTACAAAAACCGAGTTTCTATCCAAAGATGATCTATAGAGTTTGGTTTTGGTCCATTATGGTTTAGAGATATCTGAAATCTGAATATAACTAGTCAACTGCTGTTTTCATGTGTTACAACTTATGACATTGTTGTACCTTGTGCACGAGTATGTTAAGTGGTGGAATTAGAACTTCTTGGTTGGGGTCATCATAAGTTGTCTTCTCTGCCAATTAAAACTAAGTGATCAAACTCATATTTTTCTTTAAAGAACCTTAGATTTTATAAATTCGGTGATTTGTAGTCAGCGGACCCCCTTGATCCTTCCTTGCTTCCGCTTCTATGATCTTTGTTGAGACTTAGGATGGTACAAGTGGTAAATACAAAAACAGAAGGTTGTTGGGATGCTGAATCAAAGGAAATGGTTGCAGAGTCCTCCAATACACATTGAAATTTGTCTGGTCTAATTATTGCTTGATTTGCTAGGATATGAAGATGGAGCACATGATTATTTACTGAAAAAATGATATATTTGGAAGAGAAAGATGTAGCATCTCATTATTGTGTTTCATTAGAAAAGGACTATGATTGAGTTTAATGGTTGAGGAGTTGTTCATTATTTTGGTTAAAAGATTTAACCATTCTTTTTCCTTTTACAAATGACATACTTTACTAGACCTTTTCCAACGCAATGTCCGCAAGGGCATCTCTCTAATGTGGAGAGAGGGTGTGGACGGGCGTGCTGTGGTTGTGATTTTTGAGATGCGAGTATAGAGAGTTCATATTTGTGGGTCTGAGTGAGGAGAGAAGACAAACAGATTGACATGGAGAGTGAGCGTCATGTCCACCCTAGTGGTGCACATTTCGTTTTTTTTTTTGAAAACCGGTTTGGGGTCCAAACCGAAACCGGTTTGGTCAAACCAAGTCAAAACCGGTTTAGCCCCAAACCGGTTCGGGTTATAAACCAGTTCAATGATTGAAAAACCCTAACCCTATGAAACCGGTTTGGGCTGGTTTGGAAACCGGTTTGTTTTTTTTTTTTTTTTTTGTTATTCATAATATAATAATATTAAGATATGAAAGATATATAATCATATTTATATTAATAAAACTTATACTTAATTTAAAGAAAAATAAAGTTTTTGTTAACATATAAAAAATATATAATCATATTCATATTAATTAAATCAAAAGCAATAAAATGAAAGTTGTGAGTAATATTGTTATTAATATCATGGTGGTGATGGTTGTTTTTATTATTGTTGTTGTTACTTGTGATTATTATTGTTATTAATATTGTTATTAATATCATTATTTTGTTTAATGTTAAATTATTATATCATACATTACTTGTTAATCAATATAACTTAACGTCTCAAAGTGAGATATATAATGAAAGTGAAATATATAATATATAAAACATATAAACAATTTAAACAACATAGAAGTTTAAATAATAGTTTTTTAAAAAACTAAACATTTAGCCTAGTCGACTAGTCGTTCTCCGTTCGTTCGTTGCATACTTGTATGGTTATTCTTCGTCACCAGAACCGGAGCTGTTACGAAGGTACTCATAATATGCCGCTTCATCATCGGTCATTCCGGGTGTCAATCTGCTCTCTACCTCGTCCTCGTATAATTTTGCTTCGTATTCCAATTCCCCTTCAAGTAAGCATTTGTCTTGTACTCTTTTCGCAGCATCCAAATAATCATTCAAGCAAATTGACATTTCAACCGCTTGGGGAGTGAGACAAGTTCGTCTTATAGATACAACCCTGCCACTAACGGAAAAAATAGATTCCGAAGCTACCGTGGAAGCTTGGACGGTTAGAAAATCTCGGGCCATGGTGGATAGGATCGGAAATTGATATTCCTTACCTTTCCACCAAGCCAACAAGTCAAAATTTTTAAAATCATGTGGAGTCATGGTGAATAAAAAGTTTGTTCCACCATACCTCCCGAGTTCACTACTCGGAGTGTTACCACGTTGACATTTATTAGATTCATCCCTTAAAGTATTATATAAAGCAAACATTGGATCATTTGAACTTTCGGCATGTGCCGCATGCCTCAATGACTCATGGATGTGTGTTGTTTCACCATATTTTAATAAATAAACATCAAATATTTTTCTAATTGTTGGTTAAAAATAGCTTTTAAAGTTTGAGCATAAAATGAGTTTTCTTATTTTAAATCCAAATTAGAAGTAATTTTATCAAGTAAAGTTTCAACCCCCGACAAATTTAAACAAGAGTTTAATGCAGCGGCACATGTAATAACCGGAGACATTTCTTTAAAATACTTTTTAAGTTTTATTTCATTGGGGGTATCATATCCGAATAATGTCTACCCTTAAACGACATCTCATTTAATTTTGAAGTCATTAAATAAATTTGGTGAAGTACTAACGGACTCTTTGGATAATAAACTCCAGAAAAACAAGTAGTTGCGTTTTTAAAAACTTGAAGCATTTTGCTTATTTCTTTAATAACGGACCAACCCGATGGATGGTAAGTATTTGCCTTTCCACGACTTACCAAACTATTATGAAAGGCTATTAAACTTTCTTTTTGTTCAATAGCCTTTTCAAACATATTACAAGTGGAATTCCATCGTGTAGGTACGTCCTAATTAGGACCTAAACATTTGGAATTTGTGTCTTTGGTTATTGCTAAAAATGTCACGTAACATTCTTTTAAAACCATCTTTCACTATTTCAATCGTTCTTAAACCGTCTTGAACGGCTAAGTTTATGATGTGCGCAACACATCGACTATGAAAAAACACACCGTCACACATTGGTTTATATTTTAATTTTAAATGATCTATCGCAAGCGTGTTATTTGACGCATTATCAAAAGATATAGAAATATTTTATTTACTAATTTATACGTTTTAATAACTTTATCACTAAGATAAAAAATATTTTGGCCGGTGTAAGGATAATCAAACAATTCAAACGTAATCGTACGTTTCATCATTCGCCACGAATCGGGTTCAACCCAATGGGCGGTGACACAAATGTATGAGTCCGGCGAACCGTGAGGAGTCGACCAAACATCACTAGTTAAGTTAACACCGGTTTGCAAATTTTCAAAATAAGATATTAATTCATTTTTAGTTTTTTTCCACATTTTTAAACAAAATCTTCGAAGAGTAGCACGACTTACATTGGTATAACGTGGTTAGAGTGTTCGTTGAATGAGTCGAGTCAAACGTTCGTTGTCGAAATGTTTGAATGGCAAGCTTTCTTGAATTACAAAATGCGTCATTTGCTCCCGAACCGCATCAACGTTATAAGCCCAAACATTTCCTTCGTTTGTCATCGAAGCTTGACCTTGAGACGGTTCATCTTTCAACGCCTTACAATATTTAAGCGCAATATGGTTTTTCAACATTGTGTTTGCATCTTTTTTGAAAAATTTATGGCAAAACTTGCAACGAGGCTTGTTCAGACCGCTAGCCATTTGACATAAATTGTAATTGCACCATATTTCGGGGTTCCTATTCAGAGGAAGGATTGCTACCACCACGTTGTTTGAAGATGCATCACAACCAACAGATGATTGAGCGCTTGATGAAGCCACTTGAGAGAGTTTTGAGAGAGTTTTTTCTAAGAGAAGGAAAATATTGAGCGTTTTTGTGATTTTTGAGAGTAGAGAGCGTTTTAAGTTGTTGTGATTCAACCAAAACATCCAATACATATATATACTAACCTAATGGGGGTATAATGGTAAAAAAACCACAAAAAAGGTCAAAAAAGACCTCCAACGGCCAAAAAAACGGCTATAAAATCATTACACAACGGCTAGTTTGAGAACCGGTTTTTGATTCGGTTTGAGAACCGGTTTGTGAACCAGGTTGTAAACCGGACCGGTTTAAAAACTGGTTTTGATTAATAGAACTTCAAACCGAACCAAAACCGCCGGGTTGGGCCGGTTTGAAACCGGTTTGGGCCCCAAACTGGTTTCTGTTTTTTTCCCGAACCGGTTTTCAAACCGGTTTTTTTGCACACCTCTAGCACCCCATCTCTAATAGAGATTGTAGTATGATGTAACTTTGAAACTGATTAAAAAAGTCTATTGACTTGGTACGGTATGGTATGATATGGTGATATGACATATTTTTTGGTTATTTGATAATTTTCTATTTAAAAATATTGGTATAAAATTTTCTTTTCTATAAGTGAACTTTTAAATAATAATTCTAGAAAATTGGAAATCATCATGTTAACTTAACATTTTGCTTCGTTTACTGGTTTCTAGGTTACCCTATGATCAAAACTGGTTTCGAGGTTACCCTACGATCAAAGCGATAAAAAAAACCATCTTTTGATGATCTCAAGTCACAAAATTTAGTAAATTGTCCCACAAATAAAATATTACTTTGAATGAAAAATGTGATTACATTATCTAGAATACAAACAATAAAATGTTGAAAAAAAGGTCTTCAAGAGTTCACATGCTGCTGCACGAACAGCTGAAATAATGAACTTATGTCCTACTTTTCTGACTATTACCATGTGTTGGTTGTGTTTTGTCACTTGTCCATATTTCTAACTTTCTGTTTTATTTCCATTTCTTTCTGTTACATAAAATTCCAAATCAGAGTAGATAGATAAATAAATATTTTAATGTGTGTTCTGTATAAAACATGTTTTATTTCAAGATCAAAACAGAAAAACACAAGAACACTAAATTACAGAATAACTCTCTAAATCTTTAGTTGATTATCAAGAAAATAACTCAAAACTTGACAACCAAAATCATACCGATACCACATCTCGGTAGGTGTATTTATAGGCTTGATTAACCCACCATGGTTATCAAGAATGATACTTATCTATTCTAGAATTTGAAATGGACATATATTTTTATCTAAAAGAAGCTTTATCCACCAATCTAGGAATAATACTTATCTATAACTTGTATTCTCATATTTGGCCCCTACGGTTTTAGCCGACTTGCTATAACCTTCTGGGCCTGCCCATAATCTCGGGACTTTGCAGGAACTAAACCAACAATCACCTCCCTAGTTTCTGCATGGTGATCAGGAGGTCTTCAACTCCAATCAATTTTCTCATTTCATTAAACTTGACACGAGCTAATGGTTTGGTGAGGATGTCCACCTTTTGTAAGTCACCACTTACATGCTCTACTTTGATTTGATTGCGACCAACACATTCACGAATGAAGTGGCAGCGGGTGTGGATGTGTTTGCTTCTACCATGGAAGACTAGGGTTTTCATTAAAGCTAGTGCCAAGATGTTGTCAACTTTTAACAGAACTGTTTGCTCCTTCCATCCGGTTAGCTCGTTTAGGATACTTCGTAACCATAAAGCCTGCTGGGTAGCTGCTGTGGTAGCCATAAACTCGGCTTCACATGATGATAATGCAACGGTTGTTTGTTTTTGTGTATTCCATGTGATTGGTGAGCCATTGAAGTAGAATAGTATGCCACTTGTAATCTGTCCATCATCTTTATCGGGAGAATGACTACTATCACTATATCCAATCAGATCCGGATTTCCATCAGATTTGTATCTTACTCCATATTGAATTGTGCCTTTCACATATCTCAATATGTGTTTGATAAGCTGCAGGCGAGTAGTCTTCAGTTCCTGCATGTACCTGCTTGCGATGCTTACGGCGTAGGATAGATCGGGTCGTGTGTGTAACAAGTATCTTAAGCATCCAATGATCTTTCGGTACTCAGTGGGATCAATCGGTTCTTCTTCAGTGTCTTTAGATATCTTCATTCCGGGTTCCATAGGTATCTTGGCTGGATTGCAATTCTCCATTCCTGATTCTTTTAGTACTTTCATTGCATAGCTTGCTTAAGTTAGGTAGATTCCATTGTTGTCTCGAGTTACTTGGATTCCAAGATAGTAGGAGAGGTTTCCAAGGTCGCTCATCTCAAAGTGCTTTTTCATTAAGTCTTTGAACTTGGCAATGAATGATGGTTTTGACCCGGTTACAACTAGAACATCGACATAGACACCTACCAGCAGTAGGTTTTCTCCTTCTTGCTTCTTGTAGATTGCTTGTTCTTGATTGCACCTGTCAAAACCGAAACCTTTTAGTGTGTTGTGAAGTTTAATGTTCCATGCCCGAGGTGCTTGGCGTAAGCCGTACAAGGCTTTAATCAGTCGGTAAACCTTTTCTTCTTGCCCCTTTACCACGAACCCGTCTGGCCGGTTGGTTAACATAGACTTCCTCGAGCAAATATCTATGCAAGAACGGTGTTTTTACGTCCAAGTGGTGTACTTCCCATCCTTTTAGAGAGGCTAGGGCTAGCAAGAGTCTCACTGTTTCTATTCGAGCCACCGGGGCAAAAACTTTATCGAAGTCAATTCCATGTTTTTGCACGTATCCTTTTGCTACTAACCGGCTTTATACTTGTTAATGGTTCCATCCGGGTTCTTCTTTATTTTGAATAGCCACTTTAATCCTATGGTCTTCTGACCGTCTGGTAAGGTCATCAATTTCCAAATTCCATTCTTCTCAATCGAGTTTATTTATGCCTGCATGGCTTTATCCTAGTGTTTATTCCCCTTAGCCTCATTGAAGTTGGTTGGCTCTCTATCTGAGGTGAGCATTAATTCCTCGACTCCAGCTCGATTTACCCCGTCCTCAATTACAAAGTTTTTGAGTTTTCTTGGCAATATGTGTGTTCGAGTGGATCGCTTTAGGAGTACTTCGCTTTGGGCTGCCTGGGTGTTATTCTGATCATGGTTCTCGACTTCCGACGGGGCCGAGAGGTCTTTAGACTGGGCTGCTGCTGGCTGAGCTTGGGTCTTGGTTTGAGCATGTGGACTTTGGGCCTGGTCATGTTGAATCTTGACCTGGTCTAGTGGATTCGTCACAGGTTCTGGGCTTGGAACTTGTTCAGGGCCTTCCTCTTAGTAGAAGTTCTTGATGCCCATGATGTTCCCAATTTCATGATTTCTTTTCATCGAATTTCACGTCTCGGCTTATGACAATCTTCTTTTTAGCCAGATTGTACATTCGGTGGGATTTTGTTCCTTCTTCTGGGCCAAAATACACTATCTTCACGCTACGATCATCTAGTTTTTTCAAGTGTATCCGAGGGGTCTATACATATCCGATACACCCAAAGACTTAAAGGTGCTCGACATTTGGCTTTCTCTTATTTAGAGCTTCGTATGGAGTTTTCAGGTTAAGAGGTTTAGTGGGTACCCTCTTCAACACATAAACGGCGTGTATGGCAGCTTCTCCCCAGAAACGTAAGGGTATTTTCTTTGCCTTTAAGATTCTTCTTATAGTGCCTACTATATCTCGGTTTCATCTCTCAATAATTCTGTTTTGTTGAGGGGTGCATGGAGCTGTTAGGTTTCTTTGGAAGCCTTGCTTTTCACACCATTCATTAAATTCTTTTGATGTGAACTCGCCTTCTTTGTCGGACTTGAATGTTCCAATTTTGAATTTGGTCTCGCCTTCCATCATCACTTTGAACTTCTTGAACGTTTTAAACGTTTGATCTTTTGATTTCAGCAAGTAACACCACATGTACCTCGAATAACCGTCTACGAGTAAGAACATGTACTTGTTACCTGCTGATGTCCATGGTGTTATGGGGCCACAAAGATCACCATGTATAAGCTCTAATGGTCTCCCTACCCTGTATTGAGCCTTCTTCGGGAATGGTTGTCGGACCTGCTTTCCAATCAAACAGGCATTGCATTTGTTAGTATAACGTTTAATAACTGGAATGACACGTACCATTTTATTAGTTGTTAGTACTTGTAATGCTTTGAAGTTTAGGTGGCCTATGCGTGCATGCCATATCCAATTCAGGTCATCCATATGAGCTTGCAGACATATTGGCAAGCCTATCTTTAATTTGATTTTGTAAAGCTGGTTTGTGGATCGGGGCACCTTCATCATAAGTTTCTTCGAACTGTCTTACATAATCAACAGGTCATCCTCCATTATTATCTTGCATCCCGTTTCTGTGGCTTGACTGAGGCTAAAGATGTTGCTTCTTAAGTCCGGGATAAAGTATACTTTGGTTAGAAGCTTGTGTTCTCCTCTTTTTCCCTTGAGAATAATGGACCCTTTCCCTTCAATATGCACGCTGGAGTTGTCTCCAAATTTCATCTTACCAGCTACCTTCTCATCAAGTTCTGTGAAAAAGGTTCGATTCCGGGTCATATGGTTGCTCGCCCCATTGTCTAGGTGCCACACATCATCCCCTTTACTGTCTTCCTCATATATCTCCGAGATGACCTTTCTTTCATGAAGAAACACTGAATCTTGTTGTATCATGAACAGGGATGGGTCATCTTTGTTTGCTTCAGATAGGTTTGCCTCTTGTTGCTTTTGTTTTCTTTCCGGGCACATGGATGCAAAGTGTCCCATTTTATCACACCTAAAGCACTGGACTTGTGACCTGTCTTTCTTTTGTCTCGGTGGTTCGTCCCTTTTAGTTGAGTTTACATCCTTCGTTCCTCGGCCTTGCCCGCCATTCCTTCCTTGGCTTCGACCTCGTGAACTTTGTCCTATCCCTCGCCCTCGACCCCTAGTCTCCGTGGGTTGAGAGTACCTTAATCAGTCATCTTTGGTGAACATAAGCTTACTTTGGGGTTGATCCTCCTCTTTGATCCTTTCCTCGTAAGCCTTCAGTCGTCCAACCACATCATCATATTTTATGGATTGACAACTTGCTCTATCAATGCTACCATATGTATGAGTGTCCTGGGTAGACCATTAAGGAATTTTTTCACAAGCTTTGATTCCTCAATAGTACTACCTAGAGATGTTGACTTTGAAGCTATCCCGGATATCTTGGATGCGTACTCATCAATTGTACTATTTTCCTTCATCTTCAGGTTTTCAAACTCCGACATCAACGTTTGCAGTCTTGCCTCTATTACTCATTCCACCCCTTGATAGTGGGTTTTCACAGCTGCCCACATCTCTTTAGCGGTTCGAAGGTGTCCTATTTGGAGTATTATCTCCCCTGGTAAAGACTAGAACAATAGCGTTATTGCCATGTTATTTTTCTTGGCATTAGTGCTGGTTTCAAGGTCAATTACCTCCCACACTTCATGGACACGAAGCACGACCTTCATGCGCATAGACCAGACTGTATAGTTGGTTTCAGTTAGCATGGGACATTTAATTGACAAGGTGCTACTATATTTTAATGCTTGGCTACTTTCCTTGGCCATAGAGTTCTTCTTCTTGCGTCGCTGGTAAGTTAACACAGGTGCTAGTACGATCTCCTGAACTCGCTTCTGTCTTTTAATTTGGTTTGATCACAGCAGGCCCAATTAACTACCTGCAATGATCGAGTAGTGTAAGGCCCCGATCCCGGAGACCCCACAGTTGGTCATTCATATCATCATTCATTATTAAAACTCATTTAAAATATATAAACATAAGAAAATATTGCAACGGAAGAATTATCAAAAACCATTTCATGCATTAATAGTTACTTTTGCCAAGTAATACATCATTGATTAAAATCACAAAAGAATACTTAGTTGTATTACAAAACAACAATATTATTTTTGCATGAGATGAATGCCAGTCTTTGCTTGCCAAGTAGCTTCAACTCCATGCCACCCTCAGCAACCACATTACCTGCCAACTGAAAATGCATATAAAAAATCAGCATTGCTGAGTGAGTTCTAGTTTGATAGTATAGAAAATATACTTTTTGTAAACTTCACTTGATGATCATTCATCATTATACATAATCAATCATCAAGAGATTCTTTATCTTTCTTTCTTTCATTATCTTTCACTTTCATTGTTTAGGTTTGCACAAAACAATAGCCTATATGTTTGGTTGGCAACAAATGTCGAACCCCTGTCGGCAAATGTTTATTTTGGTAGCTAACCCATTTGACAGTTAACCCACACTGCTAGGCACGAAGCCTGCTCATGAATAAGGGTCCCATTGATTTGTTGGTCAATCCCCAGGATTAGACCCCAGATGTGCATCCTGAATCAACCACACATCAATTGAGCTAACGACAACAAGGTCGTGCACCTCATTCCATTGTGCTTGCAAGGCTTTCCATTGATTATAAGGGCCGGGGGTATTGATTATAAGGGCCCAGGGGTAACATTCATTAAGTTCCACTGTCTTCTTTTATTTCTTTGTGTCCACTTGGTTATGAATAATACTTTTAAAATATTCACCGCCTTATAATCATATAACATGAAACATAATAAATATTATCCATAACAGCAGGCTATAAGAAAAGAATCAAACATTAGAAACATTAAACAAGCATATCTTTCCTTATACATAAGTACTTAACACTTAAATTCTATTCCCAAAATTTCAAAATAATTCTAAGTCCCCAAAGAAATGCGGATGAATGTAAACCAATGCGGATGAACAAATGCGGATGAAAGTCTTCAGAAAATATTCTAAGTGCCTAAAGTATGCGGGTGAACCTAATGCGGATGAACAAGTCGAAATGCAGATGAACAATACTAAATGCGGAAGAACAAAGGCAAATGCGGATGAACAAAATACAAACTATTGAACATAAAACCAATGCGGTTGAATGTTCAGCAAATGCAGATGAACAAAATGCAAATGTGGATGAACAATGCCCACATCGGACAGCCAAAGTCCACAGCGGATGAGTAAAACATTAAGTGTGTTCACAGCGGATGGTTAAAGGGTTCACAGCGGACCGCCAAGTCTACAGCGGACATGCAAAGTCTACAGCGGATAGCTAAATGCCTAAGTTTCCATAGCGGACACATTAATAATGTCCAAGTGTCCACAACGGACAGTGAGTGTCCACAGCGGACATACGAGATCCATAGCGGACAACTTATTGCACTTGCGATCCAACTTACTCAATTTCCAGTCTCCATACGTCATTTTAAGCATATTCTTAGCTTAGATCTATCGGTCTAACACTTATAACAGAGCTTACAACTACACAACATCAACGAAGGCATTCAAAACACACACATCGCATACACATAAGATGCAAAACATAGAAAACTCATGCTTCAGTTGTAAAAATTCAGTTAATATGCATTTCAGCCCCAAACTAGTTTAAAACAAGTAAAATAGGGGAATCTAGAACTCACCTCTAACAACTTTCAAGTAAGACTTCTTTAAACCGAGAGCAAATGGGAGTTCTAGCACTTAAACACACCGAAACAAACAGCCAACACAGGAAACACGTAAGAATCGGTACAGCAGCTCGAACACAGCTGAAAACCGAGCAGAAAACACAAGAAAACCTCACCTACAAGCAGCTCTTCCTCATTCTCTCTCTCTAGAACCGATTGTAGCTTCTTCCTTCTTCTCGCAGCCGAAAGCAAGATCTGTAAAAGTAGAGGTGCGGGCTGCCATGCTTCTTTTAAATCCCAAAATGGGTAAGTTTGCTACTTGCACAACTTTAACCCCTTGACTTGAGATGTTTCACCTTTCTTTCTTTTTCTTTTAAATTTCTGGGTGTTACAAGTGGTGCCCTTTTGTTTTCCACTTTGATCTCAAACTAGCTCTGATACCAATTCAAGATCAAAACAAAGAAACACAAGAACACTAAATTACGAAATAACTCTCCAAATCTTTAGTTGATTATCAAGAAAATAACTCAAAACTTGACAACCAAAATCATATCGATACCACATCTCGGTAGGTGTATTTATAGGCTTGATTAACCCATCATGGTTATCAAGAATGATACTTATCTATTCTAGAATTTGAATTATGGATACATATCTTTATCTAAAAGAAGCTTTATCCACTAATCTAGGAATAATACTTATCTACAATTTGTATTCTCATATTTGGCCCCTACGGTTTTAGCCGACTTGCTATAACCTTCTAGGCCTGTCCATGGGCTTGGGACTTTGCAGGAACTACACCAGCATTATTAATGGTTAATAGGTAACAAATTATGAGAAAATAAATAAAATTGATGATTTACCAAAATCAATTCCAAATTCCAACTAAGAACCAAATAGTATCATCCATGATGCACTCACCTAGAAGACCAACTACCCTATTTATAAACGTTTTATCATCAGAAGAATACCAAAGCATTATATAACCACAAGGTTTGAATCGGATCGGATCCTTTTAAAGAGATACCGAGTTTGCGTAGTTATTCGGGAGTAAACACTTACGAGTAATTTGATATTAATAAACACATTTTATTATTTATTAACACATGATAAGTTGTTAGGTAAGGAAACGATGGGGTGAAGGCGGGGCAAATGAAAAAGGTAATTTAGAGATAAAGTGATTAACCTTTTTATGAGTTTAATGTTTGAGTTTCGCTTATAAAAGGTTAATGTAAATTAGTTGTTGTGTATGTCAGATGAAGAAGATAAATAGGGTAATTATAAAATAATTAATAACTAACGTCACTAAATGAAATAAAATTTTTAATCACGACACATAACTTGTTAATGAGAGAGACTATTTCCTTTTTTGATTTGATCGTACCGTAGATATTTATAATGGACATACTATTGATAGTGATTAAATTAGTATTGTTATTATGAGAACAAAGAGTAAATGATTTAATCCGACGTGGATTACAAATTAACGTGAGACACAGAGGTAGTCAGCTTTGAGAAATGCTATTGATATAATGATATGTTATAATTGTTTCATTTAATCTTATTTAATGAATCATTTAATCTTTTCTATACTATGTGTTTTCATTTTATTTAACATTCTTATAAATTTAAATTTAATAAAAAAGAATGTGAAATAAAACAAATATGTAAATATATTGTAACATTATGTATTTAAATATTAGCAATCATTATTTTATGTTGATAAATACTAAATTTTGTGATCCACTAAAACAAATATTATTTTTATAAGACACATTAGATTTTAATAATCTAAATTTTGATCTATTGACCAATAATAATTCATACTATCAGTTTGAACAATAATAATCTTAACTTTTATTTTTATGTCAAGAGCAATCCTAGTAGCATAATTATTATCGATTTACACTCATTTTTCATTCTATTTTATATATGTTTTTCTATTTCATTCACAATCATCATGGTGAGTAAAATCGAGTGAAAATTAATTGTAAATCAATGAATAATTATACTAGTAAGATTGCTTTTGGTAATAAAAATGATAGTTAGGATTATTGTTGGCCAAACTGATAGTATGAATTGTTACCGACCAATAAGTTATAGTTTGGATTATTAACATCTAATGTGCCTTTTTATAATCACGACTCACATATTTATCTATTTATATTTCTAAACTATATCAATTCATAAAGTTTCTCATTACATTAAATAAACACTAGTCTTTTTCTAATTTTTTTAAGTTACTGATACATTGCTACTGCCTTTAAGACAACCAATAATTTCTAGGTTAACTGGTTAAGGTAAGGTATTCATAACATTTAAATATTGAAAGATCATGAGTTTAAGTCTCAATCTGAGCAGAATGATCAGAGTTGAGTCATGAGGTTTTCTTAACAATGGTTTCCTCCAGAGAGGTTGGGGGTGTGGTTCCGACTAGAAAACGAATAAATAGATCCGATTAAAATAACACTTATCATCTGAAGCAAGGTCGCATATTTATTGTTAAAAAACTTGAAGACAAATATCTAAATCTTTTGGAAATTACAGAAAATCAATCATAATATCTAGTGGATGTTAAAATTAACAACAAAAAAGTAAAAACTTGTGGGAGGCAAAATCACAAGCAATTAAATCTCTCTTCCCCCCTCTGTATCCCCGTGCTTCAATTTAATTTTCACACAATATTCATCACTTTCTTCAACCTTTCTCTCTGCACAACCATGGCTACCGACTGATTCCTTTAATTTTTCTAACAAATTACCACAGACCCACAAGGAGAAAGAGAGATCAAGAGTGTTTTCAAGCATTCATGGTCTCAATTTCACCATTTCATTACATGAACAACAGCTTCAACAATCTTGATCTTCAAAGATGGCAACTTTACACAACACCCACCTCGATTTAGAGTCCGGCGGTGGCGGCGGTGGTGGCGGCGGCGGTGGCGGTGGTGGCGGTGGTGGTGGAGAGCATTCTTGCCGTCAGTCCACCACCACCAGCGGCGGCGACGGTGGTTCAAGATTATCAGATGTTAGTGATGACAGTACTGCAGCTACCTCTGAGAAAGGGAGGGAGTCTTCTGTATCGGAATTCTCGGTGGTGGATCTGGAAGGCGGTGGCGGTGGCGGTGGTGGTGGCGGTGGTGGTGGACCTGGTGGTGGTGGTAAGGTACATTTGGCAAAAGTTGAAAGGGATTGTAGGATTTGTCATATGAGTCTTGATTTAAGCAATCAAGATTGTGAGAATGGGATTCCCATAGAATTAGGGTGTTCTTGTAAAGATGATTTAGCTGCTGCTCATAAACATTGTGCTGAAGCTTGGTTCAAGATTAAGGGCAACAAGTAAGTATCCATCAAACTTATCATCAAAGGTTCAATTTTTATCTTTTGTTTACATAACATATGCATCTTTCAATCTTTCTTGATGAAAAGTTATGGTTCAAGAGGAAAAAGTACTAAAATTATTTCAAGATTCATCTTTTTGTTGAGTAATCATGGTTCATATGCATATTTCTTGTTTATTAGGAACTTACAATGTAAATTGCTTAAATTCACTTTGTTATTGATATGGATTAGTTTTGTTGTTTGTTAGAATGTATGTTTTCTTGTGTTTTTCTTTAATCTTTAGTTGTGTTGTTTTCATTTTAACGTTCTTGATTGTTGGGATTTAGTTGACCTTTCTGTGTATGAAACATATCTCTAACAACTTATTTTCCCATTTTTCTTCTATTAATAAATTGTGTTATTATACTTTTTTCGTTCTGGTATGTTTCTGTATTTTGCTTAAAAATGGAGGTTTTCCTTAGCTGAAGGTTTCTCTAATACTGGGTGGAATTTTACTCGGTATGTTTGTTTGTTTGTTTTGTTTAGCCTCTTTTCCATCTTAATCATTGAGGTAAGTAAGAGCTAAAAGGTTAGCATTTAGGTGAAAATAAGTTGTCTAAAATGATTGAATACTACAGATGGGGAATCAAAACTTTAGAGAAGGAAAGCAGGGAATAATTCACAAAATAAAGTTGAAAAAAGCAGTTTATAGAAATGAAAAAGATGCTAATAGCTAAAGGAAATCGGCAACCAATAATCCTATATGTGTTTTATGTGCAAAAGCATTGAATTGGTTTGTTAGTCTTTTAATCGTGTTGGAATTTGCTTTCATCCTTTCCTTTCGCGCTCCCTTTTGGGATATCAAGTGGGATTTTGAGTCAAATCAACATAAGCACTTTTAAAAGTTATAGGCACTCTTCCTTATTTTGCTTGTTCATGTGACATGACATCAGATTCTTGTATTATCCTTAAAGACGACATCTTTTCTAGTGTCGGGATCCTGGTTTCGTGGATGAAGTCACCTCCATCGATCTCTTTGTAGTTGGTTTCATTTGTTATGCAATCTTGAAAGTTTTTACACCACTTGTATCAAGTGTACATACAATACTACAAGTATCAAAATGAAAAGGAACAATTGTTTGTATTATTTCTAGTTGTTTACATGTTTGTAGTTAGTTCCTATGAAGTCAGCCAAAATCTTGGATAATTTCAAAGTTAGTCATATACTTATAGGACCACTTTTCAAACAAGAAAATATGTCATGATGTCATCTTGTACTTAATATTCTTCGTACTTGTACTTAACTTAGCGATGTTTTAGTTTGTATGTTGCTAGTTAAAAACTTATAAATAGTAACTGTCAACAAGAAAAATAATGATCCAAAATCGATAATTTTGCAAGAAAGATGTCTTTTTTGATATATCTATTTGCTTAAATGTTATACTGATTTGACTTGTTACAATCTAATCCTCAGAACATGTGAGATCTGTGGATCAATTGCACATAATGTTGCTGGTACAAATGAAGCTGAACTAATGGAACAATGGACCGAAGCTAATGATGCCATGTCATCAGCTACCGCACCTGGTGGGACCACAACTGCCACATCAGATAACCGTAACTTCTGGCAAGGTCATCGGTTCCTCAACTTCTTGCTAGCTTGTATGGTATTTGCCTTTGTCATCTCCTGGCTGTTTCATTTCAACGTCCCTTCGTGAAAACAAGACGATTATATCGAAGGGAAATCATTCAATGAGCTAGTTAATGAATATTTCTTTTTAGTTACCACTGCAATCTTTGTTTGCAGCATGAAGAAAATTAAATAATCTTTCTTGTTTGTGTAATTGTTATTGGTAATGTAGCATTCATGTGCTTCATTAGAGCTTTTAACTTTAACATGTGTATGTACTCTATGTAGTGCTGTTATGACTTATGAGTGCCCTCTTTTGGATCTTTTAAATTTATGGTTCATGTGTTTTTTAGCACTTGTTATTGGGCTTTTCATAGAATCATGGGCCAATGACTATGTGGGTTCAAGCCCATCGACCCTTTTAAGTTACACACTCATGGGCCTTGTTGAATGAGCTTCTTGGGCTTTTCTATTGCATTTCGTGGATACAGCCTTACAGGTGACAATTTACTAATTTAGATTCATTCATATAAAATGAGTCGGGTTTACTGTCAATAAATAACATGTCAAACAGATAAAACATGAAACCAAAAAAAGGGAAACAGAAATTGTTTCGAAAGATGAAAACTTTTTTTAAAATTAAATTGTTATCTTTGTGTGTGTGAGGTTGTTTTCTTTCATTTGATTTGAAGGTTTGTTGTGGACCATTTTCTTGGTTGTGGACCGTTTAGAGGTGTGCAAATTGGCTATTTCAAAAACACCTATTCGGTTATCGATCGGCAAATGGTCTAAATCGTCAAAACCAATTATTTTAAAAAAGCGGTTTGGTTATTAACTGATTTGAGAAGGTCTAATAATCTATCTAATGGAACCAGTTAGGTTTTGTTACCAACCAGTTAAAAACGGTTTTTATTAGATGTTAAAAAAACGGCTACGAAAACTAGTTACAAACTGGTTAGGCTCTGAATACTTCAAGCCGACCGGGTACAAACTGGCGGGTCGGATTAGATATAAAAAATTAATATAGTACTAGTTATTAACATGTTCAGTTATTAGGTTGGGCAGTTCATGAATATTTTGTTTTGAAGGTTTATGCGTCTAATATATTTGTGTTGCAAGACAAACTAGTGTTCACAACATTGCATCGTTTCTAACATTGCTTAATTCCATGAAGGAAGAAGGTGCACTCGATCGAATCATCATATAGTGCGTTAACAACTATCTTTGATCACATCCTTAGTTTCTAGCGTCATATAGTTGTCCATCATAAATATATTGCTAAACTATATATTAGTTTATTGAATTACAACACTAATTCTTGTTCGTTAAATGATCATAAAACTATCAAAACCGACCAATTATCACAAATGTTTCTTTTTATATACACTAATCAACACAACTTAAAGAGCTCCCCACCGATTCTTTCTAAGCAAGGTAAGAAGTTTTTAAACTCTCTTTGATCAAAGATTTGACACAGACCTTGATAAATGTCTGAATTTAATATATAAATTATTTTTAAAATATCTTGATATCGCGGGATATTCATATTGTGTAATATAATTTCCGTATATATTTTGTGCGATATTTTATCCATTTATTTCAAATAATTGTGCTAATGATATATATATATATATATAATATATATATATATATATATATATATATATATATATATATATATATATATATATATATATATATATATTTATAATCCATTAATTTTGTAAGCTTTTGATGACGAATAAACTAAAACTTGAAGAGGAGATTCATTCGGTTCATAAAATTTTGGAGTATAGCTTAAATCCCCCTCCCCTGAATCGACATAATATTATGAGAACGTGCGTTACATGATGGATCCCATCAGTTTATTATATTAAATTTAAAAATCATGCAAACCGCCAAACTAATTGCCGGTTGCACCACCCTTAACCACCACAAAAAAAACTAAACAAAACCAGATTGTATGAATAATAATGTCACCCCAACCCTATGTAATCCACATTTTTTCCTTAATAATCGGATCATAATGTTGCGGTTAATCGCCTCCAAACATGCAATTATTATTATTTTCTTTCTGATGTTTGTGCTAAATCATATTCTTTTAATATCTTAAAATATTAGAGATTTAAAAGTTTATACTCCTAACATTTAATATGAACATAAACCGACAAGTATTAGAACATTTGTAATAGGTGTATGATAGTGATTAAAAAATATTGTCAGGTGCGCGTCAGTAGACAACGATGTGATAATGATAAATATGTGTAATGAGTTAGTGATGAATGTGAGATTTAAGTGAACTCCTAGCATTTTTATACCCCGTTAATTTTGGATGGAATTATATTTGGAAACAAAATGTGTATTTAAAAAAATAAAAACAAAAATGGTAGATTGAATTCTCTTGGACGGGAAAAATATTTATTGTTAAATGTCAAGATGCCATGTGGCATTAAATGAGTCTAAAAAGTAACATGTGGTATCTTTAATTACTCTTTTATTAAAATAGAGAAAAGAGATTTCCTTTAAGAATCTTAAGGAGTAATTCGAACGGGTTTCCTTTTGTTGAAGCAAAGAGCCATTTCATGCTGTCTACTAAAACTCCAAAATACCATAATCAATATTATTATTTATCTAACAAAACAATGAATTATTCAAAGATAGAATCATTATAATATTAAGAAAACAAGATAGAGAAAAACATTGAGCGTGCGGACACGACATTAGAAAGAGGTCGCACGTTACAACACCAACAACGGTCGGTTGTTCATTCCCCTTATATCACCCTCAAACACACACTCATAACTCATAACTCACACACCATTTTACTTCATTCATATTTCATTTCTTCAACTCAATCTCTCTGCAACAATGAGGACCTTATGCCCGAATTTGGATAACGAAGATGGTCTCGAAACGGTGCTCGAAGTTCCGGTGCCTGAGGAAATCTCCGACTCCGACAACATCAAGAACATCAACCACACAACCACCACCTCTTGGCAGACAATGAAGTCATGGATGATGAAACCACACCACACCGATGATCAAAAAAGACATTTTTCCGACGTCGGTGGTCGGAATGCTGAAGTTCAGCTTCTTCTCGGAGTCGTCGGAGCTCCTTTAGTCCCTCTTCCGGTGTCTTCTTCCCACCACAACTTCATCAACAAAGATATCAAGAATCACCCCATCGTAAGTCTGATTTTAAGATCAGTCATTCACTTGATTGAATTGATGATTTGAAGGATCTTTGACGACAAACAAACAAACATATCCAATATATCCCACGATAGTAAACTATTAGCAGGGTCTGGGAGAGGCTATTAGTAGGGTGATCGCAAGCGTTTCCTCTGTCCTGAGAGAGAAGTTAATAAGTCAGTTCATACTAACTTATTAACTTATTGAAAAAATTAATAAGCAATAAGCAGTTTGAGAAGCAATCCCAAACACCCCCAATGTATAAGGATCACTTATTTACTTGATTGAACTGAGGATTTGAAGGATTTTTTGATGATGAATTGATAATATGATATAATAATTTGTGTTGTGTAGGAGTCTTCAATGGCGAAATACATTGTGCAACAATACATAGCAGCGGCGGGGGGTGAAAAGGCTTTGAATATGGTTGAGAGTATGTGTGCCGTTGGGACGGTGAGGATGGTGGTGTCGGAGTTTAACTCCGGTGACGGAACGACGGTGAGCTGCGGTGGTGGTGGGATGTTGAAGGCTAAGAGTGGGAAATATGGTGGTGGTGAGATGGGTGGGTTTGTGCTGTGGCAGAAAAGGCCAGACCTTTGGTCCTTAGAACTGGTGGTTTCAGGTCACAAGATCACCGTCGGCAGCGATGGTAAGGTGGCTTGGCGGCAGACTCCGTGGCACCAGTCGCATGCGTCTAGAGGACCCCCTAGACCTCTTCGTCGTTCATTACAGGTAACGACTTTGATTTAAACTTTAACTTTTTCAAATTAAAAATCAAAAAATCATTGAATAAACATGTTAACCTTTTTAAATCGAAATAACATTGACTTTAAACCTGTCAGATAATCTCCACCAGGTAAAAAGACTAAAGTTTAAAAGATGCAAGTAACAGTAAAAAGTACCACCCGTGTATGAAAACATTAATAAAATGATACATGTGCAAGTGTCAAGTGATAATTAATTTTTAGCCGTCTGTTATGTTTTAACTGGAGCTTTTAGCTGCCGGTTAAAATTTAGCAGGGTAGACTCTTTTATTAGATTTGGATTACTTGGTTGATAGTGAATATATATAGGTAAAACTTAATCTTTATTCGTCAACGTATTTATTTTAATGATTTTCTATAGAAAATATTAGCAGTCTTTGACCCAATAAGTAAAGTCAACTGAAGCCTAAAAGTCAAATATTGATTTTGACAGGGTCTTGATCCAAAGTCAACGGCTAATTTGTTCACAAATTCAATCTGCATCGGTGAGAAGACAATCAAAGGTGAAGATTGCTTTGTGTTAAAGCTTGAAGCAGAACTTTCAACTCTAAAGGTGAGAAGCAGTAACAATGTGCAGATAATGAAGCACACAATTTGGGGATATTTTAGTCAAAGAACAGGTCTTTTGCACCAACTTAAAGACTCTCATCTAATCAGAATAAAAACCCCTGGAAGTGATAATGTGTTTTGGGAGACAACCATGGAGTCATTAATCCAAGATTACCGCACCATCGATGGCGTTAACATCGCACACGGTGGTCAAACAACCGTCTCCTTGTATAGATTCGGGGACGACTCAGAAAGCGATTCAGAAACAAAGATAGAGGAGGTTTGGACAATTGAGGAAGTTGATTTTAACATTAAAGGTCTTACGATGGATTGTTTTCTACCACCTAGCGATTTGAAAAAGGAGGATGATCAATCAGTATTTCACACCAAGAATAATGAAAAGTTTACTGGAAGCGCACGATTAGCCTTCAAGAGCCGGGGAAATGCCTCGAGATTTGGTGTTGCTAAGGTTGTGGCGATTGATTCCAACAACTTCGAGGACATGTGATATAATTGTTTTGTTTTATATCATCTCATGTTACGCTATGTACATATAATATTGTACAAATATCTATAATATTGATAGGTGGTGAATCGTTTGAGCTTGTATGTGCTCCAAAACGATCTTATAGAGGATGTGTGTAGGATTTTTCATATACCTAAATGTTTAGTTATTTAATTATGATATTTATTGTGTTGATTATTATGATCACATCATGTCATTCATACCTATGTGAACTTATAGTTGGAATTAATATATATGATGTATTTGAAGGATCCAATAGTTTCGGGGACTTGTGACAATATGACATATTTGTTTTGTTTCATGTCATATCATGTTATGCTGTGTACATATAATGTTGTACAAATATCTATTATGGGTAGGTAGTGAATCGTTTGAGCTTGTATGTGTTTTGAGACGATCTTATAGAGGATGTTTGTAGGACTTTTCCTATACTAAAGTGTTTAATTACTTAATAATGCTATTTATTGTGTTAATTACTATGATTATAGTATGTCATGTATACCTATATGAAGTTTATGGTTGGTACTAACATCAGGATACCGCTGATGCAGATGTGTTCAAGACAGATTAATGTTCATATGTTTTGAAACTGTCATGTTCATATGTTTTGTGTTTCAGTTGAATATTATGTCTGCTGTTATTTGAATGCAGTTTGATATAATCACTGAACACGATCTATTTTAAACTATTATGGGTTGGTAATCTGTTTGGTTTTCACTTCAGTTGTCGGGTATGTCCTGAACTAGTTTCTGATCAATTGCAAATTTTTGTTCTTTTCTTTGTTTCTTATGATCTGATATACATATAGTAAGGCATGTGATTGTGCTTTTTAAGGTCATTCATGAACAACTAATTACAATTTAAGATGATGGAAAGCAAACACCAAGAATTAGGATGTTAGTGTTGTTGGGTACTTGAGTGTTCACCTCCGTGATGCTGGCTAAACGTGAACAAGAAAGTACCTTTAGGCTAGTCATAATGAGGGATGACAGGTCTTCTTTATGACCAAACTCCAATGTGAGAATAAGTATGTTTCTTTTTAAGAGAAAATTAGTTACAAAGAGGGTGACTAATGATGGTTAAGTGTGTAGTGAACGCTTTATTCTCAACTATAAGAGGTTTATATGCTCTGGGCTAGTTGACATATGCACTGTTGATGCTCTTCATTGTGATTCTGTGAATGCTCTTCGCCAGGGGACTAACCAAAAGAGCGAAAAGCATGTTATCACCCTTGGTTCTAAAACTTATACAACATATAAAGTGTTAATTCATCGAACCATTCCCATGTGGTAGTTTCTTTACTGTTAAGATTTTCTTCAATATTTAACCTAGCCAGGTTACTACTAGGTTCGTTCTTTAAGGCTGAGAGCGTGTCGATATGATCCATGCCAGTAAGAAGTTCGGTCCTACATGATGTTTCATCATGTCCAACGAGTCTATTTGCACTCCCTCGTAATCATGTCTTTACGGTCCGACACATTCTTTCATTAAGTTGCTAACGCCAAACTTGATGTCGTTCTATCCACTGATGTTCTAGTATTTCAAAAAAATCCATGTCGAATACATGTTGTACTAATTCTCACAATAATAATCATTTTCCGTACTTTGAGTTCTGATCTTTAATTAAAATCAATGCGAATGTAACATCATACCAAAATAAAACAAAGTAGTATGCATAAATATAAAACTCAAATCACATGTTTGTTTATTCCCACACAAGTCTTAAGATACTTTTAAGGTATCTGATCACCCTTTTTGAAAACAACATAAATCCTTAAATAGAGTAAATTACACGAACAGTATCTGGGATATGTACGTATTGCAACTTCAGTTCTCATCTTTTAAAAATTACAGATGCGGGCCTGAACTTTACATGGTCTGTACATCGCCAGTCCCTAGGACTAACAAAAATTAACTTGATTAGTTAAGTGTATGTAAAATGACCAACGTACTCTTACTTTAAAATAAATTACTCAAAACAATATTAATAGTGGGACCCACCCATGCTATTTAAAATAAAAAAACAAAAACAAAACTAAACAAGTACCCCACCCACCGGTCACCCCCTTTTAGCCTTGTTTTCTGGCCACCCTCCGGGCACTTTTCCGGCAATCGTCACCATCACCACCACACCACCATCATCTTCATCTCTTCACACCATCATCACCACCATCACACCCTAAACCAATTTATTCCCACAACCCCCATTTTTTCTGCCTAAAACCACAGAACCCCCATCGGATCCCATCGCCTCCCACTAATTTGAAAGCCATCTATAACACGGCTGTGATTGTGACTGGTGGTGGAGGTGATTGTGAGCGGTGGTGGTGGTAGTGACCTATGGTGGTGATTCCGACGACATCCTACTCACAGTGACCCAATTCACCACTCTACCTCAACCCCTCACCTTGCTCATGGACCGGCACAACACCACCATAAATATTGTAAATTTTAGGAGATAAAAAACGGAAGTAAAGATCTTCCCCTGAAATAGCACATCACAATCCAGATCCAGATCTTCTAAGATGTGAGCAACGGAGAGGAACCAATGAGGTGGAAGACAATGGCTGGTGGTGGCGGTTTCGGACCAAATCTACGATGGTGGTGACATTGATGAACCATTTGGTGGTGGTGGTGGCCGTGGCGGTGGTTTCGAACCGGATGGCAATCCAGATCCAGTTCTTATAATGACAAAATGATCGATGATAAGGATGATAATGAACAGATGATGAAGATGATGCCAGAGATTTGATTTCCGGTCATCCGGTGGCAACCGTATGGTGGTGGTGTTAGTGGTATCAGTTCTTATAATGATGAAATGTTCGATGATGAGGATGATGACGAAGAGATGATGAAGATGATGCCGGAGATTTGATTTCCGGTCATCTGGTGGCAACCGTAGGGGGTGGTGGTGTTGATGGTCGCCATAGGGTGGTGGTGTTGATGGTATTAGAAAGCTTTTAGTGTCAGTGAGGATGGTATTTTTTATTTGTATAGGAGGGTATTTTTGTCATTTCCAAACACTTAACAAACAAATTTAACCTCTGTTAGTGTCAGGGACCGTCAACGTGAACTCTTTGCATAGTTCAGGCCCGCACCTGTAATTTTTAAAAAGTAAGGACTGAAGTTGCAATACGCGCAAATCCTAGGGACTGTTTGTGTAATTTACTCCCTTAAATATCATATAGCATCATTAGGTTATGCTGTAATAACTGTTTTACCTAAAGGACAATATTGTCATTGTACTCTAGAGGTGCAAACTTGTACAAATATACAATTGAAGTTTATGAAAGATTATTATAGAGTAAGAAATATCTGTGATATCTACACTCTCAAGTCTCAAATCACAACCCACAGGATAACGTTGTCTTCAACCTCTCGACTCAATTCACCTTCAATTCATCTCAAATTAAACTCAATTCCTCCATTAACATGCTCTGTTTCACCCCATATGCTTCAACACCCACCTCCACATTCCTCCATTCACCCTTCAAATCAACCCCAATTCCCCTAAATCCCCCAATTCCCCACAGCAGAACCACCAATCTCCACCGCACCCCCACTCGTATCTCCGCCATCATCATCCCCTCCTCCTCCCCACAACCACCACAACAACCGCAACAAAAGCTCTACCAACCCTTCCGACCACCACCGTCACAATCCCCAATCCCCCCCAAATACCGCACCCTCGACACCACCGCCCGCCTCGACGTCCTCACCAATCGCCTCGGCGTATGGTACGAATACGCCCTCTAATCCCACCCCTTATTCAAGACGGATTCGACCCATCAACCCTCGAAGAAATCACCGGCATCGCCGGTGCCGAACAGAATCGCCTCGTCGTCGGAGCCCAGGTGAGGGAGTCGTTGGTCCAATCGGGTGTCGATCCCGATATCCTTCAAGCGTTTGATCAAGATGGTGCCGGATTGCTCTATGAAATCAGATTGTTGACCAACAGCCAACGTGCTGATGCTGCGAAATACATAATCGAATCGAAATTTGAAGTGAATGATGCTCAAGAACTCGCGAGAGCGATCAAAGATTACCCCCGTCGGAGAGGCGATCGTGGGTGGGAGTGTTTCGATTACACAATTCCGGCGGATTGTTTAGCGTTTATGTATTACCGTCAAGCGCTTGAGTATCGTGAATCGGAGCTGAGGTTATCGGCATTGGAGAAAGCTTTATCGGTGGCGGTTTCTGATCGAGCGATTGAGTGGATAACGAAGGAGTTAGAGGGGAAGAACACCGACGGTGAAGGTCAGGGGAGAGAGGGTGGCGTTGTCGACGGAGTTAAAGTTCCGGTGGTGCGGTTAAACCTCGGTGAGATCGCGGAGGCGACCGTGGTGGCGGTTTTGCCCGTATGCGTGGCGGAGGAGAGGGGAAAAGGGGTGGTGGATGCACCGTGGGAGTATGGGTGTAAAGGGGCTTTTGGGATTGTGGATGCTGATAAGGAATGGGAGAGGTGGGTGGTTTTGCCTGCGTGGGAGCCCGTGGTGCGGGTGAAGAGTGGGGCGTGGTGGTGGCGTTTTCGGATGCTCGGGCTTTGCCGTGGCGGGTGAATAAGTGGTATAAGGAGGAGGCGATATTGGTGGTGGCGGACCGAGGGCGGAAGGAGGTGGTGGATGATGATGGGTTCTATTTGGTGTTGAGGGATGATGAGTTGAAGGTGGAGAGAGGTGGTACATTGAAGGAGAGGGGTTGTGAAGAGAGTCTTGGGAGTGTGGTTATTGTCGTTAGGCCGCCGCGAGACGATAGTGAGAATGAATTGGGTGAAGAGGATTGGGATTGAAAGGTTAGCAGATTCTGATGATTTTGATTTTGAAGTGTTGAGCTGCAGTTGTAGTCTGTATGTTGTATGTGTATGAGGTATGTTTATGCATGTACTCAACATGCTCTAGTGACTGTTGATGATGCTTTAGGGAATCAACAAGAGTTAAAGACATGATTTTTAATCTTCTAATATGATTTTTAAATTTCTAATGCGTGTTGACATTTTGCCATTGAGATCCATTAGTATACCTCGTCTGTTTTCTCGTCTTTTATCCGATTTGTGTTGTGTTTGTTGCTACTAAAATCCTTGTGATTTAACTTGGATCCTGGTAACAGCTTGAAACGGAAGTCGCTTACGTGTATTAGGTTCTTGGCGATCGTATGGAGTGGTTCATCCTTACATATCGCTTAATCAGGAATCACCTATGCTATGGTCAGCATATTCTCCACATGCGTCTATCGACGAATCTCATCAAAACATGTGCATGTTTATGAGAGAGTTAAAGTAAGTTGAGAAGTAGGGAGAGAGTGAGCTAGTGAAATGGGCGAGGAGGGGGAATTCTAGTTTAAGAGTGTCAAGAAGGGGTCTTGGAAGTTTTGATGAGATTCGTCGATATGACGAATAAATGTCTTGTTGATATGACAGTGACTAGACATGTTTTTTTATGTCTTTAGAATCTCTGATTGGTGATGCTATAAAAGTAAAAAGCAGGTCTTCGTTCAACGCTGTTGTGCCAAGCTAGCCTTAAACAACACCAAACTAGCCTTAAGTTTAATGTTGTTATTTAATGCTGTTAATCATTTGGTAACGTACTAGAACTTATAATAAAATGTTTATGGACAACATAAAGCTACGCAAAGGTAATACCAATCATACGAGAATTTTAACATCCATATCAACATCCGCAGAGAGTATAAACTATAAACTTCTAGTCAACCAAACACACATATATACATTATCAAACCAAACTAGAAAAATATTACATAGACATTACAAAGTCTACATCAAAACCACGTAAAAACTACTAAACCACCTCCTTCCACTACCCAAACACCATCACCAAAACCTGAAAACCCTAGCCAGAAACATCAACGGCCTTCACCACCGGCCTCTTCTTCTCCTCCTCCTTGGGCACGACGACCGTCAACACCCCGTCCTCCATCGTCGCCTTCACGTCGTCCATCTTAGCGTTTTCGGGCAACCGAAACCTCCTCAGAAACCTCCCACTACTCCTCTCCACCCTATGCCACGTGTCACCCTTCTCCTCTTGTTCTCTACTCCTCTCTCCGCTTATCTGCAACACCCTCCCCTCCTCCACCTCCACTTTCACCTCCTCCTTCTTCAGCCCCGGCATGTCGGCTTTGAACACGTGAGCCTCCGGCGCCTCCCTCCAGTCGATTCGAGCGTTCGCGATCGCTGCGGTTTCGCCCGATGGTTCGGTGTGGTGGAAAGGGTCCCAGACGTCGAGGGAGAATGGGTCGAGTTCGTTGGTTCGACTGCCGGTGAAAAGGTTTGGGATGATGGACATTGTGGTTCGGTGGAATTGAACCTTTTGGTTTGTGAGTGTTTTTCGGAGTGAGAGGAGTAGAGGATGGTGGTTTTTATAGGGGTGGAGAGGTGAGGTGGCGTATGTTAGAGACTGCCAACGCAGGTTTCTGTAAGCTTATGTAGTTCTTTGAATGGATTATGGATAGAGATCGGATAATGAACTTTTTTATTTGTCAATTTTTTCCTTTCTGAAATTATTTACATTGTCCGGAACCCCAGGGAGGTGATCCCTCACGGCGCGCCGTTTGGTCTTTTCACGGCATCCTCACGTCAGGTGCCGCCGGATGTTATCTCCCCAATTTGAACCATGTGGTTCTTCCCCTATGCCTACATCTCCAACGGTGTGAGCATCGGTATAATATGACAAAATATGATTGGTGTAGTGTGTATGATGTGGGTGCCCCCATCACCCTTTGTTTTCTCGACCCACACAGGTTGGGTCTTCTATTTGACGACACATATTAGTTTGTTTAATCCTAAACTCGCAACACGTTCCGTCGTGTTAAAGTTGTCTTTTCTAGTAAATGAAAAATTCTATAGGCTAGAAAGAGTGATAAAACGACTATATGGTCATTATACTTGAACAACTAGTTTTGTAAATTGATGGTAATAACTTATTAAGGTTTTTAACCGGTTTCCCAAATAGGCTTACACTTGAATGCTCCTAACCGGTGGTTTCTACCGGTTCCCTAACTGGTTTTTGTAGTACCAATCATAATTGGTTCGGATCTAGGTTCGGGTTAGGTCAATTAACCAATTTTTTTTGTGTACGTCTAGTTGAGTGTTCATAATTCGGGTTGCTATGTTGTTCCGGTTATATTGTTTCGGGTCGACTAATTAAATGTTCATTTTTGACTTATATAAACCATTAACATATTAACTTACTTAGTAAATAAGTCGCGTTTGGGTTAACTTGTTTAACAATATGTATTTTATGATATACATTTTAGTTTTAACTTTAAACACAGTTACTTTTCACATCCGATTACTTTACATCTTTTTCATCCCCTGTAAGTCAAGTAAGTCAACGTGTTTCTTTATCATGTACATATTTTTCACTTTTTTCATTGTCTCATTGTCGCTTTTACAAACGAAATTAAACGGCCCACAAAAATTAATTAATTGATTTTTCATGTTTGCCTATACCATTAGCAATAACTATATTTGTTGGAGTATTTCTTAAAATTTAATAATTTAAACTTATGTAATGTACATACTAACACAATCTTTGATTCTTTGTTTTTCGTTCCTTACAAATTATATTATGTAACATACTAATACAATCTTATTTTAACTTAGAGAAATTAGCTTACAATGAAGAAATATAATGAACCAAAGACTCCATTGATTCCTTTGAAGATCCACCTTTCATTAAAGATGCATCAACCTTTTGTTTCAAAACTCTTGCATTCTCTCTTATGCATTCTCCTTCTTCATCCACCATTACTCTTCTTATGGTCCTCGATATCTCTTCTCGTTGCCACCCATTCTCTAAATATGCCCCAACCCTCGTAACCTCGTTCATGTATCTCGCATCTAGAGGTTGATCGCCCCAAAAAGGCTAGCAAATCATCGGGACACCTTCACAAACACTCTCCAATGCGGAGTTCCATCCGCCATGTGTCCAAAACGCACCTATTGCTTCATGAGCTAGCATTTCTTGCTGAGGGGCCCATTTTACAACTCGCCCCCTTTCACCTGGGAACCCATCAGGCAATGGTTCGAGCCATGTCGAACCATTAACAAACCTAGGTCGGACCACCCACAAGAACATGTGCTTGCTATCAACCAACCCATGAGCTATTTCCAGGAATTCTTTCTCCTCCACTTGAGTGATGCTACCAAAACTAACATAGAGTACCGAACCTGGTGGTTGTTGCTCTAACCAAGGGAAAAAGGTTCTATCGTCTTCGAGTAAGCTGCTCGAAGAAGATGTAAAGAACTTGGGGAATGGTATTATGAAACGTGGTGTTGGGAAGTCATGTGAAATTCTTTCAAGCTCGGTTTCTTCGAGTTCTTTGAAGGTGTTTCAGATGATTCCTGACAATAATTTTATTTGTTTAACCATGTTACCTATTAACTCCGCGTAGGGGTCTTTCTTGCTCTTTATTCCAATCTTTAAGATGTCTTTCACTTTTAGCAAAGGAAACTCAGCCAGTTGTTCCTCCAAATCTTAGAAACCATCAACATCATATCAAATATTGCTAGAAGTTTATGTTCAAAAACGAAAATAAAACTGTAAATTAAGAGTTAATTATGTGTAAGTTTTTTTTTCTATAAGTTTGATTTGGGAAAAATTCTCAAAAAAAAAAATTTCTCATAAAAATCTCTTAAAATGTCCCTTTAAAAAACTATTCTTAAAATATTCCTATCCGACAAGATGTCGACACACATCTGATACCGTGTCATAATCACCTCCACCTTAGTTTATTTTCTTTTAGTTTTTACATGGTTGGGGGCTTCTATGGAGAGTTGGACGTCTTTTATAGTACAGTAGGACGCCTCTACACAAAGGGTCGGGTGTCTATATAGTACGGTTGGGAGCCTTTAAAGTAAAGTTATGCACTCCTACACGAATGGTTAGGTGCTTCTACAATAAGTACGGACGCATTTAAAGTAGGTTCAAGCGGCTTGTTCTGTAAGGTCATCTTAAGGCTATATGTTATGAGGTTTAGTTAAAGAAAAAAATATTATTACGTGACTGACACATATACACAAATTTTCCCACCCAAAAATGCCTAAAATGTGTGTAATGGAATGCGCTTGATTAGATGCTTGGTTGGTGATTAAATAATCATTAATTTAACTAAAATACAACAATTTATTTCCTCCCAACCCTCCCAACGCCATGAGCAGCCCCAAGGCCCCAGCCCCGCTCCCTCCATTGAACATAGGTGTAATGGTGGCGGCGGCACGGTTTAAATGACTTACTCCCTAGGGCGTTATGATAACATTTGGTCTGAAGAATGGTGTTTTGAAAGTGATATTTTAAGAGAATTTGATAATAAAAAAAACCTATATTTTAGAATTTTTCCCTTTGTTTTAGTCTTTAGGTGATCCATTATCCATAAATTTCACCACATTCTTGTCCATCCATTTAGGTTGTGTAGTGATTGTCTAGTTAAAATAACATTTAAATATCATGTAGATAAAATCATCTTACTAAAACCTCTTTTAAATCAAGTGTACTGGTTACTAGTGTTTGGAACCCGTTAAAAGTTTGGAGCCCTATAAGTTTGAAGCTTTTTATTTTTAATTATTTTTTAATGATGTTTAAAGTCTTATTTGTATCCATCTCATCATTTTGAAGCCCCACTATGTCCAGTCTTACAAATCATCTAAAAACCAAGTCAACTCGTATCCAAAACTTGCATAGATAAACCACAAAAATACCTAGTACAAAAAAATTCTAACTAGAGTAGACTTACGGATGTTAATTATCAAGTGTGAAGTAACCACGATCATCAAAAAGGGGTATTGAAGCATAAACAATAGTACTATACACGCTAGTAGTTCTCAACACAAGCCTAGGGAGGTTAAGACCATCGTCCACAGGCTGCGCGAAGTGCCACAGGCATCGGTGATCAAACACGACACCCGCTCGTCATTCCCCGAATCTAACAACCGCTCAAGCTCATCGCGCAACGCGTCCCCACCGTCCTGTTTTGAAGATAAAACTGTGAGAGAAATCAGACCTTTGGTGTAGAGGAGATTTGCGAGCTGAAGCATTGGGTTAATGTGGCCTTGAAGTGGCAACGGGAATATTATTATTCTCCGGTGACGGTGAACGGTGGTTGATGCTGTTTGGTTGTTCATGGTAATTGGTAGATGCGGGTGTATTTTTAGTAGTTAAATACTTAAATGTTATAATAGTCTTTGGGTCTTGTTGAAGCTGTCCACTGGTTTTTTAATGTGCCACTTGCTTCTTGATGGTATTTTAATATTTTTTTAAAGTAACAACTTATATTATACATTCATTTATTTATAAAAAACATGAATGTGAAACTCGTTGATAACGCAAGATAATTTGTCACATCTAAAACTTAAACTTACGACCTTTTGTGGGGCGAGATGCCACTGCACTTACTGCAACCTTCTGTGGGGTGGTAAACCACTTACCACTACATAAATAGGCAAGTAGTTGTCGTTATAGCTTGACAGCAAAATAGTGTCGTTTCATTTAGTAATGAATCATAAAAGAAGTTAAAAATGCTAACAGAATATAGAAGCAATACATGTCGTCGATATAGGATCTTTTTTTTGTATTGATCTTTCTTTTTCACTATTCTTCTACTAACCACTTTAACACCTTTCATTTGAAACATATGAGAGGATGAGACGAGTATTCTAGTACAAGATATTTTTTATGGGCCTGAGAAATAACTTTACAACCAGGTATTAGACTAGTATATACTAAATATTAACAATACATTTCCTGAAGCCGTCTCATTTGCATTTCTTCTCTTTCCTTTTGCCTCTTCTTCAACTGGTTTTATTTATATTCTTTACTTTAATTTATTATTAGTATTATATAAAGTATAAGCTAACATAATAATCAATAATAATGAATATTATATTCTTTACTTTAAATTTACACTAGTATTAAGCTCCTCTCGTTGCCATGGGGGCGTATAACTATGTCAAGTAGCACCAAGGATACACCACCGTTAATGATCACCAACACCAAAAAAAATGAAAAAAAGACAAAAAAAATTAAAACCGATCTTGGATCGAAATGTAACACTAAGGACACACCACCGTTAGGCAAAACGTAAAACATATAAAACAATAAGTAAGTTGATCTAGGACCAGTGCGTTGCGACGGGGCGTTAAACGGGAAAAAATAAGCGTAAAAATGTTGAACCATACACGCACACTGCGGCGTGTTAACTCGCAAAATGTAGACTGAAACGTAAAACGAAATTTTTTTTAAATATAAGAAGTATAGGAACCAAAATTAAAAGTAAAACAATATTTGGACTATATTGTAAAAGATGTAAAAATATTGAGTTAAAATAAAAAGATTAAAGACTAAAAAGAAATAAGACAAAAGACGAGTACTACCCCTAAACATATTATACAATCCATAATACATAAAAAAGTTAGTAATTAGTATATATAAAATGTTAAAGGCATACCACACAACACACCTAATTAGTGAAGTCATTATTTTTAATCAAGAGGTTGGTTCTATATATAATGGTTATATGTTGTCTGCATGTTGTATAATATGCCTTTTCGTATAATTCCTATTTGTTTATGTCAAGTTTTTGAATATTCCATGATACAAAAATCCAAAATATAAAACTTATTGAAAGGTTCCAAACACGAAACAAGAACATTCACATCATATTTTCTATCCTTATTTTTATAGTTATATTAAAAAAATCATTACTTTTTATCTTTTATTCTCAATAAAATAATGTTTTTAATACTTTAATCATTACCTTTTATCTTTTACTATACTCACAACTACTTTTAAAAATATTAAAAAATTTATAATGATTGAACAGTGATCCTTTAAGTATACGGATTAACAATAACTTTTCTTTATCCTTTACTCCCAACGACTTACAACTATTCATTAAAATATAAGGAACACACTCATGTAAAAAAATCTACTATAAATGCTTTAACATATGTTCCGACTAAATAAGTAAATAATTTTATATCAACTAGTAATTATGCAGCGAAAAAAAAAAACTTTTGAGACTTCTATTAAACGATTATTAAATGTGTATAGGGAATTGAATTTTTATAACCAATATACTCCATTCATCCGTTGATAATAATTTACTAGCAATTTAATCAATGACATTTTAAACATTCATTTTAGTTGTTTATAATTATTATTAGTATTTAATAAAACTTAAGAGTACAAAATATATTTAAAACAAAACATATAATAGAAAAACTATGATCACATCTTACAAATCAACAGCTCTATAAGTGGACTCAAAAATGTTAGAGTGATGTTCAGAATATCCAAAACTAAAAGTAGAAATATAAGAGTTTATTAACCCTTACTAAATCATTATCGTGTTATTAAAATCTCAAAAACATTCCACAATTTTTTAGTTAGAATGATGAAATATATTCAACTAAGCTTTTTAATGACTTGTTCGAAGAGCCACCTTCAATGAGTGAGAGGTTTATCTTCTTCTTAAGACGACTAATTCTTTCGCGCATTTCTTCTCCTTCTTTATCCGTCATTATTTTTTTGATCCCCATCCCGATCCCCATCCTCTCAAACCGTTCTCCAACAAACGCCAATCTTCCAAACATCACTCACGTATCTTGCAACTATTGGTTGGTCTACAAAACAAGGCGAACAAATCATGGGAACACCTTCACATATGCTTTCCAACGTCGAATTCCATCCACTATGAGTCCAAAAACACCCCGTTGATGGATGAGCTAGTACTTCTTGTTGAGGACACCATTTTACTAAACGTCCCCTATCACCAACTTTTTCTAGGAACTTTTCAGGTAATGACTCGAGCCATTTTGAACCAAGAACCATCCCTGGTCGAACCACCCACAAGAATGGTGAGCTTGTATCTGCCAACGCATGAGCCACTTCGTGAAACTCTAAATCTTTTATTCGTGCAACACTCCCAAAACTTATGTATATGACGGACTTTGGAGGCTTTGTGTCTAGCCATGAGAGGATGGTATTGTCTTGTTCGATCAAGCTGCTTGAAGATGACGGGAAGTACTTGTGTAACGGGCCTAAAGTGAAGCTAGGAACGTTAAAATCATGGTTGATTGTTTCTAGTTCGGGTTCTTCGAGTTCTTTGAAGGTGTTCCAAATGATCCCAGATGATGCCTTCATCTCTTTAAGCATGTTGGTGACAAGGCCCCCGTAACCTTGTGGGTTAATCGCTATCTTTAAAGCGTCTTTGACTTTTATTAATGGATATTCGGGCACCGGTGCCTCATAACCTGGATCTAAAAACATTAACAATGACTAGTTATTGTGTCAACTCTCAACTCATCATTATGATATGATTAGATTGTTCAAATTACTATATTTATACTAGTTTTAGTAAACTCGTGTTACACGGGTTAAATAAAACAATGATATCAATTTTTTAAAATTTTGTTTTTAAGTTTTTTTTCCAAAAAAAATAAACATTTTGTTTTAAAACAAACCGTATAAAAATATCATTTTAACAAATTTTCTTATTATAACTCTTAAATTTAATTATTTTTGGTTTTAATATTTTGACTTTTTAAAGATACCAATTTTAAAATATTCGTATTTTTGAAAAAAGTTTTATGCTTTAGAAAAATTTATTATTTTATAAAAAATTATTTATTTAGAAATAACAATAATAAATAGATATCTTTCTTAATTTATTAAATCTAAAAAAATATTAAATAATATTATTAGTAATTCAGGTAATTATTTAATAGAAGAGAGACGCGGGAAAATTTTGATAAAGATGATTGTGGTGTTGACACGTGTTATCTTAAGATACTCTTTTATTAGAGTAGAAAGATTTTATATAGAAAAAACGTTCAATCGCAAATAAAAGTTTTTCATTTTCGTTATACAACAATGATTTATATAGAACGTTTAAAAAATACGTGACGTACCTTCTTTTATTGACATGAAGATTATAATAATAATTATATTAATTTAATATGCATTAAAGTATAGTGGTCCCCATATAAATATCAAGATAAATACGTCATTGTTTTATCACATTTCATAAAAGTATAATTCTCCACCAGTCAGTTATATTCATGCAATATACAAGCTCGATCAATCACACATTGCTGTTAATGGTCCCAGAGATGATAATAATCCAAAATTCGTAGGTCAAGTTGTTCACTAATTACAAAACCTAAATTAACTAATTTTTGTTTTATAGCTGCACATAGACTAAATAGTCTGGTAGCATTGGTCAAGTATTATAGAGCTAAAAATTATTGTTAAAACAATAATTCTTGTTTTAAAAAATTCATTTTAAGGCTTTGAAGTAACTTTATCTTTTCTAGAATTGCATAGCTTTGTTAAATAACTAATTTACACACACTTTATAAATTAACCTAACAATTAAATATATCACTATTCTTCATCGTAAGATTTAAACACTCAACGGAAAGACATATTTTGTACACGCTTCATATGTTAAATTGTTAATCAAAACCATATGAAACTGACCTTGTTTCATAAGGTTGAAGCAACCCTCCTTTGAGCCAAACGGTAGCGCCCCATACGCGATGGTGCACCCGATACTACTCGTCCGAAGCACCACCCGCGGCACCTTCAGCTCATCAGCAACCGCTTGCGTGAAGTAGAACATCGCATCCGCGATTAAACAAGAAATTGGTTCCTCATGCAACAACTCAACCACACAATCCCTAAACGGATCCACACAAGTTTCATTAAGGTACTTAATGAAGTAACTAGGGTCCCGAATCGTCGGCAACAAGTGCACGACCTCGGAGAATCGATCATCGATGGACCGAAAGCGGAATTGGGGATATGTTGAGTGATTTGGAGAGTTGAATTGGGTGTGTATGAATATTATTTTGAACCCTTGGGTGTGAAGTATGTTTGCAAGGTGAAACATGGGGTTGATGTGACCTTGGAAAGGTAGGGGAAATAATATTATTCTCCGGCGAGTCTCCGGCGGTGTTGGTGGCCGGAGAGTGGTGGTTCCTCCATGGGTCTCCATGTTATGAGTTGTTATCGAGATTCAATGGTAGAGGTGAGAGTTGTATACTTTTTATGTTGTTTGGGTCTATTTGTTGTTTTTCATAAGATAACCTGTAGTTGAAGTCCCTCAAGTATATTAAGGACTTCGTTTAGCCCCTTTGTTTTAAAAGACAGAGATTAAAATTCAAAGGATATTTAAGTTTGTTATAAATGCATTTAGTCGATTAGTAAATATAAAAGTTATTCTTTTTTGAGTCAGTATATTTAATACTAAGTTTGTTATTTTCGATAATATTTAAAAGAAAAGACAATAATCATATTTAAGTTTGTTATAGTTTTATATATACAAGAGATAATCAATACCTTTATAAAGATTATATGAATAAACAAATTTCGTTTATATATATTTTTGTATTTTTATTTTAATATACGTTTAGATTCTCTTTAAAATATAATACTTTAACAATTTTTATTTAAAAATAATCACCAAATGGTAACCATATTTGTATATTTTCTCTTTTGGGTTATTTATTATTATAGTTTAAATATTTATTAAAAATAATTCACAAGATTATAACACTATATGAAACCGAAATGATTTTTGTTGTTAATAAAAAGTCTTAAGTAACGGTGAAAAAACTAGATTACTATTAGATGGAATACTTCATTTTATTTTTTATCGTCTCACATGTTTACTTTTTAATATAGGGTACAAACTTTTTATTGTATTTTTTATATATTTAGTTTCAAGTGGAAGAAATCAAATGAAAACTCACTTATTTTGTGAGAACTATAGAAACCAATGTGATTTACAAATTTTCAAGGGTAAAATAGTAAATAATGATAACATAATAAAAAAAATAAACAAAACAAAAAATAACATAAAAATAAAAAAAGTAAAATGGTGAAAATGTTTCCATTGTTTCCCTCTTTCATAAAAAAAATTTATATAAAATAAAAAAACTTATTTTTTTATGAACGTCATTTTATACATATGTAATACCTGGAAATACACGTGTAAAACATGACTTACACATGTGTAATAACTAATTTAGGGTTCAGGCGAAAACATCAATTTAAACATGATTTTATACATATTAATATGGTACGCGTTGGAAAGATAAAAAATACTGAAATTAATAATGAAACTTTTTTAAAAAAATAATGTCATGAAAAAAAGTATAAATATTTTTTAAAAAAAATAAAAATGACATGTGACATGCATATGACTTAAGCGTTGACTCATATTGATTTATAGAGCTCTCACAGAAAAATTTAATTTTCAAGATAACCCTACTCTAATTTTAAGTATCTACTTTTTAGTTTTTACATCTTAATATTTTTACATACTCAACTACTTTTCAAGTATCCATTTATATTCGGTGATCCACGTTATTCCATTAAAAAGTAAATCCAGGTTTGCATTCCTTTAAGTTTGTTTATGCTCCATCTTTGTATAGAATATTAACAAATAAATACGAATAAATATATTTTCTTAACGACCAAAAACAGATAAATACATTCATTTGTTCTTAAGTGTTCATGATAAAAAAAAAATGAGTTATGCACTTATGCTTGGTTCATATTTATTCGCTCTTGTGTGACTTGACAAAGAAAGTGAAGTTTTCAATTAACGACCGTGAAACGAAAGATATGTGTCATCTATCATGCCCATTTATTTGTTTTCCGGTCGGGACCTTACACCACCAATCCATTCAAAAGGAAACCCGCAACCGGAAAACTCCTAGCTCAACCTTGAGTATTTTTGCTTACAGTGAGACTTGAACCCAAAACTTTTACATATATCTTTAATTGTTTTGGGTGTCTCACCTCAAACACTCACGCAAAGAATCATTAGTACAAATATGCCATGTTAATTGGTACACCAAATTTACACTCATGGTTTATAATCACACGGATTCTCAATATAGGGCTCAACCATTTTGGGGGCCCTAAGCAAAGTACAAAATTTGGGGCCCTGGTTTACCTTTTTTCCCTTGTGAACTACATAATCGTATTTTCTATTTAACATGAGCATACGTTGGTTCGGGTTATGTTTATTTCTAACCGTTCTAATTAAAAGTAACCTAAAAGGAATCATGATCAACTGGAATGTGTATTTCTATTGCACAAAGCTTCTATATCATAAAAATCAGGAGCGGTAACACATGACTATGGCAAATTATGCAAGCATGCAACATCAAGGTAGCAAGCGTAATAACTAAGAACAATGGCCTAATCATAAAAAGATTAAGAGTAATAGACAAACCTGGGATAAGAAGCCATTAACTAAGATCATGGGAGTTGAACTACCAACCAAATGATGTATTAATGCCAAAAGTTCATATCATTAGTTTCATATGTTTTTAATGTTTGATTACCATCTGAGACATCTCCAATCCTCTTGTAGTTGCCTATGTGTTTTGCAGATCAAACAAAGTTCATGACAATAAGGAAATGGTTTATTACTCGACCCCTGACATCTAAATGATCCTATAGTACCATAATGTATACATATAAGCAATTAAGCATATATTAAATAAATAAGAACCAATGAAATAAATGATTTTCAAGTTGTGTACTCACTTCTGTAGAATCAATGATTCATCTTCCTTTATAGTTCATTTTTGCTTTTAAGTTAACAATCCACCAGTCCTAACAAATTGTAAATAACATCACTATAATCATTTGATATTTTAGTCGGTTGCATAGTTATTGGTTACATTCAATAATAAATTTGCAGACATGGTATACCTATAGACACACAAGTGACAAAACAAGACACATGGTAAACAATAAACATTTTGCCTTGGTGCTATCTTACAGCCATCAACATTTGTTAAAACCAATGTTCCTAAAGGAAGTGATATCCAACATCCCTATCATTTAATTAGAAGAAGCAACAAGAGACATACATACAACACAGTATCACAGAATACTTTTGGTTTATAAGCTGCATGTTAAAGATTATCTCTAACACACAATTAAAAATAAACAGACAACTTACATCTCAAATCCCTAAAAGCTAAAACAAAACACAAATCAAATTCTAATATACAAAGATCAACAAAAAGAAAACAAGAAACCACTACCAAACAATTATAATATGAGAAACCAAAGGGCACAACAAAAGCCAGGCCTAACAATTCAAATAGGCAAAAACACAATATACTTTCTATACACTAACACAACATAAATCGAATATTCAAATTGAAACTAGGAGCGGAATGCATGAATCACACCATAATGCTGAATCGGAACACTAGTGAGTAGAGTATAGAAATCGATCAGGAAGAAAATCAGAGTTCAATAGTCGTTATTGCTACCCTAGGTCGAGCATTCAAGCTATCAACAATAACAATTTTCGATTTCTGTCATGAGCGAATATTAAGAAGTTGGAATCCCGAAATTAGTGAGCGCTCCACATAAAATACCGCCCTCCAATTTCATTTCTTCATATATACATTCCGGATGGACAGCTCATTCTGAACAAATGTATAGCCCAATAAAAACCCAACTTATAATATTTATGATTTTTTTTAAAAAATGAAGACCCTAAGATTTTGAAGGCCCCAAGCCCCTTCACTCATTTAGCCCATTGGGCCATTTAGGATACAATATGAATCAAACATTACCTTATTAAACATACAAATACATCTTAGAAGGACAAAATGTGAGCAACCAGAGACTCCAATGACTCATAAGCCGAGCCACCCTTCATTAAAGATGCATCAACCTTTTGTTTCAAAACTCTTGCATTCTCCCTTATGCATTCCCCTTCATCATCCACCAATACCTTCCTTATTGCCTCACTAATATCTTCTCTTTTCCACCCATTCTCCAAATACACACCCACCTTCGAAACATCGTTCATATATCGCGCGTTGAACGCTTGATCGCCCATAAAAGGCGACAAAATCATGGGAACACCTTCACAAACGCTTTCCAAAGTCGAGTTCCATCCATTATGAGTCCAAAATGCACCAACTGCTTCATGAGCTAGCACTTCTTGCTGTGGAGCCCATTTCACAATTCGCCCCCTTTCACCCACGAACCCATCGGGCAACGGTTTGATCCACGCTGAACCCTTGACAAACCCCGGCCGAACCACCCATAAAAACGATTGCTTGCTATCAACCAACCCATGAGCTATTTCCAAGAAATCTTTCTCTTCCACTTCAGTAGTGCTGCCAAAGCTAACATACAATACTGAATTGGGTTGTTGGGCATCTAACCATGGGAAAACGGTTCGATCTTGCTCGAGTAAGCTGCTCGATGAAGCGTTCAAATACTTCGGGAACGGTATCAGGAAACTTGGTGCAGGAATATCGCGAAGAACAGTTTCGAACTCGGGATCTTCGAGTTCTTTAAATGAGTTCCAAATAATTCCTGATGATGCTTTGGTTTGTTTCACCATGTTACCAAGTATCTCACCAATGGGATCTACTGAGCTCTTAAAACCCATTTTTATGATATCTTTCATTTTTAGCACCGGAAACTCTGTCACTTGTTCGTCCAAACCTTGAAACCAAACACGTGATTATGATCAACAAGTTAATTAAAAGCAATGTTTTCATAACCGAAACAGATATTAAATCAGTTTTCTTATCAATCCACAGACAAAAATATTATAAAACTTAAACTATATAGACCTAGTTGAAAATAAATATGTAGCGCATTTTATTCTGTCATATTCATATCTCTTTAAAGATTTTAATAGATATGATATATAAAAACGGAGTATTAAATTATTTCGTAAATGAGACTTTAAAGAGAACATAAAAAAGATTAAAATCCAGTTAGATCAGTCTGGTTCACTGGTTGAACCGGTTCGACCTGGTCAACCATCTTGTTCACTGGTTTAATGAAAATAGTTCAAATAATCATAACAATACTGGTTAGACACATGAAAAGCTGAAAGCATTAAAGGGTTGTTTGATAGTTTTTTAATGGTCAATAAAAGTCTACCTCTTAATGGTGTGTCGCCAATTAATGGTTAACAGATACTCTAATGCTGAATGGTTAAAAGATACCATTAATATGTAACCTTTTAACTATTCAACATTAGTGTTACCTTTTAAAAAACTACCAAACAGACACCGACTATATAGTAATGAGATTCAACTGAACTTACGGGTGTCATCAAAAAAATTGAGGTAACCCTTTTCATCAAACACAGGTAACATAGCATAAGCAAGAAAACAGAACAAGCTGCTAGTCCTCAACACAAGCCTGGGGAGGTTAAGACTATCCGCAACCGACTGCGAAAAGTGCCAAAGCGCATCGGTGATCAAACACGACACCGGTCCATCATCTTCCGACATCAGCAACTCCAATTCGCGACGTAACTCATCCGCCCCGCGTTCATTGAACAAGAAAAGGCGGTTAAACGCGCCCATGCCTTGTGTCGGCATACCGCGAAGACGCTCGTCTTGCGGATCGTTGTCGAGGATGAACCTGAAGGTGAAGTAAGGGTAGTTTGAGGTTTTGGGTGCGTTGAAGTTGGTGTGAAGGATGGTGATATTGAAGCCTTTGGTGTAGAGGAGATTTGCAAGCTGAAGCATTGGGTTAATGTGACCTTGAAATGGCAACGGGAATATTATTATTCTCCGGTGACGGTGAAGGGTGGTTGATGCAATTTGGTTGTTCATTGTAATTGCCACAGGGTTACTGCAGATCTTGTTGTGATGTTGTATTCTTGACTTCTTGTGATTGATAAAATGAGTGCATTGGTTGCTGCATTTTTCAATTTATTATTATTATTGTTATTATTATTTTGTCTTTGTTGTGGGTTAGGTACCATTTGTGTGTAATATCTTTCAGTGATTCCACCTAATTTCCTGATTATTATTTTCAGGTCTAAATGATCAATAACTTCTTTATAACCGGTAGACAGTGGAGCAATTGATGATAAGGTTATTGTTTACCGGTTCTAGTCGTGTCAACAGTTTTTTTTATAGAAATATTAGTTTTAGTAAACTCGTGTATTATACGGGTTGAATAAATAAAAATATTAAATAGAATAAAAATTATTAATTATTAAACGATAGATTAAGACATGATATGATTGAAATTATGTATAAGTAATACCTATAAGTTATAAAACAATAATATGAACTTTTTAATTTTTTGTTTTTTTAAGATAAATTAAATATTTTATTTTAAAATAACATTTTAAAATTTTTTTATTTTTAAAAATTTCCTTACTATAACTCCCTATTTTAATTATTTTTGTTTTATAAAAATTTGCTTAAAAAAACCAATTGTAAGATATTGCGTAAAAACAGTTTTATTATTTAGAAAAAATTCTTTTTATAAAAAAATATATCTATAGAAATAACATTAATAAAAAGTTCTCTTTCTTAATTTATTAAAAAACTAATTATAATATAAAAATAAATAAATAATATTATTAGTAATTAATATGGTTATTTAATAGGAGAGAGAAGCAAAAAAGTTTGATTAGAATGAATGTGGTGCTGACATGTGACACTCTCATTTACCATTTTATTAGAGTAAAAATATTGGTAAGGAGACGTGTTACGTATATCCGACTTAAAGTGGCCGGGTATCTCTATGGACCCATACATGTGGGAGAATTCGCCTTTGACCATCAAATAAAAGGTTAATAATAATAAGTCCTCTTCTCTTTGAAAGAAGAGGGCATTTTTCGTTCGATGCTTGAAACTATTTTGTTTTCTCTATGTTACCAACCTTTTGAATCTATCTTTTGGGCTTATAATAAAATAAAAGTTGCTCATGCTACCCAGCCGAGAGCCTTAAGCTGAGCAAGAGTTACCGGCGCGTATAAGAAAAAGTATGTTGATGGGTACGGGCATACTATATGTAATGCTTTACTTATTTACGATAAATAATAAAGAAAGTACTTAGTTTTTTTAGTTATAACTTAGTAAACCTAATGTTACAAGTCCTTTAATAGGTAAACTTAGGCTCATTTTAATGTGTAGTTATATGTTTTCTAGGTTACTATACAGATATAATTGGACGTGTTAAAATACGAAAACAAGTAAAAAATGTCTATAATAAATATTTTGTTTTATTATTTTTAATGAAATGTGTATTTCATACTTTGTAATTCTTTTTTGTTTTCTTTAACCCCAACTCATTTTAACCCGACCCGTATTTTGAATTTAACGAAAATTTATTTATTACTATACAGATATAATTGGACTCGTAGTTTAGAACTTCCACCAATACCCGAGTAAACCTTCTTAAAAAGGTGTTTCAACCATCCATACTGATTTTGATATTTCAGGTATAACTCACTCAAGAACACTATCAAGAAGGAAACACACCATTATGGGAAAACCTTTGATCGGTGTCGAAGTACCGATCAAAGATAAAAAGAGAGTTTATAAACCTATTCATCTTATCTAGCAGGGCAAGTAGGGTATCGAACCACAAAGTATTTGTTGGATGGCTTTTAGTTTAAAAAGATTGTTCAGCATAATTTAAAATCTAAATTTGGTTTGAGAATTGAAAAAACTAAAGTACAATCACAACAAATAAAGCTAATGAAATTCAATAAAAGAAAGTATAATCATATAAAGGTTTAGGTTTAACAACTTGATAACTCTCTAGATTGGGTAATTACACTTATACACCATATAGACATAGTGTTATTAACATAATTATATGGAAGAAAAGTAAATAACACTTCAATCACACAAACGATCTTTTAACGTTATGAAACTGATCGAATAAGTTACGATGTGTGATGTGATCACATACAAACATACAATACCAACTCATCACTAGCAATCAAATAGATTTTGTTCTTTAATGAAAATTAACCAAATGGAAGAAACAATGCATTGATGTGATTGAACAAATTGTCTTTCAACACACAAGAATGTTAACACATTAATTCACTCATAGTACCAAACATTTAAGTAACCAAAGTAAATTCATGTTTATTGTAATTACAACTCAAAAGAATATCAAGTAATATCAAACCCTACACCCTTACATGATCACCATGAGTTTAGTTGCACATAATCATGGTTGAAATTGATGAAGAATTACGGAATCCGAAATCGAAAGGCATGATTTGGATAATAATATTTCTTTGTCACTCAAGAATTTTCGTCATTGGTCGTCCCTTGGCCTCCAAGATGATGAATGTCCCCATTAGATTCGATTTCCCCCTTTTTAGATCATTTATAACCGTCAAAAACCATATCAAGTTGTAACCTGGCGAAGAAGTACGCCCTAGACCGTAAAGCTACACCACTTGTGTCTTCAACTTTTGTGTTTTCCATTTGTTTAATGTTTTACGTGGGTTTACGCGACAAATGAAAATTATTATGCTTTCTACTTGACGTAAAGCTATGTTGTGAGCCGTAGGGCTACGCCACTCCACATCTCAGTTTCTTGATTTTCATAATTTCCATCACAAACATACTCAGTTTCTTGATTTTCATAATTTCCATCACAAACATGCTCAGTTTCATGTGCTTTAAGCGTACCGTCTGCAACATGTAAAAACATTGAAAGTACTTTGTTTTTACATATTACTTGTACTAAAAATACATATTAGATGTTCATTTCATTCATCCAATTCGCACATATCACCCTCCTTAAGTTAGGTTTTGAACCTGATCGAGACCTAAAATATCTCAAACTCTAACCATCACCCCATACCATTGTGTTTTTTCTGTTTTGATTTGCCACTCGTTACTAAACTTTGGTTAAAGAGATGAAATAAATCATCGAAAGAACAATTAAGCCATAAATTAACTTCCATTGAAGATAATTGAACGAAAGAGTTTCATAAAAATTCTTGTAAAATCAAGAATGAAGCTTTTCATTTGGTACATGCCAGACCAATATATCCATAGATGACTATATACATACCGTTATAAAAAAGCTAAATGGAAAATAAGATGCAACCACACTCTCTTATTGCATTATAATACGTGTAGTAGTAGGGAACATGTATTGGTTTCAGACTTTGTGCAACCTAAGGTCATCATTTCTTTTATTCGTCTGGACAAAAAATTATTATATGTATCTTTCAGATGAAATTGTCAATTATGTAAATCAACTAATTTAGATTGATACAACAATAAAAAGATTTATCATTGTTAAATATTCACAAGATCCCGTTGTTCAAAAAAACTTGACTGGAGTCTTATAAGGTAACTGTTTCTACCGTACGTAACTAATGTCTTGAATGAAAGATCACAAGAAGATGTCCATCGATCATGGGGGACGAAGAGTCTTTAGAGCATGAAGACAATCTTGTGTTCTTTCTACATTTTCTTTAGAGCATGAAGACAATTTGTGTTTTGAAGATAACTCCCAGATTTTGATCCATTACGAGGTACTAAATTTTGGAATAGAAATCTTTCTCAGAAATCAATTGAGGGACAAAATGAAAAGGACTGTGAAACTAGTTATTTTATCATCCTCCTACGGTCGACCAAAAATTAAGATGAAACCTTCATTCGTGTTCAAGCGAATGTGGTTCAACTAGCCCACAAAATGTGAAGGACATACAAAGGAAAATTGTGAAGTTCACATGGTTCATGCACCAGCAATTAGCCCAACAGATTACAAATGATAAGGGTAAAGGCCCAATAAGTGATGATTTTGTGGAAGTGAAAAACAAGAGAAAGAAGAACCGTAAGCCCAAGCCCATGTCGCATGCTGAAGACCAAGTTGATATTGGATGGGCATAGTGAGCCAGGCCCATCTACACTGCATGATTCGGCTGGGCCTGCAAGGATATAATCAACAGTGGAGGTATATAAGGCCCGTTTGGTTCACAGAAATCTCATGAATAAGAATTGAAATTGAAAAATTTTCCAACCAAAATCATGATTGGTTGGTAAACGGATGAAATTGGAATTGGAAAATTTTCCCTCATTCCTTGGAATTCACATTTGCTTCACTTACTTATGGAATGTTTAACAATCCAATGGAATATTCAAAATTAAAATTCCAATTTCACTCAAAATTGACCAACCAAACACGTTATCAATTTTAACAAGGATCCACTTCCATTTACAATTGCAATTCTTTAGCAAAACATTCTGCGAACCAAACGACCCTAATAGTTTTTCTATCTTGGATGACTCTACTCAACATGAACACAATATGGATGATTATTATAATGGAAACACAAAGTTGTGGGATAGTGAAAAGCAAGAAGCTCATCGATGTTTTCTCCAAAACATTGACTCCATCTAACATATATAGTAGATGGTCCGAGGCACAACAACAATATTTTAACAATCTAGGAGTGGATCATAATATAGTCAAGTGAATGAAAAAGAAGACCACTATAATGCTAAATCTAATGATGTAGCATCAGAAATTGGGGATCGCTTATTGTTTAGCCCTAATTAATTAAGTTATTCTCTTATTTTACTCGATGCACAGAATTTTTAATTGCTAATATGTCAAATTTGTAAGCTTGTTTGTTACAAATATGTTAATTTTGCTAATATGTTAAAATCTTGTTAATTGGGGATAGCTGTAAATCAACATAGCTTGTTAATAACTGTTACAGTTATTCAAATAAAATCAAAAGTGGAAGTACGAATAGGTCATTCTAAAAGAGAAAAATTAAACTAGAAGCGTTAATTGATCACAAAGAGGATCATTATTATAATTCATAACAACCACGAAAGATAATAAATAACGAATGAGAAAATGATTTAAGTGAGAAGGCTTATAATAACTAATACTAATCCCATAGAGCTTTAGTATCTTATAAGTTCAAGAGTAAAATGTCATTTTTATCTCTAACGTTTTATTAAATTTACCATTTCAATCCAAATTTTTTTTTTTTGTTATTTCAGTCACTGTAGTTTACCAAATGTTGTCATTTTCATCCACTCCATTAACTCCGTTAAGATCTCGGTTAAATATGAGTGTATTTAAGTCTTTTTCAACACCCTAATTATCCAATTAAAACAAATTAAACAATTAATATTCAATTAAAAGTAAAAGAAAAATATGAAGCGACTAGTGATACCGGACGCTTCAATTTAAAAGTTTTGACTAACGCTAAGTCATGTTGTTCGATTGAGATATGTTGTGGAATTGTAATTGATCTTCACGTTTTGTTCAAACGTGCACCGTTGTTCGATTGAGATATACTATTGACACATTTTGTTTCATTGAGGTCTGTTGTTGTCACGTTCGAACAAACGCGACAATAGCAGACTTCAATCAAATAAAGCGTGACGACAGCAGACCTCAATTCCACAGCAGACCTCAATCGGATAAAAATACACGTCAAAACAAAATGTGAAGGTTAATTGAAATCTCACAGCAGACCTCAATCAAACAACATGAGTTAGAGTTAATCGAAACTTTTAAATTGAAGCGTCTGGTCTCACTAGTCGCTTCATAACTTTTTTAGTTTTAATTGAATGTTAATTGATTAATTTATTTTAATTCGATAATTAAAGTGTTGAAAAGACTAAAATACCTTCCTATTTAACGGAAATTTTAATGGAGTTAGTAGAGTGGATGAAAATGGCAACATTTGGTAAACTATAGTGACTGAAATGGCAAAAGAAAAGTTTTTGGATTAAAATGACAAATTCAATAAAACGTCAGGGACGAAAATGACATTTTACTCTAAGTTCAAAGTTATGGCCACCTAGCTATGTTTTTCACATTGGTTATAAGTAAACACCAAAGCAAGCGAGTTATACCAAAACTAGGGACGTGCACATGTCTAGCAAATTCTGTTCGATTTTACCATATAACCTAAACATAATCGAAAATTTCAGCTATCTGAAATTTTTAATCAATTGATTTGGTTAATTTTGAATATTAGTTAAACATACAAAATAGTTCAAATTCTAGACAAGATCAATATGGTTTCTTGGGCGTGCTACTCGAGTACTCGGATCAATATTTTAAGGATACAATTTCTTGTTATGTGGCAGGCTGATCTTAAAGTAATTGATAAAGTTGTTTGTTTTGTGATCTTTATTTACCTTTAGGTCATGGGTGCAAGCCAATAAAAACATCATGCACAAAAATATAGAGGCAAGATTACGAACATAAAGTTGCAAATTGATTTGGCCCCTTCCCAGTGCCTCTCAAGCTATAGTTAAGTCGAACACTGATTACATCTTTTTAAATTATTGTCATGTGGTGATGTTAAGAAGACCATCTCAAGCGTGAGTTAAGTTGGTTATATCATTTTAAATTCTTGTCATGTGATGATTTTTGTGTAATCATATGCTACTTTCACACCTAATATAAAGTTCCATTTTGTAAATGCTGCCTATATGTAAGAAATTTTGGCATCAATGTAATATATATAGAAGTATAGATATATTGTTTTTAAAATATTTTGTAAACGCAGCATATACTATTTTGAAATATTACCTTTACTTTAAGTTAACTATTTTGAAATATACCTTTACTTAATGTTAATTGTTTTGTTTTTTAGTGTAGCTCGGCCATATGGGTTCTATGGTTTAAGTTAATTCAGTTGCGGTTATGTTATTCGGTTGATTTGCCCATCCCTATCTTGACATCAGGCATCATAGTTACATATTATAAGAGATCTAGCACCCTTGGTGCAATGAGTGCAACTCATGCATTTCATGTCATATGAACTCTAGGGACGTAGATCTGACTACGACATGAAATGTTTAAAATGAAAAGAATGAACGTTAGAAAGAGTTTTCAAGTACTCACTCGACAAACATTAATATAAAATCCTAAACACATTATAAGTTACACCTTATAAGTTCAATGTAACACTCTACAAGTATGTTATCATGGTTTTAAAATAATTCCAAAGTTATTCGGTTGGGTCATAAAATAGGTATTACTAATAGCATTTAATTAAGGCGCATCCCCTCTGGTTCTATGTGTAACTCACACATCCACAGGGCATAGATTACAACTATGGCTATAAATAAACCGAATGTTTAACGAACAGTTCGTAAACCGTTCGATGGAAAGTTCATTTACATTCGATCGTTTAATCAATGAACAAACACGAACAACAAAATTTTGTTTGTTTTAGTTAAACGAACGAACATAAACAGAGATTGCGTTCGTTCATTTATATTCGTAAACGTTAGATAATGTGTTCGTTTACATTCGTCTGTCTTCATTCATTTAAAAGTTCTGTTTGTGATAATTATGTTAAATATTTATTTATTTTTTGTGGATATTACGTAATGTTTGTGATTTTAATTATAAAATCAATATATGATGATTTGTATTTGTTTGTTTTAGGAACCTTCATTTGTGTTCAGTTATGTTTATGAATATTTGTGTCTTCTCTTGTCTTCGTTTGTCTTTGTTTCCGTTCGGTAAATGTTCGTGGATAGTTTATTAATATATTTGTTTATTTACCGAATGAACACGAAAAGAAATCTCGTTTAGTAAACGTTTATATACAAGTTATTTTTTTAATCCCTAAATTTACAACATAAATAAGTAAACAAAAAAGGAAAATTTTATTAGCATCATTCTTTTCTCTTAGTTTAAGAAACTTGATATTTGTTGACGGTTGATTGATCGATAAAAATATATGGCGCCCATATTTGAAAGTAATCCCAAAACAACACGCAAAATATCTTTTTACCAACCAAAGCATGGAGGGAGCGCACTTCAAACGGTTGATGATTATCTTTGAACCTTTTGCAAACAACAAAATAACATTTCAAACCATACATCTAATATTATACTTATTAAAAACCAAAATGTGTTGATAAGACGTGCTCCCCAAATAGTAATGGTTCAATGCCAATCATAATTCAAAGGAATTAGATGTATTTGATTTCATGATGAAAAATGATATTTTATGTTTTCAAAACACAATTTAAATTGAACAATTACAAGATTTTACAATATCTTACTACAAAATCAATAAAAAGAAGTTACAAAAGAGGGTTAAAGTGAAAACTTCAAAAAGTCAGTAACTTTTTTAACTCCAAATGCTACTCTAATCTTAGCACGCCATAATTAAATTACATCAATCCGTCTAGTGATTGAAGCTTCTAGTTACACGATAAACATTAGTATAAATTTAAATGTAGATGAGTAAATTACCATACTGAAAGGCAAAAAATAATAAAAGACTAAAGTGAAACACCAAATCCATTCAAAAATTGGCCCTCTTTTATTAATTTTGAATAAAAGGGAAACCATTCCATATCCCAAAATACCCTCCCACCCCTTTTTCACCAAAAACAAACCCATACTTCAAAAATATTATTATTTACCCCTTACACTTCTTCCTTCAACCAAAACCTACCCCCAACAAAAGTTTTTCACATTCCTACCCTTCCTTTATTAATAATTCTTCATTCTATCCTACAACTACTATCTATCATCTTCAATTCTCTGAAACAACACATTTCAACCTTCAATACGTCCATTCTTGAGGCAGAACAACCTCCGGTGACCCCACATTGGTGGTGCTCCGCCGCTGCGACGCCACCATCACGGCGGTCCGGCGAGCCATCAGCAGCTCTGCAAGGTCGTCCCGTTTGAAGTTGTTTTGTGATGATGGTGGAAGATGATACTGTTGAACAAATCCGCCATTGATGTTTGATTGTTGTTGTGGTGGTGGTGGTGGTTGATTGATGATGGGGCTCATGTTCTTGTTGAACGATTGAGGTATACCAGCTGCTGTTTGAAATTCAAGAAGATGATTATGAAGATGATAATGATGATGAAGATGAACAGTGATTGAAGGATATGAAATGTGAATTTAAAAGTGGAATTGATGAGATGGGGACAAAATACATCATCGGAAACTTGTTTCAGTTTTGAAATTTCGTTTGACCGAAAAATTAATCGAATGTAGACAAACATTAAACAATAATCATTAATCATTAATCATACCCGGTGTTTTCTTCGATTCCGGTGGGAGATTACAGTAGCTTCGTGGCAAAAACACGCCGGTGCCGGAACGTTCTTTCTTCACTGCGGCGATACGACGGCCGCAACCGCCGGAAACAGGTGGTGGTGGCAGTGGTTGTTGACGGCATTGGGTTTCAACGGGAAGCGGAGGCCATGCAGGCGGACGGAGCAGCACCGGAACGGTGGTTTTGGTTCCACACCAACCACCGCAGCTGGAGTTAACGCCACCAGCAACTCTCCGGCGGAACTGGTGGTGCCGGAGAAACTCTTCGTTTTCAAAGTTGGGAAGATGATGATGGTGTTGGTGGTGAGAGAGTGGAGCTCCGGGAAGACGTGGGGCTCCGATGAGACCTCCGGTAGCCAAAACGGCGTCGTTGACGGTGTTCATCTTCATCTTCATAGTCATCTCCATCTTCATCTTCATCCTTGCGATTTCCCCTGCGGCAGCGTACACCAGATCCTGATAATCCTCCTCCGGGGGAGCAAACGGCGTAGCCGGAGAAGAACGTACACGTGTACCGCCGGAAACATTCCGGCCAAACCTCATCTCCGGCGAACCAGAAAAAACCCTCGTCGTCTACCCAAACGAAAAACGAAGAACAACCCAGATTAGCAAATCAAAAACAAACACAAATCACGTAAACAAACAGCACTAATTTCGTAAACAAAAACCTCGAGACGATGAGCGATTTGCAGGCGATCTTGTAACGAAAGGGAGCGAGTGAAACGGTGAGTCAACCCAGTGATGTTCATGTTCTCGTCATCGTCGCTCTCTGACTCGGTGGAAGATGAAGAGGTGAAGTCGTACGGGCGGTGGTGGTGGTTGGTGGTGATGTCGCCGGAGATGAGGAACTCCGGCGAGAGGGTGGTGGTGAGGGCGGCGAGAGTGTCAGACATTTGGGGAACGGGGGAAGTGAGTTGAGTGAGTTGAGAGTGAGTTTGATGGATGGGGGAGATATAATAATGATAATAATGAAAGGGGAGATGGAGGTTTAAATTTAAATTGAAATTAAAATCGGTGATTAAAGAAATTGAAGAGAGTGGAGGGAATGTTCATGAGACAGAGTTGCTTATTTCAGGGTTTTTTTTGTTATTGTATTGCGTAACAAGATATTATTTTTGTAATAGTTTGTTTTGACGTCTACCAGTGTATTGGATGGGTTAGTCGTACGTCAGCTAAGCAATTAACCGTTTTAAAAAAGTTAGTTTTTTCTCAAGTTTTATTTAGCTACTGAGAGTCTTGGTCTTATGATGTATATTGGTATATGTTTAGTGGTAGGTTTAGAAAATTGGTTGAAATATCTTTAAGAGCACCCTAATGGATTGTTTTTGGAGGCTTCGTGATTGTCGTGACGCAGAACGGTGGGAATGTCTATAAAACAAACGCTTGAAAACATATTGTGAGAGAGGATAGGAGAGGAGAGAGGGTGCGTCTGTAGACATTCTTACATTTCATTGTGGAAGTAATTATGTGTATCCGTTCGTCCATAGATTCAATGGAGATGTTTTTGGTAAAGGAGTAAGTAAAGCACTACGTTGTTTTGGTGAGTCTCGGTTAAAATTAATTATAGATGGAAAGTATATTGTAAACATATAGGTTTAAATGAAATCATAGATTTGGATCTTAAATCATTGTGTTGTGGAAAAGATTCCGAAAACAATGCCGACGGGTACCAACTTTTACCGTCTTTGGTTGATAATATGTGATTAAATATGGAATGGAGATCCTTTTGTAATAAATCACACTCATTTGACAAGTTAAAGTGAGGAAAATATGTAATCATAAACATAATTCACTCAAATTTATGTTTATTAATTATTATGTAGAATATTTATATTTAAGATAACATACAAAGTTATTTCTTATGTATAAATATTAGATAAAAACGATGTAAGCAAACAATTATATTAAATTTATGCAATAAGTTTTAGAATTCCCTATATGTTTAAAAACAACTTCAAACAAATAATAACTTAGGACATTTTTGGTAATTTCACTCCGTATTGATTACGTGTCATTCCTTTTATTTGATTGCAAAGCCTAAATTCATGTCTCTCCACTTTCTTTCTACCGGTGTATGGTTGGCGGTGCGGTCGGTACGGCGGTGGTTATGGCGTTTGGTTTCGGAGTTGGTTTTCTGGTGGCTGCTAGCAGTGGCTAGGGCTAGCTTCGTCGTTGCTCGCCATAGCGGTGGCGATTTGGTCCCTTAGAGGTCTGTGTCGTCAATCATTATTGTGGTTGTGGTTGTTAAAAAGATGGAGACGGGGAATGGGGAGACCTGTCGGGTTGCGTCGCTGTGTTAGGGCTGTGGTTGCCGCTCAGATCTGACGAGTTGAGACTTGGCTTGGCTTGGCTTGGCCATTGCATCCAGAGACGACGAAGGCGATCGCGGTTTCGGCTTGGCTGCCGTCTCCTGCGGTCGACGGTTCAGGTTGTAGAGAGTAAATAAGTGGATGCGATTGTTTGTGGTGTTGGCGATGGCGGCGGCGGTTGCCGCTCGGCTTGGCCGCCGCCTCTTCACCTCCTGTGTCGCCGGCGTTAGGGTCTGATCGGTGGTTGCATATCGGTTGTTTGATGCTCATGTTTGGTTGTCTGGTCACCCCGTTGGCGATGTCTATCTACTCCTCTGTTTGGTACTCTGGTTTGACACACGGTGATGGTGCGTAGTTTACTACGACCATCTTGGCGTTTGGGTTAAACTGTCCACAGCTTGTAATGATGGAGATTTAGTGTCGGCGATGATGATGAGAAAAACCTCATTTGAGTCTTATTGATGTTTTCATGTTCTCCGGTGGTATCATGTTACTATTCCCGGTTTTCTTCGGTTTATTGATTAGTTGTTTCTGTCGTTGTCAGTTGCTTTGACGAGACTATCGTTAACTGTCTGCAGCCGCAACCAAACACCTATTCAGAGCCAAATAGTTATCTTAAAACGTTTTAGTTTGTCCATTACGCGCGCAACCCGCGTGAATGTATAAACTAGTTATATTAAATTGATCATTATGCATATATACAATTAAATAATATATAGGAATACATTGGGTATACAATTTTAATTTTAACAAATTACTACACAGTTTTATATTAACCTTTGGTACTTGAACCTTTTAGATAATGTATTCACCTATCACCCATCACAAAAAGCACATGTAATACAATTAACGGGCATCTATTGTGAAAAATTACAACATATATTAACAGTGGCGGAACCGGAACCAGAATTTTTATCTTGGGGGTCATTTTTCTGATGATTTGGCTTATAACGAAACAACATATAAAAAATTTTGGGTTGTATGTTTAGATCGGATCGGGTCAAAATAAACATGATTAAATTGCATTGAAAATGTTAACAAATATACAATGCCAAAAAAATAATGTTTTGAAACCGAAGCGATTGCCTAATGTTCTAACTTCTGTGAGTGATCATTAGTCTTTTGTATCTGATACTTTTGGTTTTATTGCGTCCGAGATTGTGAAACTACTTAGTGTAGTTCAACGGGTCATGTATAGAAATATTTCGATCCCAAAATGTATTAATTTAATTTTTAAAATACTTAATTTTGTTATTTAAAAAAGACTAACGACTTACACACTTTTTATTTCGGTGTAATAGAGTTAATATGGTATTTAATTTAATTAAGTAATTGGACTAAAGAATAAGAAAAAATACTAAAAAACACTATATTGGTGTAACTCAGTCTCAATCATACGATGTTAAGAGACAATCTAACTTAAAAACCCAACCGCCTCGTTTATAAGAGACTAGTTAGAGCATTTATATTCTACTTTTCATCTCTATCTCTATAACTACATTGAAATCATTATTTTTTCTCTCTCATTTTTAATTAAATAATGCCTTTTCAATACCTTTATCATTTAGGTGGTGTTTGTTTTTTGTCAGAAGTACTTCCTGACCTCTTTTGTCTAAGCCGTACAGACCACGCGCAAACGTTAAGGTCTGCGGACTGTTTGTTTTTCAGAAGATCTTTCATTAAAAAAGGTCTTCCTGAGGTCTGTATGAGACAGACATGGACCATCCACTTCTGCAATCTTCTACCCTCTTCTCATTCTTCACCATCAGCCACACACCCACCCTCCACCGCCACCGCCGGCCCACCCGGTCATCTGTTGACGAAATTGAAGCGACGATGAACCTAACCCTCAAGAACCAAACAAAATTTCACCTTTAATCGAAGGATACGATACGAGTTGCAGAGGTCCGACGACGAGAACGAACGTGCGCATTACATCTAAGTAGCATTTGAGGTAATCTGCTAATGAAAACTTCACCTTCGGTTGAATTTTGTGAACAATAACGTGTCTATAGAACAATAGCTCGATGAATACGTAGAAGAGGGGGGTGAGAGTGAATACGACGAAGAGGAAGAGAATGTTGTGGCAGTAGATGAAGTAATCGGACTAGGTGGCGGTGTAATTGAACCATAAGGTTTCAGCGGCGGTGAGAGGGCGGCCGACGGCGGCCTCGGCGTCGTGCACGGTGGCGTACGGCAGCATTTTCCGGTGCCGGAGAGATGGGGATCGGCGGCGAAGTGTTCGGTGTTGTTTTTGTTGGGGAGAAATGGTATATATGGAAGTGATGGTGGTGAATCACTTGAATCGTGTAGGTGTCTTTTTCATTGGTTATAGTTTTTGTCTCGCTATATATTTTCTTTTAATTGTGTTTGTATTTGAGGGCTGATTTGGTTGTGGTGGTGGTGGTGATTTGAGTATGGTGGTGTTTTTAGTCTGCAGATGTTAAAAAACAAACATTCTTTTTCTTACAGACTGCAGACGTTTAGTCCATCTCTTCTCCTACAGATGTCTGCAGATGTGGTCCGCAGACTGCAGACATTTTCCTGCATAAAAAACAAACAGCACCTTAGTTTTTCTTTCTTGTCTACTCACAACCACTTTCAAAAAATAATAAAGAAAAATAATGTTTTATCAAATATAGAGATAAACAGTAACATGTTCTCTATCTTCCACTCATAACAACTTAAAATCATTTTTTATAATAAAAAAAATTCACTCACAAATATATAAATAGTGAAATGTGAATGCTCTTATATAATTATCATTTCTAAGAGTATTAACGTGTAATATTAATAATGTAACTCTATTCAACACAATTAGTATACAATACGTTTATAGGTTTATCTTGGTATCAAAACCAAGTTCCTTTCAAAACCAAAGTTTCCATCACATGACATACGTCTCATTGTATAAAGTAAAATCATTATAAAATGTTATTTTTGTAAAATAACTAATATTAAGCACCTATCGTTGCAGGAGCGTAAAACCATACTAAGTAACGCTAATGTCACACAACCGTCAGTGATCACCAACACCGGAAAATCGTATTAAGAATAAATAAAAACAAAAAAAAATAAAACTTTACGGAAAGTAGACGTAAAAACATTGAACCCCGCACATGAAATGTAAAACATCAAAACAATAACTTAGGTGGTGTTTGTTTTTTGTGAGAAGTACTTCCTGACCTCTTTTGTTTGCGTCGCGCAGACCACGCGTGGACGTTGAGGTCTGCAGACTGTTTGTTTTTTGGAAGACCTTTTATTAAAAAAGGTCTTCCTGAGGTCTGCATGAGGCAGACATAGATCATTCACTTTTACAATCTTCTAACCTCTTCTCATTCTTCAACATCAACTTTGACCCAAACCTCTTCCCCCCCCCCCCCCAACCCACCAAGATCGCAGCCGCCGGCCACCGCAACGACCACAGCCACCTCGCCCTGCCGCCCGCCCCCCTTCAGCCATCGCCACCGCAGTGCACCGTCGATCGCCGCCCTCTACAGCCCTCATCACCGCCCCCTACAGCCCTCGTTGTCGCCCCCTAGCAGCCCTCCCGTCGCCGACCTCCACCAGTGCAGCCCGTCGCCCTTCGCCATCTTGTTTAACTTGTGTTTTGGTGTTGTTATTTGGTTTAGTAATCTGGGGCTGCGTTTATGAAGTTGATTTTGGGAGCAAGTCGCTGGTGAATGATGGGGTTTGATGTTGGGTTGTTGTTGGGGAAGATGAGTAGTGGTTTAAATACATCTGAGTACTCTTCGGTGGTGTTGATGAACTTGTTTGTTGATCTTCTTTGTGCTTGTATTATAATTGGGCATCTTTTGGAGGAGAATCGATGGATGAATGAATCAATCACTGCACTTGTGATTGTAAGTATGATTGGGTTGGTTAATTCATTCTGTTTGTTGTATTGTATGTACATCAGTTATTAGATTTGGTTAATTCATGGGTTGGATTATTATAGTTTGTGATTTGGTTTAAGTTTTTTGTTTGATTTGGTTTAAGGTAAGGTTTGATTTGGTTTAATTACAGACTATTTTTACAGTCTGCAGATGTTAAAAAACAAACAGTCTTCATCTTGCATACTGCAGATGTTTGGTCCACCTCTTCTCTTGCAGATGTCTGCAGATGTGGTCCGCAGACTGCAGATAATTTGCTGCAGAAAGAACAAACAGCACCTTAGTCGATCTACGACTGTGCGTTGTGACGGGACCGTTAAATGGAAAAAAACAGGCATGAAAACGTTGAACCACATGTCCGCGTTGCGGTCTGTTAACTCGTAAAATTTAGACCGGACGTAAAACGAAAAATATATAAAAAATAAAAAGTATAAGAGACCAAAGTTGAAAATGAAAAATTATAAATGTTAAATTGTAAAATATATATGTAAAAATAGTGGGGTTAAAAGTAAAAAATTAAAAAAACAAATAAAAAATAACTACAACCCACTAAAACTAAAATACAAACCATATTTTGTCAAAAAAATTGCTAATTAGTAATATATATCATGAGCAACAATTACAATGAAACTAACATAAATCTTATCATTGTGCAATCTGCATTGGAAAAAAGTAGCATATTGTATTGAAGAGTAGAAGGAAAGATTGTACCCTGCATTGAAGGGTTGTATAGTTAGCTTAAACACTTGTACTACTTTTAACCACTTGTATGTCACACAATCTCAAACATAAAATTCTTGTACCTTATGTTTAAACTATTATAAAACACTGTACATCCACTTGATAATTGTAATAGTATATATATTGTATTTCAAATTATTCATTCATGAACAATAAGTCCCATGAAAAATGGAAAACATGTAATCTTGAAGCGAAAAAAAAAAGTATTTTTACTTGACCATATTGTTTATTGGATATCTTGATGATAATGATGAATGTTTGAATAATATGTCAACCATCATAATCTAAAAAAAAAACATTAGGCTAATGATATTGTTGTGGCCAATCCGACAACAAAAAAAGTGAAATAAAGAGTAATAATAATTAATTTTCTGTTAAATTTTAGTCCTTTTCACTTTGGACACATCCAAAAGTCACGACTTTTCAAACAAATTCCACAACGTCATTGGAGATTTTTTAGAAAACAGAGCTACAAATTCATTATTAGCGATTGAAATTTCAGCCAATGATCCCTTGGTCTAATGGTTTAAAAGGGAGGTGGGAAGTTTTTGCTTCTTTTGAAGGTCATGAATTCAATCTCTGACATGAACATATTTACTAACTTGGTATTACTAACTTAATAACAATTAACTCGGGTTTAAAAAAAAAAGCAATTGAAATTTCATGGTTACGTTTTATATCACTTTTGCAACCGATTATTTGTATTTTCCGTTGTATGTATAAATCAAAAGAACGTTAAACGCGACCCAAATCAAACCTCAAGAAACCAGGTACCCAAGTCATTTTAAATATAAGACACTATAATCCGAATCCATAAGAGAACGTCATGTGCTTCCTTGTGATGGTAAGAGTTGAGGACATAGTGGATACAAAGACATGTATGAATATGGTTACATAGAAGGGGATATGTGCTAGTAGAGTAGACGAGTGTCAATCTTAGCATCAATGATAAATATCATTGTATGTTATCCGATTTGGAATTGGCTTAACCATCGAGGTTAAAGCCAATATTCATAACAAAGAATTCATACGTTGGTTTCGTGTGCTCGTGTTTTGAAATTTTGTGTAGATCTCAGTTTCCATCAAGCGATTTGTCGAAAAGGTACGTGTCTGACTGACTGGGATGACACCGTCAAGATGACTTGTGTTAGCGACATCCCACCAGCATGATGCGCGGTTCCAATCTTAAGAACTAAAAGTTATTTTCCTTAAAGTCTATCATTCAACTTTTATCACTTTAATTGATTACTCATCATATTTTTTTACTTGCTATGTTTATAAAAGAATTGAATACTTTACTTCTGTTTTATAGTTAAACTGAAGGGTATCTAAATTCATATACCATGTAAAATTCAGTAAAAAATAGACTGCAGTTTACAGTAACTATAAACAATATTGTATCAATTTATATACTTTAGCTTAAAAAGAGACAATTTATTAAAGATAAACCCAAGAAACCTGAAACTTGACTATGGTGTGTGGTGACAAAAAGTGAAAACACGAAATAAGGGACCGCACATCCATCATCTGCCGAGGTTAAAACGGTTGGTGTCTATCCCAAAAATAAAAAGAAACCGTACGACCAATAATTAATATCCGGATTTCAACCAAGATCCTTCAATTGGATTTATTATTATTCCCGCCAAAACCAGACAATAGTCATAAAGTAAAACCTTAAAATGGTTTTGAACATGTAAGAAGATGGTTTGTCTAAAAATAGTTACTATGTCCTTAGGAATTGCTTTTGTTTAAAGTTTTATGGTTTTGTGCGAATTGTGTATCGGATATAATATAGGGTTGAAACATTGGATAAATTAGTTGATCGAACAATTAAGATTTTTAAACGTTTGGTTGGCACAGTTTGATTGTTATAACCATTTGTAACTAGTTAATTATAACCAAGTTAGGTGGAAACTTTGATTCATTTTCTACCAAACTTTCATCCAATCTTGATCGAAACCAAAGTTGACACTTATAGTATTCACAATAGATTCTTTATTTTATACGAGTATGTATCTTATATTATGCAAGATAATTGTGAATAGATAATAGAAAAATTATTACTATTAATTTATCTTATATGGAAAAACACGTTACAACTCTTATAATTTTTTTAAATATTTTTTATAGTGGTTGTGAGTGGATAATAGATTAAAAATAATGATTAAAATATAAAAAAAGTATTATTTAATTGAAAGTAATATAAAGAAAATAGTGTTTTTAATGTAAATATAAGAATGAGTATGAGAAAGTTAATATGAATGCTTTTACAACCAAACTAACTTCAGCTTGACCCCGGCCAAGTGTTTTACCCCTTGGACCCACTAGGGTTTGTCACCCCTTGGACTCGGGCCAAAGGTTTAGGCACCTCCTAAGGGCATGTGGTCAACTGGATCTTTAATCTTTGAAATCATAATATTTTCAAAACAAGTGTGTATCTCTCACTTCCAAGTTTGATATTTGATGGTTGATTATCATCTCATATTTGATCATTAAGTAATCCAACTACCTAAACTATATAGCTTTATGACACTAAAATCACCAACACCAACCGAGACTTTGATCCCAATTGTATGTTTATAAATGACCCCGATGTTAATTGAGTCACTTAACGAAAAATTCATTTACGTGACAAACAAACAAACGTGAGTAAAAATCAGTGAAACAAGGAACATTACGTTGGTAAAGATGGAAAGGCAAATTAGGGGTGTGCACGGTGCGGTTCGATGTGGTTAAGAGCATTTTCGAAACCGAAACCGCAACCGTGGTTAATACGATTTTCAAAACCGATACTTCAGTTAACCACACTTTGGTTAACCGTTGGTTGTGGTTAACTTTGGTTAATTTCAGTTAATTAACCAATCTATTTAACATATGCTTTTAAACTAAAATTTTAACTAATAAATTATTATCAGGCTATATTTGAACCAACTTTATAAGGATGCTCACGATAAGGTTTGTTTTTAAGGTCCCACCAAAACCTAAACCGAAGTCAGAGTGTGCATATAACAATGCGTGCACGCATCTTGCATTACTTCTACTTTTTAGGGGTTAATTCTATACATAACGGAATCTCACTATGTAAATATATTTTTATAAATGTAAATTAAAAAGGTTAACATATGAAATTCTAGTAAAATCATGAGGAGTATTCTAGCTTTTTTGCACATTAGTGTCATTCAGTTCGGTGCCGTTAATTCGGTTAATTTGTACACTAAAACCGAAACCGAACCGCAATGTGCAGTTAATTGGTTATGCCTTAACTGAACCGTCGGTTATTGTTCAGTTCCGTTAATTTGATTCGGTTAATACGGTTAATTCGGTTATAGTTCGGTTAAATCGGTTAAGTGCTCACCCATAACACAAATATTAAAGAACCATCTGATATTTTATTGAAAAAACCTAGGATGAAAAAAACATAACATAAAAAGATGAAAGTATTAAATAGTAAAATATTTATTAAGATACGGACTACGCTATCCCTACTCTAAGTCCCCTCATTTATAGATTGCTGGACCACTATAAAAAACTTTAAAAGAAAAGAGCATCGAAAAATATTTGAACCAACTATCAGTAATCAAATAGTTGTCGCTATCAAACTCGTTTATATACACATAATTTAGTTCGTTAATTCTGTTTCATATTTGTTTGGCTCCAATGAATATTCAAGTTGAATTTGAGTTGAAGAGAGGTTATTTGTATAAAAAACTTGAGTTCGTTTCGCTCCGGGTTGATTTATCTTATGTAACTCGTTTTTAGCTCATATAAAGTAGATCATTTTCTTGTGTACTGATAGTTTAATACGATATTATTTAACTCTTATATAACTTAAGATTGTTGTTAATTCATAATTTAAACTTTTATAAAAATAAATATACGGAGCATCCAAACTTATAAAGACAACCTAACTCGTCGAGCCACGAGCTGCATATATATAAGCTCAGTTGGATATATGGAGTCGAGTTGGCTCTAATCCTATACAAGCCTCCAGTTGGGTTAGAGATTTATTTCTTATCGATTACTGAATATTAACATCTAGTTATTATATGATTTTCTTAACTTGTAATTGTGAGTTGGAGACATTACATGAGTAACATAGTTTTAGAGGAACGTATTAAGATGATTAGACCATATGATGATGTTAATGAAGACATTTACATAGAATAGAATAGAACGTATTATTCATGAGAGATTTAAAAATATATTATTGTAATATTAGGTTAATTGTTAAATGTAACTTATAAACACTATACAACAACCTTTTTATATCATGTTTGTATGACTAAACAGAAAAGAAGATTGAATATTAACATCAAAATAGCGGTAATGTTTGCATATTTCATTTGAATTTCAGTTTGTAAATTTTCATATCATGGAATATTATTAGAAAGAGCACTTTAAAACTTTAAAAAATGGATAAGACTTCACATACAAATATTTTAACTTTCATGCTGTCACCTGGGACATTGTAGGCCTCCCACGGCTCAAAAGTCCTTCTAAGTACAATATTTTCTGGATGTACAGATTTATTTTTCATCATTTAGTATACTATCACTAAAAGATTATAATATTAGGTATCTTTAATTTTATAAAAAATTAAGTTTCATAATTAGCTTTATCAACACTAATAACTAATGATAATGACTTCAAATTATTAAACTCGATTCATATGTTAATAAACTTTAAAGTTTAAATACTTGATCAATAATTTAAATTAAAACTTGACAAAGTAAACTACAAAATGAAGTATTTCTTTAACTGTGATAAGTCGCTACCGGAAAACTTATAGTTCTAACGAAGATGAAGCACTAAAAACGATGATGAGACATCAAAATTAAAAAATGACTATTTTTAATGAATTTTATATTATTCTTATTTTTAGAATTAAAAAATTGGAATAATTAGTTGGATTTTATGTTGCTATTTGTCTTCTTAAATGTCTTTTTCTTAGATATTATCTTATTAATAACTAGTTTATAAAATACTTTTAACCTGAATCAGTCCTGAACGAATATATTGTAACTGGCTCCTATTATCCATTACACCATACCAGCTCCAATCCAAACCATTCCAACTTGAATGGGTCTAGGGTCTCTGCTCGTCTCTATCATCACTTGCTAATCAACAAGATTAAATAAAATCTAACTTGTATTTAAAACTAAGACTTCTATTGTAGTGACTCAACGCCTTATCACTAGGTTACTCGTTAAACGTTTTAAAAGTTTGATGCAATTGTTGGCAGTGCCCAGTGGTGAACCCGATGCATGTACATCTGAAAGATTTAATAACTTTTAGTATAAAAATTAATAAATTTGTTTCTTTTAGTTTAGTTTTGATCAAAATGACGATACTGTGACCGGAAAAAAAGTTTTTTTCTTAAAAGATGGAAACACATTTTGTTTGATTCAAAGTCAAAAGTTTAACCCTTTATATTGTCTACTGTCAAGAAATCTTGACTACGCCATTAATAATGAGGCTAGCTCACATGAGGTATAAGCTTCTTAGGTGGAGATCCCACGTTTAATCTTGGCAAAAATATAATTAAAAGGTGTAGTTAGAAGCATTAGTAGTTATGACTATTAAAAAAGTAAAAAAAATATGTTATTATTCTTTTTATTTTCGAATATTGCCTCAGTCAACAGTCGTTTTCAAATAAGGTATATATGTGCAGCAGCTCTTGTGTCCAAATGTGAACAACGGAACAAATGGGCTCTGCCTTTCACCTTTCGTTTTCAGTTTTCACCTGTTTCTCTCAAACAAACAAAAAATATATATTAATTAATATATTGCCTTTTTCTGAATAAAACCATTTGTTTTCAAAAGGTCAAACAGTTTGTTTTTCAAATTCAAACTCAAACTCAAACTAAAAAGTGTATTTAATTTGGAACTAAATTTATATGCTAAACTATTTAAACTTATATGTGCTTGATGAATTTCTACAAAAAGATAATAACACTTATATAATTAAATAGAAATATAGGGGTTTGAATAAATATACATATGTAGTGTAAATATTTTATATGAATCTCTTCTTTAATCATCCTTAACGCTATGTTCCTGAGTTCATTTAAGTAGAGAAAAGAAAGAAAGTGGAAGAAAAGAAAAAAAAAACAGTTGTGTTTCAGAGTTTTTTTAATGGAAGGAAAGTAAGACATTTGTGTTCCCGAGTTTACTTAAGAAGGAAGAAAAAATTAAAAGGAACATGAATGTTAAAATCAATCCTTCCAGAATGAAAGGAACTAAATAGAAAAGAAAAAAAAGAAAAGAAAAGAAGAGAAAAAAAAAAAAAATTATTTTCTTTATTTCCTCTCGTTAAGTAAACTCATGAACACAACGTAAATTGTTATTTTGTCTTTCTCAAACCACCTCACATTTTGTGTTAAAACTATATATCTATGGTTTATGCTTTTTTGCGTTAAAACTATATATCAATGGTTTATGCTTTTTAAACCGGCCAAAAATATTTGATAATTAACGTCTTATGAGTTCATATTCTTTAATTAAGTGAAATTGATAGGTGATAGATTGTTATTCAGAAAAAAAGTAAGATTTAAATTAATTAGTCCTTATGTCAAAAATGAACCTTAGCTACCGTGTTTTTTTAGTTCTTGACCAATCACGGTTAGCCACATGGAAGGCATTGGGTTCAAAGAAAATGTTTCGGTTTTTAAATATATAAATTTTGGTGTGGCTTCTATTAACAAATAATATATTGGTGTGATTTAGGCTATCTTTTGCTACCCAAACGAGGGTTTTAACTAGAGTTGTTTACGAACCAAACCGAATCAAACAAAGATTTGTTGGAACTCGGTTCGTTTACAAATCAAATTGTTTGATTTGGTTTGAATTTAAGAAATTGAGCATAATGTTTACGCTCGAACTCGGTTTAGTTTATAACTAAACTTAGCTCAATTTCAAACTAAATTTCAATACAAAAATCTAATTTATCATTCATTTAACTATTTAAGAGTTACAAGTGTAACTCAATAATTTTATAATATTACATACAAGATAAGTTTAACAGAATACAAATTTAAAACGTAATTAATTTTTAACTTCAAATCAAATAAATCATGGTTATGTCGCTTGGGAATTTAGAGGAACTTGAAAATTTGGACGGTTCACGATTTAACGCTATCAGTTCTAGAGTAATTTTAGAAAATAGTAAAAAAACTAAAGGGACAATGCCTAAGTGTAAGAATACCAAGTAATATTATTAAATAGTTAACATGTTATCGCAATAAATAACGATTAATATATAATATCTATCATAATATTTTATTATATATAAAATAATAAAAATAATTCGAGCTAAACTGAACGAGTTTACCTTTGGTCGTCATTGGTTGATTTACAAACCAAACCAAGCTGTTTGGCTCGTTTACAACTGAAACAAAACTAACGAGCGAATTTCAGAGCATTTGTCGATCGAGTTTCAAACGTCAAGCGATTTAAACGACCATAGTTTGAACCCTATCGACTCCACTATTTAGCGGCCTATGCCTCGCCTTTTCTTTTTTAGGTTTTTCTTTTATTATATTTTTTAGGTTTAGTTTTAGAAATTGAGTATTTCTAGTCTCTTCAATTTCACTTTTATTTTAGGATGGTTTTGTAGTAATGTTATTTGCATCATGTAACATTTAAATGTTGTTAGTTTTATTGTTGATACTTGGGCTGTAACTTGGCTCATTAACCGAGCTGACTTAAGTCGGCTTGTTTGTCTTAAATAGCTTAAATTGTTAGCGGGGTGTTCGAATTGTTTATAAACAAGCTGAGTGGAGCCGGCTTGCAAGCTTATTTGTATATTTTAATAAAAATAAAAGATTAATTTATTCATATAAATAAAAGATTAATTTATTTTTAGGATGGTTTTGTAGTAATGTTATTTGCATCATGTTCAAACAATGATACGAGAGATCTGTATTTCATGGACTATGATCATCTTTTATATTTTTCATAAGTTTTGGTTAAAAAACCAGCAAAATGATCATAAGTCTATGGTATATTTAGATGATGTATCAAATTTTAATTTACATTATATAAATTATAATTTAGACTATAATTTAAACAAACCAATGGGCGGGTCATGGGCCAAGCTAACCTTTGCTCGCACTCAATTCATTAACAAACCGAGCCGAACCGACTTTTAAATAACTATTTTCAGAAAAAGCCACGAGCTGAAAGGCTTTTTAACAACCTTAGTTGATGCACCACCCAGAGACACAACCCTAGTTTATTTATTGAAGCAATAATGTTTACATAATTACATGTACGAAACATCACTAAATTATTTGTATGCCTTGAAAAATAAGGGTGGCCATGATGCACATGCATTCAACTCTCGTCTACCCATAACTTCCTCTATTTGGGTTATATATTTATATTTTAATAATTTATGGGAACAATATATTAATAATGTTTTTATGTTTGTTATAATTATTAAATGTTTTAAATACATTATCTTACATTTATGATCACACTTATTTGTTTTGTGCAAAAATATGCTTCTAGGTTGTCATGTTTTTGTTGAAACCATGTTATGCCCGAATACGATATCAGTGGCTAAAAAAGCCTTAAGAAAATATTAATAAATCACAAAGTATATTTTAGTGGTAAAATGATTTTTCTTAATGAAATGATTGTTTTAAATCTTACAAGATGTAGATGCGATGTAAAGATTTTAAAAATAAAATAAATAAAAAGTAATTTGTGCGTGTTCACCGGTATAAATGTAAAGAAAAGAGTATGAATAGTTGGACAGAGTGGAAATTTTTTACTGATACCAAAAAACATATAACATTGAGAAATTAATTGGGCCTTTAATGATTATGTATATCACATTAGGTGCAAACATAAAGATGAGATGAGTATGTTGTTTAGCATAAATGTTTGAATTTATGATGCATCAAACGAGTTTGGTCATTTTTGCTTGGCACTTTATGCTCTTTAATGCAAAATAGATACGTTACTTTTGACTCGCAAGTAATGCTACAAACTTACGTTTGACTCGCTTGTTTATTATATGTATTTACTATTTACTTATTAGTTTACCTATATATAGTTTTGTTGAAAAACATTTTTAATTATAATTATAAATATAGGTGGTTGTTTTATGACCTTAAGGTTATGAGTTCAGGTCGTGAGAAATAGTTTTCTACACAAAATGTAAGGTAAGATTGTGTAAATTAAAACGTGAAATGGTCCAACCCCTCTTCAAACCCTGTGCAAACTAGAAGTTAAGTCAAATATCAAACACACTTCTTTTATTTTAGTGACATGTAATATTATTACTTACTATAACATATAAATATTAAATTTATATACAGGTAGGATGTATAAAAAAAGAGGTAACTTTATATAATAGTAATCAAATTTGAAAATTATTCTAATTAGGCCACTCATAAATTTTTTTGTTCTAATCAGGTCACTAAACTTTATTTTGATGTTTCAATCATGTGTATTTAACCTGAATAGTAGGTAATAAACTAAAAAATGTTAAAAAAATTAAAAATAATCAATAAAAAGTTGAATATTTAAAAAAATTGAAAAAATGTTTAAAAAATGCATAAAACATTGTCCAAATTTTTGTAAATATTGAAAAAAAATAAAAAAATTACAAATTTCAGTAAAAATTAAAAAAAAAAATATATTGTCCAATGATTCCAAACAGATCAACATACTAAATTATACCAACATACATCTATATATCCAAACGAGTCAACATACCAAATTATACCAACATACATCTATATATCCAAAGCGGATCAACATACCAAATTATACCAATATACATCTATATATCCAAAGCAGCTCAACATACCCAAATACATAAACATGCACCTAAATATGCTCAAAACGGGTCAACATACATCATAATATACCCAAACGGGTCAAAATTATATAAATGCGGCCAAAAAAGTCAAAATTACATCACAATACTCCCAAATGGGTCAAAAACTACCAAGATACGTTCAAACGGGTTAACATACACCTAAATATTTTCAAACGGGTTAAAATGACACCAAAATATGTCCAAAAAAAATAAAATTAATTCAAATACGCCTAAACGAGTCACACTTTTTTATTTATACCTTTAGGTCTTGCTTCATTTGGTGGTGGGAGGCGATGGTGGGGGGAGGACGGAGGGCGCGGTCAAGTAGCGAAGGGGGGGGGGGCGATGGGGTTGATGGCGCAGGTCACGTGATTCAGCGCTGGTGATGTGAGCCGGCGAAGGGGGGACGATGGTGGTGGTGGGCGGCGATGGTGGGGCGGAGGATGGGGAAGGAGGACGTGGGACGATGGTTACATAACGTAAGGAATATGGAGGGATTTTGGTTATTAGGGTTTTTTAAATATTTTTTTTTGGAATTCTATATATAATTTCTTTATTTGTTTAATTTGTTTTAAATATAAAATAAAAAATTACCTACTAAGCAGGTTAATTATATAGGATTAGAACACCACCCCAAAGTTTAATGATGTAATTGAGACAGTTTAAAACATAAGTAACCTGATTGGAACACTCATTAAACTTGATTACTATTTTGTGAAGTTTTCCCATAAAAAAACTTACAATCTTTTATTGAAAGTTTTATTTAAACTCGAGTACAATTCGAACTTGTTTAGACACAAATCATATCGAGCATTCTTCAACTCAAATCAAGCTTTCAAGGAGTTAAGAGGTAGATTGAGAAGGTAACAAGTAGCCCGATTCAGTTACACCCTTATTGGTTTTATATAATAACATTTTATAAGAATACATTATTATTTTATATAACCATTATTAATAAATGTAACATAGGAGAATGGAGATACGTGTGGCATAAAAAGCTGTCGGGTAATCTGAAATTTCTCGTCCACACCACCACTTTGACGACATTGTTTCTTCCTTTGTGTCTTTCCATGCTTTACTCTCCTTTTTGTTCCTATTCCTATTCCCATTCTCATTGCCTCCATATATTTAATTAAATCAATTAAAAATAATAAAAATTCTAATTAATAAACAGATTTGGACCTAATGCAATTAGATTAATAGCTAACAAAACAGTGTATTTGTATAATACAATGTTATGAGTTGTAGTCGTATAAGATGCAGGTTGTAGTGATTTATCGTAGAAAAATTCTAGAAGGTCGTGTAAAAAAAAAAAAGCTAACATGACATAGTAACATTTTTTTTAAAATAACAATAGTTACTTATGAATAGGGATAGACAACATACTAGAATCCAACAGGAAAATGTAAACATTTGAGATGGATTTGAATATTAGACCGAGTATTAGTATAGTTTCAACATATATCATGGGTTTAAGAAAGTTATTAGCTTGATTACAAAAACCCATTAACTTGAATCAGAACCGAACATTATATGAATTTAAAATATATAATAAATAGTATGCTGCAATTGTCAAGAACTATAAATATTATAAAATTGTTAAAAATAAGTGAGATACTTTATCTTTGATGCCAATTTTTTGTTGAGTTTAATATAGAATTTCAAGTGATAGACATATAAACAAGAAATTTTTAGCACTATAATACCCATACAAAACACTTTGTGTTTGACTTAATTCCTATTTTATTAAAAAGCCAGCGAGGGGCAGACCACTTTGCAATATGATATATGCAACCATAATTTACATGTTATAGTAAAATCGAGATCAGCCAAAAATGAGAAAACAACAATATCAAGAAGTTATCTTCGCCAGTGAGTTACAAATGAGAATACAGAAAAGGAATTTTTGTTATAAATAAATTACACCAACTAACTTTTTACCCTTTTAAGAGCCCTAGGCCGTTAACAAGAATTAACAACCCAATTACAAATTTTACACATAATGATTCTCAACTATGACTGTTTAACTACATTACAGAAAACACGAAAAACATAAAGAAGAGAACTTGACTCCCAATATACACAACATTACACCTTTGTGCAAAATATTGTATTAAAACTTAAATCAACCCATGACCTCGAACCGGTTGCTCCAAAGTAGCAACATAATACCATTGTGAACCTCAAATGCATATATAGATATTAGAATCAAACATAAAGATAAAAAGAAACCACTGATCGATCGTGGGCAACACAATTTGAAACATTATATTAACCAATAACAACATGATACCACGGACTGTAACAATCACATATTGTACTATAACTTTCTATGAAGCTATCACGAATTAACCATTGCACTTATTTTACAATGTGCAAATGTAGTCAACAATTAAATACCAAACAATAAATTGTACACTCTTAAGCAGTAGACGAGTATGGCCTGGCTTGCGAATAAACATTAATCATAACGCCTTCTTTAATCATCGGTATTCACCAGTGAAATCTGCCAATTAGAATTTAAGAGCGTAAAATTAAGTTTGTTACACTCTGATCCAAAATCATGTTTACATATCATCATCAAATCGACAGATAACGAATGTATTACCAGGAGAATATCTTCATCTGTCCCATAGGATTTGCGTGCTTCTTCCAAGCATTTTGATGAGACCCTATCAGTTTTCCTGTTTACATATTCAGCAATTCATCAGTAATCAGTATTATGTGCAAGAATTGGAGTTTGTTCAACGTTTCCCTATTCTTAAGGATTCACCTAAAAAGTGATTTTCAAAAAATTAACAATTGTACAAGAAAATGTTTAATATGAGAAACATAAAGCCAGGGATATATGATACAAATATATAATATATATTTGGTCAACGGTCGATAAGAACCAATTATGAGTAGAGAACTATATAAGCACTTGTACGGAGTGCTGACCATATATAATGAGACATAATGAATTTATAGTTCACATAACCACATTATGTATCAAAGTTAAAACAGTATTTACAACCTCTTCGAAGTGGAGAACCGTAGTCGTTATAAGCGTTTGTTCAGGGTGCTGACCATATATAATGAGAGAGAGAGAGAGAGAGCGAATTATTATATAACTGTCTTATGTATCACAAGTAAAACAATACTGGTGTTCATATAGTTTTGGTAGTTCTCAACTTCAAATTAGTTCTATATTAAACGACCCTCTCTTTACATGTAGATACACACACACACATACATGGAAGGTAAAACTGTTTTTACCTAGAGCTGGCCGGATCACGGATCTCAAATTCGTCGGTTTGAGCATCATAGCCGCATATTACAACATAATGACCTAATGAAGTCATCCAACTGATTAATTATTTATATATGTTTTCCTTGTAAATGAAAAGTAGAAAGGTTCACTTCTGACCGGTATATGCAGCGGAGCCAGTGTAAAAACGTGGCATACGAACATCCTCCTTCCAAGGTTGACTACAAAATTTAAAATTCATCATAGGAAGAAAGCTTCTTGATTTAACAAAATTAACTTATGTATAACATACAAATTCCCACTAAAACTGCATCTTTGCAAAGATATGAGTTGAGTATGTACCTCAAAATGCACTGGTCAACTAACGCGATCACAATATATTTCCCTGATAAGATAAAGAAGATGATTTCTTCTCCCTTAATTGACCTGTGCTGTTAACAAAGAGAAATGTGTTTACTTATTTCAAGCATCTAAACAGTTTTGTGTATCTAGTAAGCCACAATAAAATCAACACAGCTCTACCTGCATATATAAAATTTGAAGAGGTTAATATTTCCAAATTGAAGATTGTACCTGGATATTAATTCCCTCTTCTACTGATTTCTGAAATAACATATCTACTCGGCGTATATCATTGGCCAATTGCTCCTGCAAACACCAAAACAAATTAGGGGTCATGTAATATTGAAATTTAAATTTGCAAAAGGACACTAGTATATAAAATGTCATTGAAATTTCCAAGAAAATATGTTGGCTAGAAGGGAAGTTTACCTTGTAAAAAATCTCCATTGAAAAATCTGGATTAGCACCTAAAGTTACTGTGAAGAATGAGAATTTAATAGAAAGCTTTTGCAATAAATATGCAAGATCCACTGTCCAAATGCTACAAAACCCACAAACAATGAATACTTCATAAGAATTGACCTGCAAATATCTCACATCACAAAAGGCAAAATTTCCCTTTTTGAAATGTTTGAAGTATTGATCCTGTTATATAACCACTCATCCTTTTTTATGAACAACAATTCCTAGATTTTCAAAGATAAATTCACCACGAGCTGCACCGTACAGATAAAATGGAAGAAAATAATTGGTTGAAAAGCAAACTCAACACCGATCCTTTTGGAGCACAGGATTCGCCTAGTTAATCATCTATTGGAGAATAACTGATACACTCAACGAAGGGTATGTTTGGGAGAGGTGTAGCTGCAATTTGGAGCTATAAGCTTTAGGTGTCAGTTGTAGATGTTTGAAATAGAAGGGCTTGGGAAAAAAAGTCATAGTTGTAGTTGAAGAGTGTAACAGGAAATGAAAGAACACACATGTATAATTACACAAACATACTTGGTTCTAAAAGATGTGAGGCGCTTAGTGTCCTATAAGCTAAGGTGAAGGCACTACCCACACGCATGCAAGACGTCCCATATTTATAAAATACTTAAAATTCTGGATAATGTTGTCAACCTTGTTAACACCCAAAAAATAAGATAACAACAATACACACAATTTAATAATATAAAGAGCATGAACTACCCTGTTTGTGATATTTCTTATATTTATATACAACCAAATAAGTTTTATGTACAACCAAACAAGCTATGGAAAACACAATAACTATAACCATGGATTGGGTGCTACCAATAACTATCAACATGGTTTAAGTTGATTTCGAGGTTATTGGACCATTCTATTACTTTTGGCTCGAGCATTACACATAATATATAGAGTTTTATATATTTGTTTTTATTAATAATAACTCTATCAACAGATTTTTTTGCCAATATCAAAGTAACTTGAATTGTATATATAATAAGAAAAAAAAACTCAAGAAAACCAAATGGTAAACACAACAATTATAAAAGTCAATATACAGATCAGCTATTTCTAAATTGATATATTTTCATACATATTAAAGAATAATGAAGTAGGGATTACAGGGTATGTAACTCATGAAACATAACAGGAATGAAATTGTACTCTGCTTTTCTAGTAGTTGGGCTTATTTTAAAAGCTTAATTTTTCTTGAAGATTTTTTTTCTTTTTTCTCAAAATCAAAGCTGAAGCATTATCATCCAGAAAAACTTTTTCTCAGTGACAGCTTATTTTTTAGAAAAAAGAAAGTTAAAGCTCTCAAAAGCTCCTAATAGTCACAGCCTTCCAATATGTGTGATGCAAACCTTACAACTTTTAATCAAACAATTATCAATGAGAACAACCATATTTCAATACTCCAGCAGCCCTTCAGTATTGGCTAATGCATTATTAAAGATTGAAATAAATATAATTTTTATGCATCAAAAGTTATGGTAAACAAGTCCCTTTAGCATCATTTTCATTACATATTATAGAGTTAAAAGCTAGAACACGGCTAAAAAACTGCAATCTTCATATAAAACGCAATCTACAAATTTAGAAGAAAAAAATTAAAAAATAATGAATGACCACACAAGAAGCTTTTTAATCATATAAAACACCATAAAGATCAACATTCAAAATAGCCATAATGTATACAAAAATGACCATAATACGAAGAAGAAGATGATACCTGGTTGTGGGACAGAACTCTTCCAGGTCTTGAAGATCATAATGGTTGAGACCAAGTGTTCTCAAAACCATAAGAACACAAGCAAGACCACAATCCCAAGAACGTAACTGTTTTATATGTGGAACCTACACCCCAGATAGAACTTCATTAACGTGTAAACCAACAACAAAAACCACCTTAAACAATATAAATTACAAACCATCAAATGAACTTACGTCAACAAAGTGCGAGTGGCCCAAAACGGCCTTGTTCACATTCCCACTTTTCAGTGACAGATTGAAATTGTACAAATGCGCCAAACTCAAACCATCCTCCTCTTCATGAACATTATGCCCTTCAGCTTTTAGTAGCTTGTTTAAAAGTACATGAATCGGCCACATCACAGAAAGGGGATAGTCACCAAGATACACAACTAACGTTTTCTCGTACTATAATCAATTTTTTTCAGAAAGAACCGTTTCCTGCCCCATTTTCACGTATATAAATTAAAAATCAGGTCAAACTAAGACTTACAAAACCAACAACCTAATGAATTTAGAAGTAGAATTCACTCAAAGTTGGCATGATAGGCATACTATTGAAATCTTGCAGATCCATTATCTAAGAAACTAGGCTGATAAATCATCTTATCAATTCTCATGGGTGTTCTAATCAGCATCATATTAAATGCATCTTATTTCAAATATAAACATTCATTGACGTCAAAAACTATTGTTCTAATCAGATAAAGATTATACTTCCAGTATCAAAAAACACTAGAATTAAAACATAACCCAGCTTGTAAATACTAAATAAGCGTCTAACCATGTGCAGGTGGAAGAACCCCAAAATATATGTAAAAAACATGAACTTGTAAGCACCTAACCATCTGTTTGAATTCAATCACTACTAATTGATGCTTTCATCAACGGCGATTACAAAGAAAACCCTAATCAAGATGTGAAATTGAAACAAAACTAAATCACCCAAACAAGACAATGATCAATCTTCACAGAATAAAAGGAGCAAAATTGACGGATTAAAACAAAAGGAGCAAAATTGACGGGTTAAAATTGAAAAGGGCACAAGAATTTTGATGAATATACGGATTAAACTGGAAAAGTAAAGAGAATCGAAGAGATAGGGATAGAGTAAAAACCGATTGAGGATCTGAAAAAGAATTGATGGTGTTCTTTAATTGAACTTTTGTTCCTCTGGTTTCTTGCGATTGAAGGTTCGTCAATTTTTGCGGTTGGTACGTGAAATTTGGTGTTAACGGCGTTTGTAACGTCCATGTCGTCGGCTTATAAGTTGTCACAACCATCAAAAGGTTGTGTCTAGCGACACCATGGTGTCATGATGTGTAAGAAGAATCTCTACCTGTTTGTTTTAACAGCTATATAACTTAAAATGATCATGTCTTGATCTAATTCATAACTAATTTACACTAATTTGTTAACTAAAGCTTAACTTTTTATTAAAATAAAACTGTACTGGTCTAATGTAAAATAATTTTATCATTAAGTTAACCAGCATCTTTTCTTTAGGTCCGATTGAGAGTTCGTAATAATAAAAAGCATAGGTTTTAGATTAAAAATAAAGAGGATGTGAGTTACCTATATACAATTATATAAGCGAGATAGGTGTTATGTGAGTTTGATGGCTTATACAAGGTAACAAGGGCTAAATAGTCTAAATGTGCCCCCACTTTGTCCAACGATTCACAACTTAGTTCTGGTCTAAAATTGGTTGTGTTAGGTCAAAAATGACCTGATCAGGTTTTTGTCCAAACCAGTTTAGGTTGAGATTGTTTGAAACCAGGTTTTAATTTTGTTCAGTTCAAATTAATTTGTTTACAAATCAGCTTCAAAGTTAACGATTATAAACCGAGTTCAACACTATGATTCGGTTCTACTTCAAATCAGTTTCAAAATCAGGGACGATTCAAGTTTAAAATCCAGTTATGTTCTCAACTCAGCTTATTTACCCACCTCTAACTTTGTTTAGAATATACAAGTTAGGAGTGATAATTCTTCCAAAAACATCTAATCTAGACGCCCTTCTTATTATGGTATTTCATCTAGGGTAGTTTATGCTATTTACTTGGTAAATTAAAAATAGAAAGAAGAACAAGTTTTGGGCTTGAATTGAATCCTATTTTGGAATTTGGAACCAAAAGGCCTGCCGATTCGTGAGCCCAATTTTACAGCCCAAAAGACACCGACATCAACCATAAGTGATAAGAAACACACTCTTTTGCCAAAAACACACCATCACACACCACCATCTTCCCCTTAATCGACGCCGGAGATCCACCACCACCGTAAAAACCCCAAAATGAACGTCGACGGCGGCGGAGCCACCACCCGATTCGGCACCACAATCCACATAACCGCCCTCGACGGCATCGTCAACGTCAACTCGTTATTCACTCTAGCAGTCTTCATCGGTCTCGCTTGGCAACCCACCGACCCCAATAACAGCCTCGTCACCGACCCAAATTGCGCCGCCGGCCGCAAAATCGCCGAGGATCTCATCTGCTTCCACGTGTACTCCTTCAGCTCCTTCCTCTTCTCCAGCCTTGTGGCTTTGAGCCTCAAACAAGCGATTCGAATCGCCAAAACATCGTGTGAGACTCGCAGACTCATGATCTTCACTTTCGACATGTGTCACATCAACAAGAATGCTCTGCGCACGGGCTATATGGTTTCTGCGGTGGGTTCGGTTTGTGGGTGTGGGTTCTTGATGATGGCTCTGGTCAATGTGGCTCAGATCAAGCTCGGGACTTTGAGCTGTGGGAGCTCGCATACTTATGGGGCTGTTGTTCCTTTGCTGACTTTTGTGCCTTTGGGGCTTTTGATTTATGTTTTCTTTGTGTTGTTTGCTTTCACTCGTTAGATCGTGATCTTGTTGATGTGATGTGATTATTATTGTGTCTGAATTTGAATCCTTCTAGATAATGGATAGTACCCAATTGAGATCATGCTTCATTTGTCACCATTGCAACTTCTGTCATTCGATTTGCTTTCGGTGATAAAATTATTGTTTTTGTGAAATTTGAGCTGTGGGAGTTCACTTACTTATGGTGCTGTCATTTGTTTGCTGACTTTTGTGCCTTTGTGGCTATTGACTTGTGTTTTCTTTGTGTTGTTTGCTTATTCATAAGATCATTGATAATTGATGGTACCCAAGTGATGATTATTATTATTATTATGTCTGAATTTGAATCTTTTTAGATGATATTGTTTGATAATTGTTAGTACCCAACTGAAATCATGCTTAATTTTCTTTCGGTGATAACATTATTGTTTTTGTGAGACTGTGAGTGTTTATATATACAGGTTAATGGGGTTGGTGAGGTGTTAATAATGATTGTGGTTCAGTTTTTTAAGTGTTAGTGGTGCAAGTTCTTGATGGTGCTTCCACCATTGAAGATAGTGTAAGCTACGTGTAAGCAACTTTGTGGTAACTGAAGTAGTATAAAGCCATGTGAGGCTGCAAGTGATTCTTGCAGTCTGCTAAGAAGAAAACAACTTTGTAAACATGGAGGCTTCAATGAGGAAGATATGCGTGCTGGGGTTTCTTCTGGTGGTTGTGATTGCTGGTTTGGGTGAGGTGAATGGAGCCCACGAGTGCGGGAGAGCTAACCCTGATATGGAAGCGTTCAAGCTTGCACCTTGCGCATCGGCTGCACAAGATGAGAACGCTTCGGTTTCAGGCAGCTGCTGTGCTGCAGTGAAGAAGTTGGGGCAAAATCCCAAATGTCTTTGTGCGGTTATGCTGTCTAATACTGCTAAGAGTTCTGGTGTGAAGCCGGAGATTGCAATGACCATTCCAAAACGGTGCAATATAGCTAACCGTCCTGTTGGTTATCAATGTGGAGGTTGGTTCAAGTTCATTTCTTTTACTAGCATATCTGATATGTGTTTCTTTACTCTGACTTAGTTGTACGTCGTGCTTTGCAGCTTATACGTTACCTTGAGAACTTGAAGACTGGTAGTTTACATGGAAGTTATACCAGTGAGGCAGTGAGTTTGAAGTCAATCTTTGCTGGTTCTCTCTAGCTAAGGGTTTCTGCTCATGTGTTTAGAAAATAAATTACTGGTATTAGTGTAATTGTGTCTTGAATAACTTCCATGTTGTTTGATGTCTTTTGTTCATGGGTTAAGATATTGTTCTTCAGTTCCTCTTGTCTTGACTTTTATAAATGTTTTTCTACTTTAAGATGGTGGAATCTGGTTCTTGATAGCAATCTACTTTGAGTAAGAATGATACTGTGCTGATCACCTTATGGAGCATATACTAAATGCTACATATTCTGGCCTACCTGTTTGGATCTTGGATGTGATTGAACAGAGAGTATGGAAGTGGATCAAACCGAGAAATACGGGGTCATGTTGGGTCTCGCCGTGAACTTTAATAACGGTTGTGTAGGGAGAGAGTGGGTGTTTTCGCGGTCTGGTTTTGATTGACACTTAGCCAAACCTTTAATAATGGTTTTTGAACGTAGAAAAAAAGGCCTTTTAGTTCAAATTAATGAAGTTTTGAAACTAATTAATTCTTGTTTGAAATTTAAAACCGAACCAAACTATTACTAGGGTTTTTTCCTTTGATTCGGTTTAGTGGTTTGAGCTTATTGGTATTTATAACTAGAACTAGAAAGCATAAAACATGATGAAAGTAAAGAATTTTTAATAATTAAAACTTGAAAGTCTAACTCTATGCATTGTATCGTTAATAAATAAGTTTGTTTATTGTTTCTATTTCTTAATTCTTAAATCTTTTTTATCATCATTTGTTTTTGTTGCTTTTATTTTCTCACTTAATAAATAAATTTGTTTTTCGCTTCTCTTTCTTATTTTTTAAGTTTTTATTACTAACTATTTAATATTTAATTTATTAATTATTTAAATGAAGCTAATGCAACTTTTGTAATATGTTGCATTAGTCTTTGTAAAAGTTGCATTACGTCTTAAAAATGTTGCATTAGCTTAAAACAATTTTTTTTATCAAAGGCTGCATTAGGTAAAGTTGTGCTAGTTCTAAAGCTATTTTTTTATTAGATAATACAATCTTTTTATTAACAAATGCAACTTTTTTTTATACAAATGCAACTTTTTTGTTAGATTGCCTCAAAGAGGTTGTATTACGCTCATTTTTCTAGTAGTATAATTTAATTCACATAGGACTCGAGTTTCTAACCTAGTATAATTTAAAAAAAATAATAAGTTTAAATTCCTGGCAATATTAAAGTGTTTTGGAAGAAAACAAGTAATTTGTAAGAAGATTTAGATAGATCGTGTAAGATATGAAAATGAATAATTTTAAGTGTGTTAAATATTTCTAGTTATAGTGTCATTGGTATCCTTGGTTTAATTATATGCACAATTAGTAAATTAACAACATATAATAAACTATGTCATTATAATAACAACATACTTCTAATCAGATTTTCAACATGTTAATTGTTAAGTAAACATATTATTGTCAACTTGTGTTTGTAATCCAGTGAAAAAGTCAAAACTCTTTTTAAAAAAGAACAGAGTTCAAATTCTGACATAAAATAGATTAAAATTTAATATAGTTTAGGAGTAGAAGTAGATAAGTGTGTGAGTGATCGTTCCAAAAATAACTAAACATGATATTAAACTAGTAATCTAGTATAAAATCCCGGGAAACAAGTGCTTGCATACTGCTAAGGAAAAAGCAACTCGCCATTGTGCAGTTATGCTGTCTAATAGTGTTAAGACTTCTGGGGTCAAACCGAAGGTTGCAATCACTATTCCAAAACGGTTCAATCATGTTAACCGTCCTGTGGGTTATAAGTGTGGAGGTTGGTTTAGTTGCATTTGTTTTACAAAGCATATATGTTATTCAATACTTTTTAAACTGCACCGGAGAGCAAACTGATCGTCTTGCTGGTTCATGGTAGAACCTAGTCGAACAAGATAACATCATAAATAGTATATAAATTCAAACTATATACATAATACATATACCAGTTACAAAACAATATATAACTGTACATTATGTTTAGTGTGAATTTGTATTTATAACATAATATAAAAGATTTAAATAAATAAAATATGTGTTCTCGGGTATTAAATGAATAAGAAAGAATTGATTTTAAAAGAAAAAATATAAAATTTGGAAATCCGGTCCGACCCCGGGTTCAGTTGAACCGATCCAACGTACCGATAACTAGTGGGTTAAATGGAAAACGCCCAAATGGGATTAACCGGACTGGTTCTAAGCCTTGTTCCCGGTCCAACAGATCGACCGGTCAGTCTAGTCCGGCTTTCAAACACTAATGTTGTCTTTTCTTTATGCTGACATAGTTGTACGTTGTGCTTTGCAGCTTATACATTGCCTTGAAAACTTGCAAGGCTACTAGTTTCAAGGTAAGGTGTACCAGTGAGATGGTTCTTTAGTAAATAAATAATTAGTATTAGTGTAATGGTGTCTTGAATAACTTCCATGTTGTTTGGTGTCTTATGTTCATGGGTTAATAAGATACTGTTCTTTCTCTTGTGTTGACTTTTATATGGTCAAACACTTATTATGCAACTTAAAATAAAAGTTTTTCTACTTTAAGTTAAGATGGTGGAATCTGGTTCTTGATAGCAATTTGTTGGAAGAAAGATGGCTACTTTGAGTTAAAGAAGATACCATGCTAGTTCATCTTATGGCACATATACCCCAATGCTTCATATTCCAACCTCATTGTTGGATTTAATTGAATAAAGGAATTTTTTTTAAAATTGGGTATTGTAGTGGGTGATTATTGACAAGAGGGATTAAACTCGTTCGCTTTACACTTTAGGGGAACCCACCCATGGCAGGGGCGGGTTCTAGTGCTCGGTCAAAGGTCCCCAAAAGGGTTGTCGGTGTTGTCACATCCTTTACAGAACCCGCCCCTGCCATGGGCGGGTTCTTTGTGTGTGTTCGCAGTGTGTGCAATGTTGCATGTGAGTGTGTGTGCGCATGTGAGTGTTGTGTGTGCATGTGAGTGTTGTGTGAGGAGACCTAGAGAGGGACATGTCACATCACTAGAAGAACTCGCCATTGGTAAGGGCGGGTTCTTCTCTTTTTTTTCCACCACATATTTGACTTGGCGTTGAGAACCCGCCCATGGCAGGGGCGGGTTCTGTAAAGGATGTGACAACCCATGTTGTGTTCGGGAGAGGTGTTTGACCAAGCAACAGAACCCGCCCCTGCCATGGGCGGGTTCCCCTAAAGTGAAAAGCCTTCGAGAATAACCCCTCTTGTCAACAAATACCCCCTAAAACACCCAATTTAAAAAAAAATCTGAATAAAGAGTATGGAACTAGGTCAACCCGGAGGCGGTTCCTTGTTGGATCTGGACTTGGAACTCGTTGCAAACTAAGAGATGTTAAATAGGTCATGTTCAAGAAAACGAGTCATGTTTGTAGAAAAACAAAACTTTAGGATATTTTAACGTTATATTGATGAAAGTACTGGGATTAAACCATCAAAAACCTTATTACTTATCAAGAGAAATTGATCTATCCTTTTAAGTCATGCCACTACAAACTCTCCAAATGTCACTAAGACATGCATCTATGAAAATTTGTAAAGGCTTAGTTCCACGTTACTAACGGGAACTTTTTAGTTAGGGGTTATCATCAGATTATTTTTTCTACTGACTACAACTATAAGATACGAGTAATATTGTTTTTCTTAAACTATACTCACTTTATATATAAAAAAATGACGAATTGATGATCGGGTGTGTAGACCATATTGACCCTTCCTTGGTCCCGTCTATATATATTCCTTACACTATCTTGTATCCATACCAAATCTTATCAGAAGAATTTGTACTTATACTTCTAAGAGGATGTATTATTTCTCCATCTTGAAAGATGATTGACACCGGTTCAGTATGGCTCGAGAGCGAAATATGATTTGATTCAAGCATATTACATCGTGTTATCTAACACGCGTAGAGAATGCCAACTTTCAGAATAAATGAATCAAGAAATCAGCACATTATCTTCAACAGAATGATGCGACGTACCAAATCTTATTTGACACATTTAAAAGAGTTAAAGAGTACATTACTAAAAAACCTAATAATTAGTTAGGTAAAGAAGGTTTAATATTCCATTAAGACAGTTAAAGATACATGCAACTTCAAACATTTGTTAAGACTTAAGACTTTAGAACAACTAAAAAAAACCCTTCAGACAAACCGTGAGCACAACAACATCACCTATTTCATAACTGAGACGTCGTTAATGAAAACTTTAGGACTATATATTTACGGCATAGCCACTCGCTAATCTTCGTCTTCATCCATGCATGAAAAAGCATGCCATTTAGCTAGTAATAGAGAGATCCTGTAGAATCACACGAACTGTTAGCATGATAAATAAGATAATTACAATAAATCTTGTTAGCATAATAAGGATAATTATGCTAAATCTTATATCGCTGAAATGTTATTAACATCTTATATACCTTGCCACCAATTTCCCCTTGAAGCACTGCTCCCATTTGGATCAGTATCACCTCCATCTTTCTTGAACTAATAGACCAAAACACGTACAAACACATCGTTAGTTTTAGCATTTTAACGTTAATATATAACCAGGGGCGAAGCTTTATTTGCCCCCATTTTGTCAGTAGCGCTAATTTTCGGCCAGGTAATTTAAATTATTTTGTATATATTGAGTTCATCCCTTTTAAAAAAATTTACTTCGCTTCCTCCAACATAATTTACTTTCGTCCCCGCCCCTGTTTCGTCACTCTATGCAACATAAAGGTGGAGATACTCACTGTGTGCCCAGGACGAGTCGATTGCGTATTTGGAGAGTAAGCTTCTTGGCCACCATAATAGATGGATGAGCTGAGGTAGCTTGGTTCTGCTGCTTCATTTTGTGTCTTGTAATCTATTGCCAAAAGATAGAACTAATCAATAATTACCTTCACATTAATGTAAAGTGACGGAAACAGAACTTGTTAGTCAAAGGATCATAATAAAGCTGTCTTTTCGGCCTACTAAAACTAAACGGTCTAACTTATGTTTTTCTTAAAAAAAAGTTGAGCTTTGTTTAAAAAAACTACAAATTTCGCTTCTTAGACCTTTTTTTGTTTCACCCCGTTGGTGTACAGGGTAATGTAAGCATGTGACCAGAGCTTCTTAGTCAGAAGGTGAAGATAAGATTTCTTTTTCTGTCGACTTGAATTGAGCGTACAAGTCTTTATTTTAGAAAAATAATAAAGACTCCGCTTTTAGTCTATTATATATAAAAAGATTGAAATAACCGGTGTCACCAGACCCTCTTTTTCGGCTCTTTATGCACATTTTATGTTTAAAGGTTATAAAAAGCTACCAACCTGGTTTTGAAGGCTTGCCACTTCCATACGAACCTCCAAACTCCTGCTTTTTAGACGACCCTATATTCTTATTATGTGATGAATCTCTTCCTAGCCCCTAAAACCAAACAAATTCTTATAAAACCACAAAAATCGTAATTTTCGTCTAAAACCATAAAAAAAAACAGAGCAAAACAGAGGGAAGAAGAGGATACCGTCGACGACGGACCAAAAACCGAGCTGAAAAGACCCGACGACGAGGCGGATGACGCGTCCTTAGGCCCGAACAAATTCTCCGTAAACGAACACGACGACGACGACGAACCAACAGATTGCTTCTTTACGTGATCCATAACCAATTGATCAAGTGATTGTACGTTACAAAAAATCTTATCTTATACAACTATATTACTTGGTGCGTTTGTTTGATGGAGAAAATGAAAGGGGGATGGTGGTTATTTATAGGGGCCAAATAATAATAATAATATTGAGGACGACACTTGACCCATGAAACATATGCCCCTTGGGTCTCTCTGTGTCGACGACCCCCAACCTCGTATCTTGGGGCCATTGTTGGTCACGTGTTGGCGGTAGGGTGAGGTGGGTCCCAAGGGGAGATAAGACGTCGGTTGATGTTTCACCTTTGGTTGATTCGGATAATGCATGGCCGCCGCTTAATTAACAGTTGAGTGTTGACCCCCCCACCATGATCTCCATCACCACCACCACCTTTGTGTTTTGATTCTGTTTGTTATCCATTACGTAATTGATATGGGCGAAGAAGCTTCTTAGGGCTGCGGGTGCCTCTAATTTTTTTTTTTTTTTTCTGTCAACAGTGTTAATTTTTTGCTTGATGATTTAATTTTTTTATACATGTTGTGTTCGAACTCTTTAGAAAAAATTACTTTTACACTCGGGTGTTTCTTATAAAAATAACTGAAATGTTGATTAAACTAAAACTTATTTTGTTTTGAGACGAGTGTATCATGGCATAAGAAAAAGGGGGTGTTTGGACAATCTAAAAATTTGTTATGATTTTACATTTTGATAAATGATTTTGGGGTCTTTGGAGTTTGGATATGGGTCGTCTTGGTTTTTAAGATGTCAAATAAGTCAATTAATGTTTTTTTTTTATTGTTTGTGATTGTTGTTAATTTTGGAAGCGGGTTCTTGAAAAACTTTGAAGCACAATTGGGGAATACTAATTAGAATGTTCAATTTAATTCAAGGGGGGAGTATATGAACAAGAAGATGAACAAATTTACGATGTCTACAATAAAAGGTTGGTGAATCGTCAAAGCAATCAATCAGAAGCAGATATATTTTAATCAATTCATACTATATAAAGATTTATAAACTCCAAGCCTTTTTTCACAGAGGCAAAAGAAATTGTTAAAAATCATTCGAAATAGAGTGTCGTCTCTCTTTTAGGTGTGCATATCCAATCATAATAAGAAGAAACTTTATTCAAACATGTATAAAGTCTCTTTGAATGCTCAATTTCTCATCGACCTCATCGTAGAGGATGAGGGGTTTCAGTGGTTTCACTCTAAAGAGTCGCAAAGAGCTCAACGAAAAGGGAAGAAACTGAAAACATCTATCATTTAAACAACAGGAAAAACAACTATTTAAGATCATTTCTGAATTTAGCGGATTTTAATAAAGAAAAAATAAGAATAAATGACAACATCAAGCGCAAATAGAATTGTTCAAATAGGAGAAGTTGCGTCTCATAAAGAAGAAAAAAAAGAGGTAAATAATTATCTTAGAGAACAAGTAGAGCATGATGCGACACAAACGAATGGATAAAGATATGTGGTTTTTCCCAAGGCTGCATGACAATTTTACGGGAGTGACGTTGGATACAAATATACAATGCTATTACGCAAACGTGAATTAGCACGACGTAAGGGACTGGAATGGAATGTTTTTTGTAATTGTTTTTATTTTGATATCATCTTCTAACTTTATAATTAATTAAATGACATTTGATTTACAAGTTTTTTATTTTAATTATTTTTTATTTTTTGTATTAGTGTTTATTTATTTTAATTCACATAATATTGTTTTTTTTTAGATTCTTTTATATCGAATCTTAATATTGACATATTGTTCATATCCTCTAATGATGCATAAAATCCATAATATTCTTATCAACGATAAACTAAAATAAATCTTTGACCATGCAATAGAATTTTGTTCTTGTAATGTAAACGTGGAAAATAATGTACATTGTTAGAAATATGTATTCTTTTTTATATTCTCCGATATATTCTTAATTAGAATATTTCCCATAAACAAACATAAAAGAAATATTTGTATATATCAAAAACACCATGTTTTCAAAATTGGTACCCGGCCAAACTCATATTACTTGATAATGTTATCCACTTCTCATTATCTTGAATAATATGTAAGAGAAAGATTTGATCTACCAAAAGGTTTTAAATCGAGAGATTGAGTATTAGATTCTTCGTGGGTCATCTTTGACATCGGTCTAATCTTTGTAGAAAGCTATTGAGATATTATTTGCGCAAAGAATATAGTCATGTGGTCGAGGATAGACCATTTGTCGCACTTTCAAGGTTACTATTACGGGGGAAGATCGAGACATGCTACATCGTTTACCGAAACATGTCCAAAAGAGATCAACCCTTTGAATATGCCTTTGTGAAGGACCATATGGTATCGATTATTGAATGCATGCATTTATTTTATGGAGTTGACCATATCGTATCGATTATTGAGTGCATGCATTTATTTATGTAGTCTAACCTTATTTTATCGTACAAGCTACAACTGTATTATATCATTTACTCATTTTTTTTAACTTCTTTTACATGAAATATACGAGCCTTTTATAAATGTTTTGTATTTCTCGTAAAATACAGTTAATGAATCAAACACTCTAGGACTTTAGTTTTTTTTTTCTCCAAAATGAATGAATCAAAAGATAAACAGTTTGATATGTCTAGTGTGTAAATTTGAATTTTCAACGTTTACTTGTTATAATCCACAACATATAGTATTTTCCAACAAATAAAAATGTCACAATCCAAAGAAAATAGATCATTCATGATTATGTTTTATTGTTTTAAATAAGGTTTAAGAAATATTAAGGAGTTTATCCTTTTGTAAGTAAGCATGCCTTAATGGCCTAATGCAGTAGGGAAATCCGGAAATGCCATCAAGTTCCTAAGAGCCTTCGTATCGCGTTTCTCATTTTTATGTAAGTCTGTGTCTTATATTATAAGAAATGGTTATGAGTGGATGAGAAATAAATTGTTAAGTTTATATTTATTTGGGGAAAGAGCATACAACCCCATAACTTTTTTAATATTTCTAAAAGTGGTTGTGAATAAAAAATAAATAAATTATAATGATAAAAGTATGAAAAAATATTGATTAATTGAAAAAAGAGATAAAAAGAGTGATTTTTAATGTAATGTATAGAGTTGGAGACGGGGAATGGGATGTGAATGCTCTAAAAATCATTATTTTGCTCTCTTATATTTTATTAAATAATACTTTTTTATACATTTATTATTATTTTTTATCTCTCATCCACTCATAATAATTTTCAAAAATATTATAAATTTTATAAGGTTTGAATAGTGTTTTTTCAAATTTATAGATAATCAGTAAAAAAAAATATTCTTCACTCACAGCCATTTTTTATAATCTAAAAAAGACACTCAAATTTAATAGGGAATGCGATGTGAAATTGTGAATGCTCATAGTTGTGGGTCTCACTCTTTATTTCTAATTTAAGTTTAATATTTTTTTTTGTATTTTTAATACAAAAGATATTGTAGTCACTTTAAAGCCTTTACAAACGTTCACACTATAGATCATTTGTGTTACAGTTAGACGGTGTTAAATCCGTAATTTTTACAAAATAAGAATGAAATTACGTGTTACATTTCAATCGCTCCATAATGTATTCTACTTAAAACTGAAAAACAAAAGCAATCTGTGTAATCTTTTCTAATAAAATAAAATAATTTTTAATAATGTTATTTTCTCACATATATTTTATCACATGTCACTATAATAGCAGATCAATCATTTCATAATAATATTAAATGCTAATGATATTACTAAATAAACTAAATCCTTTTACAAATTAAGGACTTAGCATTATCATTAGGCAAACTACTAGAGTGGATTATTATTAGCAATGAATTAGAATTTTTAATTACTTATTAAAATCCAATTTGATTTATTTAAACAAATGTAGGGAATAAGGAAATAATAACTTTTTAGTAACAATATTTCACATCAGTTTAGCAAATATTAGTTGTAATGTCTTTCAGTCAACGTATGTTAATAATAAACTGCAAACCAGACCGATAGGTCCGGTTTTATCATTTCACAAAAAAAGTTCATAAAAGAAGACAACTATAAAACAAATCAACTACAAGTTCGGACAGTTTAATTGATTTAAGTTTAAACTCAACTTGATGAATTATTTAGGTACGGTTTAATTTAAAAAATGAGGATATTGCCCATTAGTAAATTGAATTTTACACAATATAGTCTAATATTTCACAAATGAAATGTCTGAACCATGATGAACCGGGGATATTGGGACAATAGTTATTATACTGAAAAATATTAACCAAGAGTTTAATAAAACTAAACATCTTCTTTTAGTTGTAACAAGTGCAATGACCGTATTCATCACATGATCCATGGCCACTTTCACAAAGTTTTTCGCAATCCTTGTCGTTATTACAATGAGGAACCTCTCGGTTGATGCCACCATCGTTACTATGTAGCGCGTGTGGTGATGGGATCATCATTGATCCTTTCTCTGCAAAAACACATGACATCTGCAAGTCTGCAAAACGAAACATGTTTTATTAACATTAGGATGGGAATTGGACAGTTTAGGAAATGCATATCAAGAGTGACAAATAATACCTGATATAAGCATTAACAATATTGTGACCAAAAATATCATCTTCAATGAAACTCCTTTCATGTTTTAACAATTGTGGGTGAAAGTGAAGTATTTCATAATTCATTGATCAGTAGAGAATATATACACACAAGGTTACCATACTTATTTGGCTATGATTTTAGTAACATCTGTTAAACAATTAATTAATATATACAAAAGATATTGTGACTTGTGAGATTCTTGATCTTTTTTTCTATACTTACGTATATTGTAATAAATTATGATTATGATAACAATATATTCAGGATTCTTGATATGGATGGAAAGGAAATATATATATATATATGAGGAAGTTTAAATAAAAAATAATATTTGTCTAAGAAGTATAAGAAAAATTGAGGTGGTGACATAGCAAAACTAGAAAATAAGATTAAGGGGTATTTTGATCTACTAATCATTTAATCCAATTCCTTTTCTTCTTTTAAGAATGTAGCATAATTGTTACACACTCTCTTCACCTCAAAACCCTATCAATAATTAATATCAAAATACAACCAAACCCTAAAGATCTCTCATCGTCTTAAACTTCATAATTGCATGCAACACCTAATTAGTGATTAGAGGTGTTAATTTGAGCGGTAGGTGTTAATCGATAGTGCTTTAAGACAATGATTCGGTAGTTAGCGATAGCGGTAATAAGATGTAATGAATAGTGACGGTGGATGACATCGATGGTCAATGATACTCAAATGCCATTCGTTTTATCACACTCGGTTTGTCACTTAGATTGTTCAAGCATAAAACAACACATAGATTGTTGTTTTAATGCAAAACAACATAAAACGTGTTATATTCATGCGATATAGTACAAAGAAAGCGTTGTTTTGACGCAAGACAACATAGAACATGCAAAGTAACACAAAACTGTGATGTTTGACGTAAAGCAGCACAAAACTGTGCTGTTTGACACAAAGCAGCATAAAACTGTGCTGTTTGACGCAAAAAAACACAGTTCTGTGCTGTTTTGACGAAATACAGCACAAAAACACTAACATACAGCACAATTTCGCATCTTTATTATCTTTTAAAAAAAAATTATAGCAATACTATACTTAATTTAAAGAGAAAAAATGTTTGATTTTATGGTGCAATTTATTTTAAAAAAGAATCTATTATGAAAAAGTTATAAACGTTTAATTTTTTTTAGAGAAACTCAAAAAATTCAACAAAAGTGGTTACATACCCAAATTATCTTTTCATATTTTTATTTACTATATTTTTATATTAACCATTGGTTGAAAAAAATATATTTTTTAGTGAAACCTCCCTATATATATATATATATAGGATGGATTCGGTATAAACTCTATGCTATCTAAAAACCGTGAGAACTAATCTGAACCATTGACTAATTAAATGGAGGGCTATGACAAGTGACAACTCATTAATCCTTAATTAGTCTGTTAGTTAACATAGAAAATGGTAAATTCATCATTTATGCTAATTAGATCTGATTAACATTTTCTTATAAATAGGTAGTTACCAATTGAAGATCACTTTTATTTTTCATTTGAAAAATACTAATTCCACTCACTTTGTAAAATTAAAATAAGTAAATTATATTTTATTAACTTTTTAAAGAAATTATACCAAAAAATCAATTATTTTTTTAGCTTTAATATGGGTATAATATTACTATATCTTTTAGAATGTCTTTGATGTTTTTTCTTTTACATGGTGCTACTTGCATATTTGGTGTCAATTACACATTATACACAATCTAATTTACATACTGCTAATGCTATTTTATATAATTTATAAATTACTATTTTACATACTTATACATAGTGATAATTTACATAGTGCTAGTGTTATTTTACATATTTTACAGATTGCTATTTTACATAATTAATTTCGTATAAAGTGTGCTACTTTACATAGTGTTATTTACATGGTGCTACTTATACAGTGCTATTTTTTCAGACGTCTACTATCACAAGAGTAGAGTGAGATTTCGTTTCGTAGATATAATTACTCTATACAAATGAAGATGAATGACTAATTCACGTCTATTTGTTGGAAATAAAAAAGAAACACCCTTACAGAGACAAGAACATCGTGTAAGTAACTTTTTTATTAAAACAACACCGATTTGCAATTTTATTAATGTACTAATTGTAAAGCATAACTTCTGTAATGAAAACAGTATGATATCATCATAACAATAATATACATCATAAAACATTGATAGCATTACAAAGGAAAAAACCAACACCATAGTTTTCATCATCACAATCAATCAAAGCCTTTTCTGGAAATAAAAACAATTTATTAATAAATTGAATTACATAATAAATAAGGTTTCCAAAATAACAAACATAACATATGAAAATATATTGTTTGATGATAGCATCTCCCTAAATAATAAGATCACTTTCATTGTTATCTGAAAAAATATAAGAAAATAGTTACATTACAAGTAAATAGCACAACTTGTTAATTTTAATTATAGAACCATAAATGAAAACACATCTATAATCTATAATCTATAACCACTAATAAAACAAGGTTTTTTTTGCCACTTGTCATTTTCTTATCTCATTTTTTTGCCACTTGTCATTCTTCTAGACATGCACATATCAATTTTTTATTCAACAGTATATTATAGTAATTTAAATATCAAACAAATTTCTCTCTCTTATTAAAAATAAATTATATTAATTGCTATATTTCTCTCTCTTATTAAAATCAAACTATCTTTTTTAAAAATAGATTTTATTAAGGAAATTAAAAATAACATCTTTTAATTAATATCTAAATAATAAAAAACTAAAATTTTATATAATATGAAATTTTCTAACACACTAAACCTTTTTAAAACAAAGTATTTTAAATCATTTTGTTTTTAAAAAAAGTTATAAATAGGTAAAAAAAATTTAAAAACTGTCTTATTGAAACAACAAGAATCATTACAAACTAGCATTTTTAAAAAACAAGACTTTTATAAAAAAATATTTATAAAAAAAACTTAAAACAAATGTTTAAATATGAAACTTTTTTGATAAGAGAGTTAAAATTAGTATAATTATTTTATTTCGTAAATTATTACGTATATATAACTATAAGTATATTTTATGTTAAAATATTATACTGTAACTCTTCGTGTTTATTACTAAGTATAATCCGTTTAATTAATGATTTTTAACCTATCCATCTATCTATAAAAAAAAACCTAAAGTAAGCGTGAAACAATTGTAAGACTCATTATTCTTATTTTCTCATTTCTCTATGTTGTTAATAATAATACTAAATACTAATAATATTACTCGTACCATATTCAAATTAAAAATGTATAATTTAATAAATAAAAAACCTGTTTTTTATTAAAAACACACTTTTTAAAAATAGAAATTTTATAAAATACAGAATACAACAAACTTTTTTTTATCATTTTTCTTAAAACAAAATATTTAAAAATCACAATTTTTTTAAAACAAAAGTTTAAAAAAATACATAATTGTTTATTTACTTAAAATAGTTATTTGTACGTAATTATAAATATCTTCAATCATGATCTTATAATGCATAATTTTTTAGCACTAATTATTTAATATTTTATTTATTCAATCTGTGTAATACACGGGGACTAACCTAGTGCAAAAAATATACCATCATGATGACCTAATTAAACGCATACAATACTTCTGTAACTTGATATAAAGATAAGACGTTTTAGTTAAAAATTAAGTATGACAAAGCATATAAAAGTAGCATAATATGTAATGCCAAAGCAAATAAAAGTAGCATAATACGAATCTCTTTTAACTTTGAAAATAGCACATATATTCTTTTTTTATAGGATATAACACATAACTTCTTTTATAATTCTCCAAAAATCAACTTAAATTAGCATAAATTTGTAGATAATCAACAACAGACAAATAGGCATCGGTAGCTGATAACCATATTCAAAGTTTTCTAATAGCACATAACTAAATTTTTCTCAAAAGCGCAAAACTTCTCTAATACTTCTTAAAAATTCAACTTAAATAAACATAAACTTGTTGATAATCAAAAACAGACGAAAGCCTGTTAGTAGATAAAAATCTTATGCATTATAATACCTAATATATCCATGATCACCAGATGAACAGATGTGTCACACCCTTAAAATCCACGTGCGGAGTTTTACAGCGAGGCGTGTGAACAAACCAGGATCACAGTCAATAGTTACTCAGAACGACACTATATGCCACATTTAAAATAAAACCAACCAAAGTTCAAACTTTAAAACCATGCGGAAGCGTTTTGTAAATAAGACAAACCCAAAATATAAAAATGCATATTTGGCAAAACATGCGCCAACCCAAACATTTAAACACTCGTAAATAGATACCAACAAACATGTCTTTAAAATAGAGTCTTAGAATGCATGCTGGACCCGTGTGGTGCTCCTAATGGCAAGCAGAGTTAACAACCTGAGAATAGCATATAAAATGTCAACACAATGGTTGGTGAGTTCAAGAGTTTGCGTTTATCATAAACAATAACATTTGCATAACATAAGAAGTGCATTGAAATAGATAGCTAGTCTATATTCACAAGTAATAACCATAGTGATTTCGCGATCGAAGCTGACTGTGTTGCGTTTGTTGCCTCCTGTCACGACTTACCAGGTCGTGACGATATTTGTGTCTAGGACAATATTGCATCCGTTTGACCTCGAGTCGCACAGGTGGGGCTCGTCAGACCCAGTAGTACTACCCAAGATTTCCCGCTAGTTACCATTATTAACGATCCGAAAGTGTGAGGACTTTCAAGGTATTAAGCACTATGTTAAAACATACACAGCTTATAATAATAAAATAACGTTTGAGTACAATTATGCTACCTCCCCCAAGAAGAAGGGTTGATAAAAATAGAGGGGCATGAACTCACCTGGTGTGTAAAGATAATGACTAAAGAGAACTGGTGATAGGTGCAAAGACAACCCTTCAAAGGTTACCTAGAACACGAGAGTACATAAGTACGTGTGCACAGAATCATATTGAAACCCTAAGTGCTTTACAAACCAAAGAACTCAAAGTTTTAGAAGACAAGACACATTTGACCCAGTTAATCCGTTTGACCCGTTGGTGACATTATAGATGAAATTCCATTCAAACAAGCATAACAGTCCATCACATATGATTAACATACAAACTGATCACATATGACACTTCATTACCCACATGTACTACCTAGATCATCATACAACTAGATATCATACAAGTCATGCGAATCTCAACTATTATCATGCTCAGTATAACTATAACATAACTAATACATCATACAAGGATCAAATCACGCATCACATGCCAGGTGAAGCCACTCACGACTTCACACCCTAAACCCTGTCAATCCTACTAAGTAGGGGCCTCAGATTCGCACGTGTGTATGATGATCATTAACATACCAATTTCCATAGCTCATATCATCCAAAATGTTCATTCTTAATCAACCATCAATCAACAAAAGTCCTAGCTTACCTATATGACTCATGCCATGATTTTTCCACAAACAGGCCAAAACAGGTAACAAACCAAATCAACATTCATATAACCTAAACAACATATTTAATCACCTTAGACACCATCCATGAACACACTAGCATGGTCCTAATGTCTCAAACATGCTCAAATCATCCAATTCAAAGATTTACACAATTAAAGTTTCCCTTTTGAGAAAGTACATCTCAAATTCATCAAACTCACACTACATTCATGAATTTACCATTTGCATACCAAATTAAGTCCATAACAATATCTAGACATGATCAACAATATCTAATTGGCATGCTTCATCAACATTCAACATCAAAAGTTACTATTTTTAGCAAGGTAAGAACTACAATGTGCATTCTCGATTTCCCAATGTTCATATCAACAATCTAGCATCTAATTATCATTATAAACACATCCATAACATTCATACATCATCAAATCATCAGTTCATGCAAAATAAAGTTACTATTCTTAGTAACCTATGAACAATCCATCAAAATCATAGCTTTCTTGCATAATCGACGTTAACTAGCATCAATCTAACCTAACTAACATCATAGCACAATCAAACAATCAAGAATTGACCATCAATTACAGATTTCGAACTAGGGTTTCGGCCACAATGAAAAACCATGAAAAACTTGTAAAAATCTAACCTTTAAACGTGTAATGGACAAGATTTGATGTTTCTAACGTGTTGTAATGCTTGTAATCGATCAAAACCGAAGCTTTCTTGCTTGTTCTTGCTGAAATTCGAAGTGTGTGTGTGTGTTTGAGGGTGATCGTGGCCGAAGGGGATGTGGGGGATTAGGGTTTGGGTTTTGTTTTTATTTTTGTTAAGTTTTAGTTTTAGGAAATTACACTTAACCCCCTTTGTTTATATTTTATAAAAACTAAGCTTTTAAACACTTGTTAAAAGGTTTTAACTTATTAATATAAACATTATTAATCAACAATAATAATCATATGCATTATTTTCACTAGTCACAAAAATACACGAATTAAATATACACGTTTCCACGTTACGCGATAAAATTCACAAATAATATTTAGATCGCATAAGCACAACTAATAACCAACATTATTAGTTAAATAATTATATGTTTATCATTATTAATTATTATTAAGTCACCAACGTTCAACGACAACTAGTGTGTGCTCCCGACACGTGTATGCAAGACTTAACGGAACTAACGGAGTTTGGTAATGGAAAATTACCGAATGTCACAAGATGAAAGTAGCATACAACCCAAATTCCTAATATCATGTAATGATTCAACCACATTATATCTTACAAATATAATTAGCACATAAAAAAGCTTATATGTTGAAGAAATGGTTCATTCGTCTCCATAATTTTCCATTAGGTCACTTCTTCTTACATGTACAAAAACATTAATTTAACATACAAATAACACACTAGATACAATCGATTGATACAGATTGATTAAATTATGATACTGAAAATCATGATTGATTCAAAATGGTCTTATGAATACAAGGGTTATAACAATAAAGATTTAAAAAACAAACCTTGCAAGGTACTATTATGAGACTGATCTTGATCGATTGTATAATGTTAAAAGCCTTGAATAATATTAGCGATTGATGATTCCACGGTGTTTACTCACGATTTAGATAATAGAAGAAGAAGAAGATGAATGCAAATCATGAGAATTTTATCCGGTGAAATATTCCCCAGAATATCTCAGTCGATTTTTTGAATAAGTACTATGAAATATTCAATTAATATTTTCTTAAATTAAGGGGTTGTTAAAAACAAACAATTATATAATTCCTAAGATACCCTTCAATCCTAGTCACCAACTAATCCATATAACATATATATATATATATATATTGAAATCATGATAACTTATAACCATATTCTTTTAGTCATCGTAGATGTATGATTAATCTTCTTACTTTAAAAACAAATGGTAACTACAGGGGACAAGTAGTAGCATCACATTTTCTTCTTATTAAAATTTTTCGGATTATTTCTTTTTTAAATAATTACATTAATTATTTAACTCTTTAAGATTTAAAATATTTTTTAATAAATTAAGAAACTAATTTTCTACTAATGTTATTTCTAAATAAACTAATATTTTTATAAAATAAGAACTTTTTCTAAAACATCACATTTTTTTTTTTAAAATACAAAATATTTTAAAATTAATGTTTTTAAAAAATAAATATTTTTACTCTAATAAAACGATAACTACGGGGACACATGTCAGGTCATATGCCTTGCATATGATGGTACATTGGTCTTTGTACCTTAATTAATTAAAAGTAAGTTATCAGATATATAATTAAACCCCAACCCATCCCACCCACCCTCAACACACAATCACACACGCATACTCTCTCTCTCTCTCTCTCTCTCTCTCTCTCTCTCTCTCTACTCTCTACTCTCTCTCAAAACACACAAGAAATACCCCCAGTAACCACCACCACTTGCCACATCATCGGCCACCACCATCTGTCACCACCGTTCTTTCGCTATCATTGGCCATCCCCACTCGCCATTGCAACTCGATCCTCCGCCATGGTGAATTGAAATGAGTATGGAGGCTGTAGAATGTTAGTCGCCGTCACATCACAGGAACACATATCTATAGAGGTTGTAAAGTGTCGGTCGTAAGGATGAAGAAGACAATGTTTCTGTAGTGGATTTTATGGAGGCAACGATGGTGGTTTTATGGTGGCAAAGGTGGTTGTGGTAGTGGTTTTATGGTGACAGAGGTGGTTTGGTGGTGGTTTTATGGTGGCAACGTGGTGGTTTTGGTGGTGGTTTAATGATGGTAGCGGTGGTGTTTTTGGAGGTGTTTTTATAGTGGTAGAGGTGGTGGTGATTTATGGTGGCACTGGTGGCGGTTTTTATGGGGGTAGATGTGGTTTTGACGGTGGCAGAAGTGGTTTTGGTGGTGGTTATATCTGGTTATCGGTTGTTTTGGTGATGGTTTTATTATGGCGCCGATGGTTTTGGCGGTGGTGGTTTTGGTTTTATTGTGGCACCGGTGGTTTTGGTGATGGTGGTTTTGGTTTTAGGTGGTGGTGTTTTGTGTATAGAGAGAGAGATAAAGTTAAGAGTGGAGTTGAGTGGGATGAGATGAAATAATTTATTAATATTATATTTTTATTAATAGAGACAAAAAGACCAAACTACTCTCGTGTGCGAGACACATGACCTTACTTAACGGTCAAAATTAACGTCCGTCAGAGGAAAGGACGTAAACTGTTACAAAATTCAATCATAAAGGACGTTTACTGTAATTTTCTTAGTTTAAGGATGAAATCTGAAATTTGTTATAATCCTAAAGGACGAAAAGTGTAATTTACTCTTAAAGTTTTTAAAAATAAACTTTTAAATGGTTTGTTTTGAAACAAAACGTTTAATTTATTAAAAAAAACTAAAAACAGGTTAAAAAGTGATATCATTATTTTATTATTTATAATTTTAATTATATATTATTTAAAAATATTATTTTTGAATTAATAAATTTTATCATGTATTAGAAAATTTAAACAAGTTAATAAAATTTTCGTGTTTGACTGCCACGTTCAGATCCTATTCATTCGGTTGTTCTGTTTCTTCGTATTCGCTTTCGTGTTCTCCCTCTCTCTGTTTCTCTCAATCATCTGCAAATCTAATCTCTCTTTCACTGAAGATTACAGAGAAAACCAATGGCATATAAGGTCGACCACGAGTACGATTACTTGTTTAAGATTGTCCTCATCGGTGATTCGGGTGTCGGAAAATCCAACATTCTTTCTAGATTCACCCGAAATGAGTTCTGTTTGGAATCTAAATCCACCATTGGAGTTGAATTCGCCACGAGGACTCTTCAGGTTGTGTTCTTTTCTCAGAATCTTGATCGAAAGTTTCAAGCTTTCCTTGTAGTTATGTTGATTTACATTGTTTATCATGATCGTCGAAACCCTAATCATTGCAAAAATACAGCCAATTTTGGTTTTTAGGAGTGAAAAAGATGCAAATTTTCTAGTGCCTGAAAGGTGTTTGTTAAAAGTCCCCACAGAGATTAATTGATCATAACTTCATCTAGAATAAGAGTGTCTCAAAACTTATAAATTTGTTTCGGTCCTGGGCGAATCAAAAAGTCACAGGCTTTTTAAAGTTTACTTTATAAGCCCTCATTTTTTATCCGGCTAAACACCAGCAACAATAAACTAAAAGGATTATTATTGGTTAGCTTCCTTTATAAATATTTTTTCATTTAATTATAAGTTTAATCAAACCAAGTAAATTTCTATAATAGCAAAACTATTGACGAGGTCTTCGGAATATTTTTTCATTAAAGACTAAGTATATCAGCCCAATTCACGTGTATATGGAAAAATTTAGGATCCTATATAAATTGGTGCTTAAAGTTAAGGCTTTAGTTGCTTTATGCTTGAGCCATGACTGTATTCTATATTTGTGATTGTTTGAGTGACTGTAGTCTAATGAAAATTGTATGCAATGTGGTGCAGGTTGAGGGGAAGACGGTGAAGGCACAAATATGGGATACAGCGGGTCAGGAGAGATACCGAGCGATCACAAGCGCGTATTACAGAGGAGCAGTAGGCGCGCTTTTGGTTTATGATATAACAAAGAGGCAGTCGTTTGAGAATGTGACGAGGTGGCTTCGTGAGCTAAGGGACCATGAAGACGCCAACATTGTCCTCATGTTGGCTGGAAACAAGTGTGACTTGAACCACCTTAGAGCCATCCCAGAGAATGAAGCTCAAGTGTTGGCGGAGAAAGAAGGGCTTTCGTTCCTAGAGACTTCTGCACTTGATGCACATAACGTCGAGAAGGCTTTCCAGTCGATTTTGCTTGATATATATCACGTAGTAAGCAAGAAAGCGTTAGCAGCCCAGGAAGCAGCCGCTTCTGTTCCTTTGAAAGGTACTACCATTGAAGTTAAGAGTAATGATTCCAAAGGGACTTGTTGTTCTAGTTAATTGTATGTTTCTTATCAACACATTTTGGTACTTAAGAAGACACTTGACGTGGCGTTTTAGTGGTTCATTTGTCACGTGGTATCACGTTTGAGCCTTGTTTTCACTCTCCCGCTATTGTAAGTTACATCGCGTAACACAAGAACACAAAAGAGCGAAAGGCAGAACGAGGAGGAAGGATTGGTTAGAGCATTGGCCTTTTTGTAAGTATATAGAATTAGTTTTAAGAAAATTTGTATGCAATATTTGTCTGACAATACTTGTTCAGGATTGTTTGAAGATATATCCATGTTCTGTTTGTTTACTTGAGTATTGTACTATTGTGGATTATCACAACAAATTCAACAGTGTTCTTATTATATTTTGTATGAGTTATGTTTAAGAATTGATGCGTGTAATAGTAAGTATCTGATTCCTAGGTTTGAATCTTGCTTCCACTGGTTTTCTGTCATAATCTTTTGGTTAGCAAGGTATTGACGGGTGTTGTCTCTTAAATTCATAGGCAGAAGGTTCTCATGTGATTTGTGTCTATAATTTGTGAGTTATGAGATCATCATCTTCATGTATTGACTCGATATATTGTACTAGTTATGCTATTTGCTAACCTGTCCGGCTGGATCATAATCTCTGAGTGATTTCTGTTGCTCTAAGTACGGATTAGAATTTAGATCACCCAAAAGATGTATACATGTCGATTTAGTTTTTGAATTAAGTGTATATGTAAACATTAATTAGCAGCCCAAATCCATCAAATACTTTCATATGCCCAATTTTAGAGACTTAGCAGAGTAGCCCAGTAGTTGAGCCCACTTTCATTTGTTTTCGGTCTGAACCGACTGATAACCGATTAGTGTTTTCTTTGGATCCAACAATTTTTTTCCTTCTAAATCCGAGTATCTCAGTTAAACTTGTAAGGATTCGTACTCACACTACATTTATAAGAATCACTCTTGTACAACAGTCTGAGCTAGAACCAAAGAATTTTTCGATTCAGATTTTTTATTCTCACTATCTCGGTCTAGTTTTGTCCATGATTAGCAAGTATGCCTAGTTATAATATGCAATATGGTTTATGCAACTAGCTGATAAGGAATCAATCCACAAGAAAGCATATTCATAGTTGAAGCAACTGAACAAGAACAAAAGGGTTAGTGTCAAACTTAAAACGAGGTTAACTTTCATTATGTTTACAATTACAGTATATATGAAACGTCTTAACAAGCCGGATCATTTGAAACAACTAGTCGCCTCAACTATCCTTGAGCACCAATTTTGATGTTTATGCTTTTTCTCTAATTTTAACAATTTTAAGTTGTTATCGTTCTGTTGTAAAAGTACGGGAGTTTTTTATTTAGCAATTAACACGTTTAAAGTCTAGACAGTCCATTGCAAGCTTTAAAATTTTAACTTTAATTTGGATCGTTAAATTTAAATTTCCTAATAAGAGCTTGTTGTAATAATTCAAAGATTCATTATTATATCAAAGGGCCCTAATACAGAGACATTCACTTAGATAAATCGACACCCCCTATACGCCGCGTATAGGTCCATACGCGTGTATAGGGTCGAAAACCCTGAAAATGAGTAAAATTCAGGGGGACTGTCAGAGGGTTACGCACGCCCTATACGACCTCCTATACAACACATATAGGGCTATAAGACGCATATAGCAAATTTCGACACTGACTACGAGGAAAAATTCAGGGGGTTGTCAGAAGGGTTATACGCCCCGTATAGAGCTATACGACCCCCCTATACGACACATATAGGGTTATACGATCCGTATAAAAATTTAGAATGTTAATTTATAATTTTAAGATGTCTCAATATCCACGTTCTATATCAAACTCTTAAATGTTTTATCTTCCTTTACTAGTGCTTCCTTTATCCGTCACTATATGTCTATATCGAAGGCAACTTTACTATAACATATAAAAAGTATTTTAATCTAGTGGCTCCTAACGTCTCTAGATTACAGGATGAGAAAGCAAAGAATATCTCCGCATGTGGCTTACGAATATTCTTCAATTATCTTGGTCCTAATATTTTGGTCCAAAATAACGTTTCATTTTTATTATTTCGAAAAACTTTATGAGATTTTCTACCGTCTTTGACGGTTCTAACGTCAAGAGGAGAGCCCTTGTTCTTCGTTGCCTAGCGTTCAAGATGGTTTGTTTAACCATGTATATCGTTCAAGATGTTAAAAAGTGTTTTTTTCTGTTTTTTTTTTTTTAATTTTTATTTATGTATAAAATATAAATTTATAATTGGTTATCTTGAAAAAGAAGTTACATAAAATGTAGTATGCTTTAGCCTTCTTTTTTATAGTTTCTTCTACATTTTCATTAATGAGATTATCAATTTTTTTGCGGTTAATCTTTATTTTGATGCAAATTGATATTAAACTGTTTAAAACTGACCAAAAATAGTATACTTGATATTTCTTACTCCTGTTTTGCACAGACTCGGATGAGAGGTCAAATAATTTCGGATTTAATATACGCGACATTACCTTACACTTTTGTACAAGGGTTGTTTATCACGACTTCATTTATTAACTCAAGGTCACAAAATAACAAACTTACCAATGTTAAAATCTCCGTCCTCGTATTAAAACCAACTAATATACGTAAATACCGGTGATACTTAGTACAAGTGGTTGAAGCAAGTCACCCCAAAACTTAATTATAATAGGGTAGTTTTCGGTTTAAGTCCCACTTGTGACAGAAAATAAGGTTCCAAGTTAGATCGGTGAGTTTTCTCTCACCTATGATTAGTTTCTTTCTTAACACGGTTATTAATTAGGTACTCGAGTAATGAAGATAATAGGATCGTCCAGTGGTCCGTTAGTTATCTAATTAGCCGTTAGAAAGAGTAAATGTGATTATCGAATATCCTACTTCTAATAAATCAAAATGATTTTGTACATGTGACATCTTCTTAGCATACTCTTCTTTTATTTTTTGCTCATAACAAACTAATTAATACCTTCTATGTTTAAGTTTATACCATCTATATTTAATAATTTTAATTAAAAAATTTCAAAAATTTATACGTTTCTAAATATCTTAATAAATAAAAAAAAGTAAATATTTATACTTTACTCAAATCCGTAATTAATTGTTGATTGTAATTGTAAGTTTCGATAAATAATAAAAAGAAACTTTTGGTTAAATATATATTAACAATGCCATAATAACATTTCCATCATTATACATTTTTATATTGTTTATTAATACTTCTTTCCATGATTATTTTTCTTTCTCATTTAACAAAACATAGTGATGGAATTCAAATAAATATGTTTTTGAAGATTAAGTATGACTATACCATTAAATTGTGTATCATCAGCCTATAAAAACGATCAGGTATGTGGCGTTATCCAGAAACTACAAGTAAAATTAAGTTAAACTATTAATATTAGATAAAGATGATAGATCTATAAATAAAACATCAAATGTTATACATAAAGAAATATTTAAAAATTTATAGTTAATGCATTTACTTTTATAATATATATTTATTTATTCAATCCATGCAATACACGGGTCTATAACATAGTTATTAAGCATTTAATTATTACTTCACATGCCATAAGAATTGCATTATACAAACAAAATTTCGACGAAAAATAAACAAACAATCCTGAACTGACGCGAGAATCGCTCGTGCTCAACGTCGTCGTTTAGCGTCATCGTCAAAAACCACGCATTTGTCCAACACCAAAACTGCATACGCAGAAAACCATAAAACTGCTTTTCATTCTCTGTAAACAACACGCAAAACAACATCTCTCAACACCTTCATGATTCATGAATCAACAATCATCATCATTTAGGGTTTCACCTTTCATTCATACTTTTACTACTTTCAGTTTCAAATCTTCGTCCTTCAGATTGTGATCTTACATTATCGCTTTCAATATTTGGGCGAAAAAGTCGTATAACCAGAGATATGCAAACGGAAGCGAGGGTAAGGGTGGTGGAAGGCGGTGGCTCGGCTCATAAACTGGTGGCGCATCACCAGCGGCCGTCGCAACACCACCGATCGCAGATCGGAACCGTTTCTCAACTCATCGCCGGTGGTGTCGCCGGTGCCGTTAGCAAGACGTGCACCGCTCCTCTTGCTCGCCTCACGATACTCTTTCAGGTCATCGGTTTGTTGAACTGAACTGTTATTCGTTCTATATGATTTCAATTTGATTTGCGGAAACTTATAAGATCTATTAAAGTTGATTGAAATTGAATCCTATTAGTTCTTTGTGTATCCGAAATCTGGTTATTGAAGTTAGGTTACAGACGGAAGAAGTAATATTATTGTTTAGTTATATCTTCGTAACTTCGTGCACAAAGTAGAATAGATAAACACGACATTCATACAAGTATTAATGAGAACTTGCATCCTAGGAAATACATCTAAGGTTTGTGCTCCCAGGAGTTGTAAATTGCTCAACTATGGATGATTCAATTTAAAACTTGAGTAGCAATATGGTTGGCATAGTGGTTCATGGAGCCATTGCAGTGAGCAACTGCTGGTTTGGTTTATGTTATATTGGCGAAGAACATGAGCCATAAACGAGCATCTGTTCTATTACATTTGTTTTGCATCCTTGTTCATTTTCTATTTTCCTAATGATCTACTTATTGCCTGTTAAGCAGACAGAGTAATTCTCTCATTTAAGTGAAAATATAGTGTTGCTATAGATGGCATTTCTCCTTTTGTAATTGAATTAATTCCTTTGCATTGTTTCTTTTGTTTATATCTCTTTCTTGCATTTGTTAATAATGCATTTTCTTGATTTTGCAGGTGCAAGGCATGCACTCTGATGTTTCTACTTTAAAAAAGGCTAGTATATGGCGTGAAGCTTCACGTGTTGTCAGAGAAGAAGGTTTTCGTGCATTCTGGAAGGGAAATCTTGTCACAATTGTTCATCGCTTGCCTTATTCGTCCATTAGCTTTTACTCATTTGAACGCTATAAGAATGTGTGTACAAATGTGCTTAGCTGGAATTTCTTATATGCATTGAATCATTAATATATTCTTGAGGTGATTTACTTTGTAATTTGACCATCATCCAAATTGGTAATTATTGTCTCTCTCCTCTAATTTGGCAGTTACTACAGTTGATGTCAGGAGTGGATGGCCATCAGAACAATTTTGGTGCAGATGTGTTTGTACGACTTGTAGGTGGTGGCTTAGCTGGCATAACCGCTGCTTCTGCAACATATCCTTTGGATCTTGTTAGAACACGCCTTTCAGCACAGGTAAGAATTTTTGGTGTGCATTACATTTGTATATATGTGATTTGGCACTATTTTGTTTAAGACTATTTGCCTCACTTGAAAATGTGTTGTCATACAAATGATATGACTTTCTGTTCTTTTAAAAAATGTTTATTTACCTCTTGGTGTTGCAGACAAATGTAAATTACTACAGAGGTATATGGCATGCTTTAAGCACCATCAGTAAGGAAGAGGGCATCTTTGGACTTTACAAGGGCCTTGGTGCTTGTTTATTGGTATTGTTCTATAACTGATGTTTTATTTCTAATTTTTTTGGCACACACATTTCTTTCTACTGACTACATGATTTTACAGGGTGTTGGTCCCAACCTAGCAATTAGCTTTTCAGTTTATGATACTGTAAGATCTTATTGGCAATTGCAGAGGTAGATGTCTTCTCTTTCTAAATTTGAGCATAAGATGTTCTCATTTTCTAACTCTGATGTTAATTGTTGGTAACAGACCAAATGATTCTACTGTCATGATGAGCCTGGCATGTGGGAGTCTTTCAGGCATTGCTTCATCAACAGGTTAGTTAATAAAAATCTAATCACTATAGCGCACATTTTAGCTTACTTACCAAGTATAAAATCAATAAACCGACATTTTCAGAAAATGTCGGTGTTCGATCAATCTGTCCTTTAGTATTTGGAAGCAATATAACAATTTTTTTACTTATTTATCATTAATTTTTCTCTAAGTATTTCAGCATCAGATATTGTTTGGATAACTTCATTAATCTATCTTTAAGCATTCAGCATATCAGATCTCGTTTGGATAACTTCATCTTACATCTAACATGGCTCTTCAAAACTTTCAGTTGGTTATTGTAGGTTGACTACAGGCTAACTAACTTTGTTTATGGAGTCAAAACATTGTGAGAGGCGTCCCTCTTTTGTCTGAGGTATGCTTCTCACCATGGCTCCGAACTGAAATTGGAAAACTATGTAAATTTAGCTCTCCATACCCACCCTGTATCTGAGCTGTCTTGAAAATTAGGGGTATCTATATTTTTCTCATTACAAAGGTATCAATGGTATTGTCTTTAGTGAAGTGTATATTCGGTATTTGAAAAGTACCCCTTCTTGCAGTATCATTCCCTTTGGATCTTGTGAGGAGACGGATGCAATTGGAAGGAGCAGGTGGCCGGGCTCCAGTTTATAGAACAGGAGTTTTTGGTACATTTGCACACATATTACGGGCTGAAGGCCTACGAGGCTTATACAGAGGCATTTTGCCTGAATATTACAAGGTAGTACCCAGCATTGGTATCGTGTTTATGACCTACGAGAAACTTAAGCAAGTTTTATCTGGTATAGATGCTTGCTAATTAATAGCCATGGTCATCTTGTTCACAACAATTTATGCCTGTAAAAGGATCATTTCCCTTGTACAGATTAGAAGGGTAACAGTAAACGGGAAACAACCCATCGTCGCTTTTATTTCAGTACACCATTTTACAAATCCTTTTCGGTTTTATTCAATGAAATTGTAAGTTCATAACTGCTTTGAGTTTTAAACTTCTTTGATTCGAATTGTACTTTTGCACCATACATGAAAGAATAGGTGGAAAAAGCTCAGATATAGTACATATTTTGTGTCACTTCCAGGAAGAAGCTTTTTTAATCTCTAAATACAATACCCCAATACCAATCACAGAAAGAAATCACTTTGAAGTTTATTAAAAGATAAAAGTCTTGTTTGTCATTGTGTATCTCATCCCTCGTGTACTCCCAAACAAAAATATGGGTTCCTCAGTGGTCAACTCAATCTCGAAGGACATATTAATGAACCTCCAAATACTCAAGTGTTAATCAATCACACGGGGAGGCTTCCAGTTAGGCGAATATGATCAAGTGTACGGCGCAAGCCATACTTATTCACAGCTGCAGTTGCAGCTCGAAACCCTCCTCCATATGCTGGTGAAGCATCATGAGCTATCTGATGCATGAAAAACTCACCCAGTTTATTCTCAACCCTTGATTTTCCACCTTTCTTTAAAGCTGAAGAAGATGACGATGAAGCTGCTGACGTGGAACTTGATGCCGGCATGATCTCTGATTCAAGCCACATGTATGAAAGAACTTGACATATACCTTCTTCAATCTCGGGATTTAGGTTTCTATAACCTATCCATTCCAAAAGAAAGAAACATCATCATGCACAAAAGATAAATAAGTTTTATTGTCCACTATAGTAAGAATACTAACGTTTTCTAGTTACCTTTAAGACGTAACCAACCATGCATCAACTCGTGTGCAAGAATAGCGCCCGTTAGTAACCTGTAGCACAGTTTAGTTTCATGACATCTGTTTCAGAAGCTAGTCTCCAAGATCCAAAGAAAAGAAACAGAAGTGTGATTATTACCTCGGGAGCCCGTAAAGAACAAGAATGGCTGTAACTTCACATCTTCGAGTCAATTTCTGAGGTTGAGTTCTCATTCCTATCAACCCGTGGCCCCCAATTTTCGGCCTTTTCAGTATCTGAAACTCATAAAATCAGATGATATCATTGTTCATATCAAACTTGACACCAAGTGAAGAAAGATTAAACTTACACTTGCAACAGTCTGCTCCTCAGAAAGGCAAAGACCGCGTGTCTCAGGCATATGATGAAAGCCCTGAAAAAAAAAGGCCCGTTTAATCTCAGGATCAGGAAACATGAAGCTGCAAAAAGTGAAAACGGGACAACAAAATGTTCTGTCACATGTTTCTCCCCGACGATAGCTTCATTCAGAGCATGTCGCTCAACAAGTAACATGGGAATTTGTTGATCAAGTCTCATGTTCATTCCTTCATAGTAGTCCCTGATACTGTGGTAAAGTGGTTGACAGTCGCCGGTATCCATTATTGCAAATTCCATACACTCCAAACACAAGCTCCGCCCATCGCCCAAAGATATGTATCTCGCATTCACAGACTTTAAACAAAACATCAAAAGACTTGATACTTGATCTAATCAAAGAGACGTGAAAGTTGCAGAAACGATACCTCTAATCTTTCACAACTACAGCAACGCACTGTGTTATCGTGCTCATGTGCAGGACAATATTTCTGGGACCAGAATGGATGGCATCGATACTCGATCAACCCAGCTCCATTTGTGGGAATCTTTATGACAAGGTTAGATTCACATTTTAGCAGCTTATAATCTGTTTAAATCTCAAGGTAACTGAAAGTTAATTAAGGGTAAATTCATTACAAATTGAAAGCAGACTTCACACTTGGGATGTGTTAACTCCTTGAAACAAGTCTTATGGTATGCATCTTTCCCTGATAAAGAGAACTTGAATCAACGGAAAAAATAAATTAATAAGCAAACATTTAACAGACTAAGTCACAAACCAAATAACTAAAAAAACTACCTCCTGTTCTGTGATCGGGTAATGACAAGCGTGACAACAGAAACATTCCGGGTGGAAAAAGGTCCCCATGCATCCTAAGTAGTTTCCATAACTGATGTCGCGTTTGCAGCCACCACATACTCTGCAGATTCGACGTAAGTATTGATCAACCATTTTGGCATATTGAGTTGAAAAATGCATACTGATTAAAGAGTATCCTAAGTACCTGTATCCTGTTGGTTGATATGGTCTAGGAACATAAGGATATGACGAATGAAGGTCGTCCTGAACTGCTTTTGCAAGATCCTCTTCGTTATTAGATCTCCACCCGTATCCTGAAGAAAGGTCAACAAACGAATGTTTGTTTACAGACAACAATATAAGTTCTTTTAGTTGGTAACAACTAACAACTTACCATTTGGTTTCTTCAGACCTTCAGCAAAAGAAAGTGCGATTGCTCGATCTAGTTCTTCATTCTCTCTATCAGTTCTTGCATGATTGTCCTGACATACTCGATTTCATGTTCATAGTAGTTCAGAATATTAATCAAGAAAGAAATCTGGTGATAGGAGTTGGTGTTTTCAGATCAAGAAAAGTGCCTGCTTTTAATCACTATGATCCAACTCAGACTTTTATACCTTTTTCTATAAATTAGCATTAAAATTCAAGCAAAGTATGTTTTTGATGTTCTTTTTCTTACATAACAAATAAGCAAGATAGTATTTACCAAGGATCTAACAGGAGCGCGTAAAACCATGCTCTCGTCTCCGTTAAACTGTGGAGCGCGATGTGTACCACCAACCAGCCCGCGATTACCTGAACCACCTTTGAAAAGCTTACTCAGCCATCTCATAAACCAAGATCTCCTCTCTGAAACAAACTGCCCTGGTTAAACCCATAAAATTCTATAATTACACAAATTCATTCTAAACCACACATGTGACAATGGGAACAAGATGCAAACTTTATAAACAAACTTTATAGATGCATTTTCAGATGATATTCTAGAATTAAACAAAACTCTTCAGCTTGTCGAATACTAGCTTGAAAAGACACAAGAAAAGAGGTTCTTTTAGGGAAATTTTACATTCAAGATTCACACCGGCATTTCATCGAACACTTGTCCGGCGTTATCAATAATATCAATGAAACTCACTGCGATCAGAAAATCAAGTACTTTCATATCTCGTACCGTAAACACATGGCTGTGAGATGTGATCAACGTCTCGTGAAGAAGACATAATTGGTGGACTTTCGGATCGTATGTATAGATCGCCACCGGAGTTTCAAGAAAGCAAAAAGTAAAGGGGTTTATGAAAAGGACTATGAGAAATATGCAGAAGAACAATGGCATCATTGCTGATAAAGCTTGTGTTTTTAAGAAAGTAAAGAAATGAGGAATCTTTGATCGCGAAAGACAGCGATGGATGGGGTAATACAGAGAGATTCTTCGCTTCATAGAACAAAGAACAGAAAGTGGGATACATCAGATCAAGAAAGATAACCAGAGAATCTTGATTTCAAGAAAGTTAACTGTTATTGCCCACCCAACAAAAGAAATGAAGCAATGAAGCTTATATCTCATCTCTGTGAGCGCGTGCGCGCGTGCGTACACGCGTGTGCATGAGAGAGAGGGAGGGAGAGAGAGGGGGAGAATTGAGCTTGAAGCTTAGCATCTTGAAGAAGATGGTTGATGTGTGCTCTGTGTATTATAATAGTTTTTGAAAGGCAATTTTGCCGGTAAAAAGAACCACTAAAGTTCATAATGGTCCTTGATGTTGTACTTATATACATATTTTCCCCGTACTTTTACTTTTTTTTTTTCCTTACTTTTAATGTCAACGGCTCGTTAAGTCGCATGCTAAAAACGTTCGACGAATCTTCTCCACTCTGAACGTTGTAAAATATCGTTTGTGAGGCACGATGTTGATTTATAGTATCAATTGTTTAATGCAAAGAATATAAACTCAGTAATTGTTAAAAAGTTTTCATTTTGTGATTATCAATGTATCAAAAGTTTAGAACACTTGTTATCAATACAATGCTAATGGTATTGATATTGTCACACTATATAACTGGCTTGCTGCTATATGTGGTTTAATATAATCTGATTATATGTGTAGATATAATGGATACAATGTATTGATGTTTTAGGTTTCAGATTTTAGACCTGATAATCGAGTTCAAGTCGTTTTGTCATCCTTAGAACTTCATTTGTATGCACAAGAATAATCCTTGGTTGAGACCTTTTAACTTCACTGCTACGCGAAAGAATCATCCTTGAACTGTTCAACCTTGAAATTTTAGTTTTTCTAACTTTGACAACCTATACTCTACAAAAGAAATAAACACAGCAAATTTAAAATATAATATTAATTAGTTTTTAGTAGCATACAACCATCCTTGTAGTCTATTTGAAGTTACATGCATAAACAAAACTTGTTTTTGTTACCTTTGTTTGCATTAGCAAAGAACAAGAGTTTAGCAACATGATGACATGTCATGTCATTGTAACATTTGTCGACAAATTAAGCTATATCAACGTAAGATGTAGCATCTTGTCCCTTGTAGCTTTGGATTTATAATAATAATCCTTATAAATTTTGTGGTGTAGTGAGTTGACTTTCACATAGTGGATGTTGACTTAAGGTTTCTATGGGATTTAATATAGACCGGTAGGTTAAATGTATCTTTCTATTGCGCAATGCACCTCCTATCGACTTGATTGATGTTTGATTTTTTATCAATAAAAATTTGTGTGAGCGACTGTTCAAGAAAGGTGCCCGAAATGCTCGTATAACTATTTTAAATGTTCGTCTTGAACAACGCCCCAGTTTAAACCTCCATTTAAAGCAATTTCACTTCTCAGAACGTTCTTTGGCACATTAAAAAGTACGTTTAACACACTATAAGCGGACATATGTACTCCTGATAATGCTAAAAAATTTAAGTGTGGTGGTATCTAGCTCATCCACATTGTTTGCGATTTTTAACTATGAAATATTCATAAATTATTAAATAATAATATTGTTTTGGGCTTGGAGGTTATATGTATTTTAATCAAAAATTAAGGTTTTATAATTGTTTCTATTGATTTAAATGGTTAAATAAAATCTATTCTAAAATTATTAATTATATTATCTTCATAATATAAAATGAACAAGATAAAGGCTTTAGATGAAAGTGGTTCAAAAACCATCTCATTTCTGGCTCGCTTTATGGGTTGAATGATCTTGAAGGATTTTATGCTTACAAAAGATAAGAATATCTACTAGTTTGGTTTCTTGGAATTAATTCCAATAAAAGTCTACTCTTCTTTTTGGTTGTCATTTCCTATTTTAATTTGTATACAACTTTGCTTGATCCAAGGTATTATGGATTTATTTTATATTTATGTTTTCTTCAATTTCAAATTATTTGTTGTTAAATGCTTAGGGGTTGTTTGCCAGCATTTGAATCAGCCTCTTAATGGTTCAGATGTTTGAATGGTTCGACACTTAATGGTTAAGACTGTTTGTTTTGTGAGCAAATGTTTTAATGGTTCAAACATTTGCCTCTGAATGGTTAAGCATTATATTAATGTTGAATGGTTAAAACACTAATAAATAAGTTTTTAAACGAGCCAAGTCGAGTTCAAGCTCGTTTAAGCTTAATTGAGCACGGATCATTTAACTTTAGAGCGTTCTAGCTCGATTTCAACTCGTTTCGAGTTTTATTTCTAAAGGTTAAGCTTGGCTCATAAGTAATTTTTAAAGCTTGAGCTTGCTTTGGCTCGATAAATAATTTATTATTTTTATATAATCAAGGAATATATATATATATATATATATATATATATATATATATATATATATATATATATATATAACTTTTAAAACCTAAATGAAATAATGGTTGTTATTATTTTCTTTTAATTTTGTGCTTATGAATATTTGCAATGTTAGAGCATCCGTAACATGGACGTTCGTTGGAGAAAAAAACGTTTTCGCAGTTATGCTTTTGTACACGACTACATGTGGATTCGGATTTTAAAAGATCTTAAAACATATATATAGTCATGGCTATGATCAATCACAGACAGATTTGTGAATGACAAAATTTATTCTACTTATATTTTTTTTTTCTTATGTAGGAGTTGTCCTTTAATTAAAGGCTTATAGTAACGTTTATGTATTAAAGTTGTTCTTTGGAACGAACTTTTGAACAATTGGTTGATTAACCATAAATATTCCGCCATGCTTATGAAAACTGTTTTTCATGCGTTTAAATTAATGAAAACGATGATAAAAAGTTAAGCATTGTCCAAGAGTGGATCCTAAAAAAGCAAAAATTGAACACCTTTTGAGTTGTATGCATGTGTCCATGGTGAGTATAAACACCCACATATCACATGTGCTTGTGACCTCATTAATCTCCTTTTGATTTTCCTAATCATGATTAATTTATCAAATATCCTTAATTATCACGAGTAACAAGTTATTATACTTTGTATGGATTCTTCTGTCTACTAACACATTGAAAAGTATTTGGACAATATTGTATTTGTTGTTTTTTAATATTTAAAAAGGATAAATCTTATATTTTGACATTGTACTTTCACTTATGTTTCAAATGAAAAAACATACTATTGTGTAGGCTTTGAGTCACGAATAAATATAATTACTGTATGTTAGAGTGAAAGAACCATTCAAACATTAAAAGACATGCATAGGAGATTGGACCCTTTGTGAGAATATATAAAAATGTAAACGAGTCGAGCTTGTTTGAGAGCTACTCAAGCTCGTCGCAGTAAAACTTGAAACTAGCCGAGCTTGAAAATATAAAAAAGTAAAAGAGTCGAGCTTGTTTGAGAGCTACTTAAGATCGACTCGGTAAAACTTAAAACTAACTAAGCTTAAACAAACTCAAGCCTCGCGCAACCTCATTTACGTAACTAGCTCGAGTTTTTTTGTAGTTTAAGCTTGCGGGCCGCGGCCTTTTACAAATCTAAACAGAATTGTGCTTTGTATAAATCTAAACATAGTTGGGCTTTTTATAAAATTGGGTAGCGGTGTATCCCTTTAATCTTTTATCACTTAAAACCCAATATAGCCCAAATCATATAGGGTATCTTAGTATCTGTCAGTGTATGTGTAATTGTGTACGAATCCTTGTAACCCGGCGGCCCAGCCTTTACTTTCTTAACACATAAATTTTAGAGTAAATTACATTTTTCGTCATTTTAAGTTTATAGTAAAATTCAGGTTTCGTCCTTAAACTAAGCAAATTACAGTAAGCATCCTTTATGTTTAGAAAAGCTTGCATGTTTCGTCCTTTTCTCTAACGGACGTTAGATTTGTCCGTTAAGTCTAGTCATGTGACTTGCACATGAAGGCAATATGGTTATTTTACATATTTAATTAAAAAATAAAAAAACAAATCTATATATAAGAATCCCTCCCATTTAGGGCTGCAAACGAACTGAACATTCAGCGAACAGTTCGTGAACTGTTCGGCAGAAAGTTCGTTTATGTTCGTTTGTTTTGTAAATGAACAAACATGAACAAGAAACTTTCGTTCGTTTAGTTAAACGAACGAACATGAACACAAGTCGTGTTCGTTTATTTATGCTCGTGAACGTTCGATAATGTGTTCGTTTATGTTCGTTAATGTGTTCGATTATGTTTTTTAATTTTTGTGTTAGTTATTTTTAGGACAATTATTTCAAGTGTTCTTGGATATTTATGTTATGTGTTTATTTATTTTTGATAAATTTTATGATGAAAATGTTGATTTTATTCTATAATAAATATGTGATTATTTGTATTCGTTTGTGTTCATAGACTTATTTGTGTTCGTCATGTTCATGAACATTTGTTTGTTTTCGTTTGATCTTGTTTGTGTTTGTTTGCGTTCGGTAAGTGTTCGTGAACAGTTCATGAACATGTTCATTTTCTTAATGAACGAACACGAACAAGGAAATCCGTTCGATAAGTGTTCGTGAACAGTTCATGAACAAGTTTATTTCTTAATGAACGAACACGAACAAAGCATTGTTCGTGTTAGTTCGATTCATTTGCAGCCCCCTTCTCTCTCTCTCTCAAGAAACATCATTGCAGAGTTAATCGATGAGTCCAGTGTTGTTCCAGCATTACTAATCATGATTGACGAAAACAAGGTGTCGATCAGAGATGGTGGATCGTTTAAGGTTCTAATTGGGTTTGAAATTGGAAATCTGTGAGATTGTTTTCTTTGGTGTTTGTATAGTGTTGTTGATTTTGATAACTGGGTTTCTAATTGAAGGCATGTAATTGAAACAAACCAGTAGTCAGAGATGGTAAACTCTCCAAGAAATTAATAAAAGAAGTCTGATACTTTGTTTAAAATCATGATGTAAGCTCATAACAGAATCTCAATTACTCCATTAATGGAGGATTATAAATTGCAGAGAGATAGAAATAGTTACAGTAGTTGAAGAGAGAAGAACATGGGATTTGAGGGTGGAAGGTGAGAATGCAGGTGTGGAAATAGGAAGTGAAGGTGGGTGGATTGACTTGAATTTGGGAACTCCGGCGGTGTTTCGCCGGTAATAATGTCTCCGGCGGCGGTGGATGGTGGTGGTTGTTTGTGAGGCGGTTCAAAGTTTATACCCAAAGAAGACAAAAGAAGATTTGCCTTTTATACGTATATAATTTTTAAATTTTTTAATTAAATAGATAAAATAATCATATTATCCTCGTGTGCAAGTCACATGATTAGATTTAATAGTCAAATCTAACGTCCTTTAGAGGAAATGACGAAACGTGCAAGTTTTTTTAAACATACTGTAGTTTTCTTAGGCAATACTAAAAAATTGCATTTGTGATCGAATTTTACAGCCAAATCACAAGAATAGTAAACCAGGGGCGACCCTAAAGGAAGGGGGCCAATTCAGGTCTCGATCTCTTTGGGTGCACAAAACTTTTACATAAAATGAAATTATATCTATATACAATACTAAAAGAGTAATTTAGGGGAATACTTGGTACATTTCTAGGCCTCCTAAGTTTATTTTTTCTGCCTCTCTCTCCTCTTAAATAATTACATAGATTAAGAAATATTAAATAATTTTAATTATTTTTTAGATTAATTTTTTTAATAAATTAAGAAAGACTTCTTTTTATTAATTTTATTTTTAGAAAATAATTTTTATACAATTAATTTTTTTTCACTAAAACATCTAACTTTTTTTAAAATATAAAATATTTTAAAATTGATATTTTTAAAAAGTAAATATTTTTATAAACTAAAAATAATTAAAATTAGGAGTTATAATAATAAAAATTTTAAAAAACAGCATTTTTAGTACGGTTTGTTTTGAAAAAAATGTTTAACTTTTTTTGAAAAAAAGTTAAAAAACAAAAATTTAAAAATTGATATCATTAGTTTATTACTAATAGTGATTACTCATATGTAATTTTAATCATATCTTATTTTCGATTTTTATACTTCATAAATTTTTATTATATTTAATATTTTATTTTTTCAACCCGTATAATACACGGGCTTACTAAAATTGATATTAAATAAATAATAATAACCAACTAATCAGGGATATTATGAACATTTATAACCCGATCCAACCCGATTCAATACTATATCTCTATATTTGATTACAGGGTCAAAATAATTCAAAATTAATCTAATTATTGCACATAACTTTTCAGTGTATATTATTCAAATATTAATTTCTTAATATTAATATCCTCACACTCACTCAATATCTAGTTCAAGGTTTGACCTGTACAAAGTATTCATTTTAAGTCTAAAAAAAGACAGTTTTCTTTGACTGTATATTTCACTATGACAATAAACAAAAGTTAAGGTCAATCTCTGTCAAGTGTCGGTTTATACTTAAAAGAGCCTATTTTTACGCATGATCAGTTTTGTGTCATCTTGCCACAAGTTAAAAGTAAAGATGGATTGAAACTCTTAGCTTTAGATAGAGTTAATTATATAAATAGTCCCTGTGGTTTATGAAAAATATCAAGTTTGGGTACTAAGCAAAAAAAATAACACGTTTGGGTTTTGCAGTTTTAATTTGTAACGACTTTGGGTATTAACACTAACTTCTGTTAATTTTTCAGTTAGGTTCAAGGGTATTTCGGTCATTACATATTTAAGAGACTGATTATGTAACTTAAGTGAGGGGCTACTTCTGTAATTTACTTAAATATTATATTTGTTATTATGTGTATATATAAAATCTAAATTCTAATACCCCACTCAGATACAAACACCCACCTAGGGGTGTGCAAGAAACCGAAGTAACCGACGCAACCAAACCGAAAAAACCGAAACCAATAAGAAATCAATGTTTTGGTTTGATGATTTTTTAAAAACTGATTTTTTCGATTCGGTTTCGGTTTTGCTTATAACAAAAATTGAAAAAACCGAACCGAAACCATAAAACCAAACTTGTAAATTTAGAGGTGTATTTATATACTTATTAATATGACTAGATTATAAATTACTTATTTAACCTATGCTATCTAAAATAGATAGATATTTAGATTTCAAGAATAATCTTTAAACTTTTTTATTTGGTAGATTAAATTGTTTTATTGAATATTTTGTTATTGTAATTTATTAATTGCAATTATATTTAATGTCAAGTAATTTATAAGAATATATAGATTATGTTTAAAGATCAACAAAATGATATAAGCTCAAAGTTTCTAGCTTAAATTCATTACTTTGGACCAATTAAAAAAAACTCGAAGCCCAAAAACAAAACCAAAAAAACTGAAACCGAACTAAAACCGAAGTGAAAACCGAAAACCAAAAACCAAAGACCAAAAAAACCGAAACCGAATGGTTTTAAAAACCTAGAAACTGAAATATCGGTTTTTGGTTTTGGTTTTAGGCAAAAACCGAACCAAACCGACCATGTACACCCCTACACCCACCTACCACCATGGCCATCACCAACGCCGGCCGCCACCAACGCAGGACGCCACCAACGTTGGCCCCCACCCAACATCTACCTCCTGAACATCATCTCACCACCACCACCGCTAACCCCCACCACCACCGGTGACTCCCACCACTACCCACCAACGACGAACACCAGCCGCTACCACCATCACTGTAGCCTGAACATCATCTCACCACCACCACTGCTAACCCTCACCACCACCGCCAACCCCCACCACCACTGGCGACCCCCACCACCACCAACCATCGACGACCACAGGCCGCTACCACCATCATTGCCGCCTGATCACCACCGACGACTCCCACCACCACCGACCATTCAATTACGGTTCAGACGGTGGTCACGCGTGGGTGTTTGATGATTCAGTGTTGTTTTAGATCTAGGTTTGGGTTCAGATCTTGTGACCATTCAATTAGGGTTCAGATCTAGGTTTGGGTGCTTGTGGGTGTTGGGTGGTGGCTAGTAGGCAGGAGGAACAACCTTCTTCTTGTGACCATTACGCACATTGTAGGCAGATGGTGGTAATGGTGGTGTTCGTGGGTGTTCGGTGGACGCTGGTGGGTAGGAGGGTTGGGTGGTGGCTGGTGGGTAGGAGGGTTGGTGATTGAAGGTGGGTAAATGGTGGTGATGGTGGCTGGTGGTGATGGTGACTTGTGATGATGGCGGCTGACGGGGATATATGGTGGTGATGGTGGGTCGATAATGTTGATGGGGGAAGGTTTGTGTATTTTAGTGTTATAATAATTACACAAATGGTCCCTGATAAAAGAGAACTTTATAATTGTAGGAATAATAACTCCAAGGGTACTTTAGTCATTTTATTTAAATTTAACAGAAAACTTAACGTCCGTTAGTCTTAATACCTATTTTTGTTACAAAATTAAAAACATAATACCCCAACCTGTTACAAAAAACCTTTAGTACCCAAACCTGTTACTTTGAATAAACCACAAGGACTATTTATGTAATTAACTCCTTTAGATAATGAGTGTAAGCTTACTAATGCTACTACAAATATAGTCTATAAGGATGTTTTTGCTCATTTGTGACCTTATAAATCAAAAGTTGTTATGTCTTATTTAATATGTAACATACTTGATTTTATTTTTATTTTTACATTATTTAATAATTAAATCTTCACACTTCCGTGTAATACACTGGTAACTAAAGCTAGTATTATATATACATGTATATATTTAAAAAAAAACTTATAAGTCATTAACAAACTCATGAACAAACCCAATAACAATTTGATTTTAGCCTATTAAACCTTAAAGTCCATTAACAATCCTAATTAATTTAGTCCACTACCATGTACCCTAACAATTTAATTATTCCAATATATTAAAACTTAAATTTAATTAAAAATTCTATAAACTTTTTACATACGGGGTAATGACCTTTTATTGTTGTGGTCCATTTTTTTTACTAGCCCAGAGCCCAAAATTTTTTAAGATTTTCGGGGACGGCCTGTAGTAAACTTCGCGACCGCGAGAGAACGGTTACAAGACGCTTATAAAATTTGTCACTGTTCAATGTATTCGCAATGTGGTCACCAGTCAGTCGAAAAACAAACGGGTCTCAAACAATAACAAAACTAGTGGTCGCAAAGCGGTAGAAGATTTGTGATCTAAAAGCAATCACTGAATTCGCTTGCAAAATAATCCAGACCATAAAGCCGTCCCAATTTATGTTACCTAGGGATTTTATTGCCACCACAATTCCATTGTAAATCGGTCAAAAAAGACTAAGTACGGTAAAAAATGCATTGCAAATACTAACGTATCTAGTTGTAACGATTGTATGAGAGATGTGTTAGACTTTATCTCTAACTAACACTTTATATAAGTTATACACAAATATATACATGTTGGGCATTTACTCATGTGCTTATGTTGTTATACATCTCCATCAGGTTTTATGAACTAAAACTTAACAAGACCTACGCTTGTGAATTTCGATTCTAGCAATTATTGGTTTGTTAACTTCTGAAGTCCATATCCACCTTTCCAATATCTTCAGACTTCATATGTGCATACTGATTTTAGCTTTATTGTGCAATTATATTATTTCCAGTTAAAGGCACATAATGCAATAAAAACATCATTTGTTAGAGTTGAAAGACCAGACCAAAATCTATAGAAAAAATTGTCTCAACCGGTTTAAACTTGTCTAAACAGTATAAACAAGCTATAAAAGCAGTCTAAATCATGTGAATACATATGATAAATGTACTTTGTTTCAATCCAATTATTTTATAAACTGCAATATGTTAGAATCTGCTCTTTAACTTGACACGATCAACCTTTAAGTCCTTATGCCTTGTACGTTTTAACATTTTAGTAACTTCCCATAAATCTTTATCATCGGCCTCTCCTCATCAACACTTTTTCTTTCTTTTTTTTTCTTTTTTTATGAAAATACCAAAAAAGTTTAATGCTATCTCGACTTGTGAATCATATGACAAATGTACTTTGTTTCAAACGGTTGGATCGGTGTTAAGGATTAACAAGACTTTTATGTTTGATCAGTAGTTAACAAATGCGAAATCTAAGTTAACTACTCACTAACAAACACAAATACTTTGAGTAAAGATAAGTGCACAAGTTGTTCTTTCAAAATATTTACTTGATTAATCAAAACTGAGTAAAAAGAGTTACAATCAGTAGATACACAAGTGGCTTAACAAGCTTACTTCTGCTATACAAGTATGATGATTTTATACTATAAAATCTAAACAATAAAAATAAAATATTCTATATTCAGAATGTAAAGCAAGACAGCCAATCGGCACATCATAGTTAGACAGCTTCAGTACTATGTTGTCTACAAAAGGCAAAACACAAGAGTAGTCGGTGCAAACAGTCTTGTCTTGTGTAGCAGTTGATCAATATCTTATGGAGTTCAGTGCTGATCAACAACAGTCGATCAACAGCTCATTAGTTAAGTGCTGATCGGTAGTGAATCAGCAGTTTGCCTCATTCGGCAGTTAAGGGCCTAGTGCTGAATCCTGAGTTTTCGGTAGCTTTATCATTTTCATAGATCAATACAAGCTTTATTTTGAGGAAAAATGATTCTCTTAGAGAATACTTAAATCATAAGTAAATTGATCATGGTTATTTAATCATTTGATAACTAAATTCATTAATTTGATAAAAGATCACTACAAATCAAACTCAATAAGATTTGATCAATCATTATTTTGTCGTTAAAGTGGAGAAGTGAATCAATAATTCTTGTTTTTTTTCAATCAATTGAATCAATATATTAACTCATCATTCCATTTTATCATCAAACCAATTCTTGTATCCTTTCGTGTTTTGGTTTTCTTTTTTCTTATAAATGAACAAACCTCTTTACTTGTATGACTTAGATGTCTCGTATTTTTTGAAAAAATTATCCAGTTTATGTTATTTTGTATAATACTTATGATGTGATTGGATAAATCATTCTCCGTATGTCGCTCATTGAGGGCTCGTTCTCATTTCACTCTTCAAACTCCAATTCATCTTTTTCATAAATTAGGGTTATAGGATACACTCTAATTCACACTTTAGGGTTAAAGGATTCACTCTCTTTTAAACACAAAAACTAAGTCACCATCTAACCATTAGCTCAATTGAATATATAACTCAAGTACGTTGGATTGGATAATTTTACCTCCATATCTGAAAGAGTACAAATGCAAACATTTTTAGATTAATATAAAATATATATCATAATTAATAGAAGAGGGTTATCTTGAGAATTTGTATTTTTTGTGAGACATTTAAGAACTTTTTTTACACATTTGTAAAGATACGTAACATTGTTCTCGTTTTCTACACATATTTACACATGTGTAAAAAAAGTTTTTATAGTTCTTATAAAAAATAAATTATAACTTTTAATTTTATGAGAACTTTGAAAAAAAAATTACATACATTTACACGTGTATAAATTAGTTCTATATCTTATACATATTCACATATATGTAAACATATTTAAAAAAACCATAAAGTACTCACGAAAAACAAAATTTTCATAAGTTATCATTTGATATTTTTCAATGAATAAGGTGGTGTTTGTTTTCTTAAAAAAGATTTGCGAAACCTCTTCTGTCTGCGTCGCGCAGACCACGCACAGACATGAGTGCCTTTTTTTCGAAGAGATTTCATTATCTTCTCAAACCTATTATCTTTTCAAACCTTTGTCAAAACTACCATCTCCTTCCAGCCGCCTCCCAAACCCTCACCATTGATGAGATCATCATCGGTCGTCGGTGGCGGCACTAACTAGAACCCACCACTCCTCGAACGACGTTCACTAAAAAAAATCCTCTCACTCCCAAAGTCCATCACCATGATCCCAGCAACCACCACCAATACCAAATCAAATCAACCACCAATCTCCCCAAAGCTCAAATCACCACGATAGCCAGCGGTCAATTTGCATCGATTGTGGATTCTCTCAGGAGTATCGCGGCGGCAACAGCTAGTACGAGCTCTAACTTGGTGGTGGTGAAGTACTTTTCGGTGTCGATTGTGGATTCTCAGGGGAGTATCGCGACGGCGAGGAGAGAACAGATGGCGGTGATGCAGGTTTAGAGGAAGGTGAGAATCGCTCATTATGGTAGATCTAAATCTGCAAAGTATGATAGCTGCAACAAGCTAACGTGATAAACAAAAGTAATCGAGAGGGTGGTGGTGGTGATGGAGGAGGAGGGTTTGACGGTGGCTATGAAGAAGAGGTGGTGGGTGGAGGTTGGCTGAGGACAATGTTGGAGGTTTACGATGACGGTGGAGGTTAAGCGGCTGACGGTGGAGATTGTGGTGGTGGACCGCATCCATCCGCTGATCAAATTGGTTTGACAGTCTGCAGAAGTTAAAAACCAAACAGTATTTTTTTTTTGCAGACTGCAAATATTTGATTAACCTATTCTACTACAGATGTTTGCAGAAGTAATTCACAAACCGCAAACATTTTAACTTTGAAAAAACAAAAACCACTAAATAAACACATAGTTTGTATTTGATTTTTGTACTTTAGCGCATTAAATTAATATCAAATAAAAAGAAATTAATAGGTGTATTCAATATAAGGAAATTTCTATTGTTCAAAGGGATATACTCCGATACTCCTCACCCCTACTCAAAACCCTGGATCTCACCATCAAACATATAATCATCATAACGTGTCACAATCTGAACACCAAATATAAATCACGATCTCTGTGTCAAATCACACCCTATCATCATCATTATAACCTCAATCATAATCGCCCATTGTTGTTAGTCAAGCTCAAGCTCTTACTACTTTGTGCGTCTATTGTATGACTATACATACAACAACCCCCTATATCTATATCTATATCTACATATAAGCGCATACTTCGATTTTCAGACTCTCAAACCCTACGTTTGCGAGTTTCCTCATCTGTAAAACCTTCACAATGGCTGCGATTGATCCAACTCGAGGGTTTTTGAAGGATGTTAAGCGTATCGTAATCAAGGTGAGTGTTGATTTGATTAATTTGTCGTTTTGAGTGGATTTGTTGTTGATTGGCGGTTGTGTTTGGGTAGATTGTTGGATTCGTGTGGTTCTCGTGAAGGTTGAATCGTTGAGTCGTGTGATGTGTGGTTTTCGGATTGCATTGGTTGATTTGGGGTTTGGATTTGGTTGATTGGTTATTTGTGGTTGTGTTTTTGTTAATTGAGTAGTCATGCAAGGGTTTTAATCGAGTTGATTAGAATTTGGCCATTTGGGTGAGTTCATCGGTTTTGAGTTTTCTGTTTCATTCCTGTATGCTATTGGTGTAGTTTTTTGTCATAACGTTTTCATGATGTTAGTTGTATAGCTAAACCTTGGGGAATTTGTCATTTTGCTTGTGGATCATTGTTAAAGGTTGCATATTTTTCAAGGGTGAAGATGGATTGAAAGTAGCAAGTGCTTTTGTAGTCATTTGATGTGGATTGGTTCCTCATAGCACAGAGAGAATATAACGTTACTTCTTATGCAATATCTAATCTTAATGGGTAGAATGAATGAAATCTTTTTGTTATGGTGTTTGGTATCTGATAAATGTAGGAAATGTACAGTAATGTTGATTTTCATCTGGTATCTGAACCCTATACATCTCTTGTGGTCAAAAGCCCACAAGGCGTGCGCCTAGGCCCTCAGGTGCGGCCCAGCGCTACCTTGTTGCTTTGCTTCAAAGCCCCGTGCTTAGACGCATTTTCAGGCCAAGTCCCGGCCAAAAATGGTATTTTTATACTATTTGTCTAAAACCCCTAAAAATGGTATTTTTATACCATTTGTCTCGCTTATTAAAGCCCTCGCTTTTAAGCTCTTTGCGCCTAGTCCCAAGGCTCACCCTTTGCGCCTAGTCCCAAGGCTCACCCTTTGCGCCTAGTCCCAAGGCTCACCCTTTGCGCCTAGTCCCAAGGCTCACCCTTTGCTCCTAGTCCCAAGGCTCACCCTTCGCTCCTAGTCCCAAGGCTCACCCTTCGCGCCTAGTCCCAAGGCTCACCCTTCGCGCCTAGTCCCAAGGCTCACCCTTTGTGCCTTGGGTGTGCCTTGTGCCTTCAACAACTATGCCATACCTTATATGAAAAGTAGCTGCCAAGTGCATGTGTTTTCAGGGTTACAATAAATCTCATTGAATTAGGAAATTTATTTTTGATTAATGTACCAAATATCAAAGTTTGATGGTTGTGGCTCCTCATAGAAGGGAAAAAATATAAAATTACTCTTTATGCAGTTCCTAGTATTTATGGGTAGAATGAATGAAATTATTTTTGTCATGGTGTCTGGTAATGATGGTTATTGTAAATAAGTTGTAATGGCTATTATCTTCCGACTATGTGAACCCTATACATTATATAGAAAGTAGCTGACTAGCTGGAATATGAATGTGTTTGTCCGGATACGTCCACAAAACATAATGATTAGGAGATTTTATCAACGGTTATGCACAAAAGTATGTTGATATCTCTTATCATGCTAAAGAAGGAAATGATCTGTGAGCTTGAATGCAAACAAGATGTGGCATTGACCGACCAGCTTTGACTTTCAGCAGAGTTGATTGCATTTTTTGTGCAGGAATTATCGACAACCAAACATACTTATGCTATAATGAAAAAGAAACATAATTTATCATTTTTAAATAATTGTGGTTGATATAAATACGAATCATGGATTAAATAATGAGTTGATCATGTGAACTTATTACATCAGTTTACCTCCCTTTATGTGTGTTAACTTTATACTGCTCAATGTTCTGTCTGTGTAAATCTACTATTTGTTGAAACCTTTATAACTTAGAAGTTTTTACGAGCCTACATAACTTTTTAAGGGAATAAGTAGAGTATTGGGATGCAAAATCTTCATATACTTGATTATTTGCGTGACTTTATGAACTGATAATCTTTTATTCAAAGGTAGGGACAGCTGTAGTCACCCGAGAGGACGGCAGACTTGCACTTGGAAGACTAGGAGCTCTCTGTGAACAGGTATGTTTTTATCAGAACTCTTACTTCTAGTATTGAGTAATTCTGTGTTGTTTTTCATTTTTCCTCTACTTGTATTAAAGTATTTATGGAGTGTATTGAATTGTAGAGTTTCTTACTATAAAAATGTTATATTCTAAATGCAGCTTCAAACACTAAACTCTCAAGGATTCGAGGTTATCTTGGTCTCCTCAGGTGCTGTTGGTGCTGGTCGACAGCGGCTTAGATACAGAAAATTAGTCCACAGCAGGTATTTACATGATTAACTGCAACATAAAACTTTAATTTGCATGGAAGCTGCTTATTACTGAATTTCTCTTAGTTGTTTCATTTTATAACAATTCCACATCTTTACAACTGTTCTTTCTATTATTGTATTATATCTGTTGGTTCGGTTTTCTTAAATCTGTTATGATCCTGTAATTTCTGTAATTATAATATCAGTAAGTTGGATTAATTTTTTGAATGAAAAATGGAAGGAAAAGCCATGAATGCGTTTCATGTTAATCAAGTAATGAAATATTTAGTAAATCCTCTCATTCAAGCATAAATAGCAAAGCTACCCAGTTCTAACTAATATTAACCATGATAGTGGATTAATTACCTAAGAAAGAAGTCTAGATTCTCTAACCATTGGAGTTTGGATGTATTATCAATATCTGAGTTATCATAGACGTGAAAGAAATAGTAAAAGAGCAGCAAGGATTATAGATGTAGAAATGATTGTTTTCATCTGGTTTAAAATATCAGCGACTGATAAATGTTATGTCTTGAAGCTTTGCTGACCTCCAGAAACCACAAGTTGAGCTTGATGGTAAGGCATGTGCAGCTGTTGGACAAAATGGTCTCATGGCACTTTATGATACATTGTTCAGTCAGGTTCAATTTATTTCCTGCCCTTCTTTTGCTTTTTGCCAATTTCATTTAATTTCTCATCATCACTTCTATAAATTTTGAATTTTATCTTGAAATGAGATGCTTCCTATCGTGTTTGCAGCTGGATGTGACATCAGCTCAGCTTCTTGTGACTGATAATGACTTCAGGAGTCCAGAATTTAGGAAACAACTTACTGAAACAGTGGATTCATTATTGTCTTATAAGGTTATTCCTGTATTTAATGAAAATGATGCTGTTAGCACCCGTCGAGCTCCATATGAGGTGTGTTTTCATTCTTAAACATTTTGGTCCAAAAGTTTTACTAATTTTGATACATACTTATGCTATGCTGTAATGATGTGTGTATTGTAGGATTCTTCTGGAATTTTCTGGGATAATGACAGTTTGGCAGCTCTATTAGCGTTGGAGTTAAAAGCCGACCTTCTTGTGCTATTAAGTGATGTAGATGGTCTCTACAGTGGGCCCCCTAGTGATCCGCATTCAAAGTTAATTCATACGTACATTAAGGAAAAACTTGAGAATACAATTACTTTTGGTGACAAATCAAGGCTAGGAAGAGGTGGAATGACAGCTAAAGTTAAAGCTGCTGTTTATGCTTCACAGGCCGGCATTCCTGTTGTTATAACCAGGTATGCATATGATCCTACTTCTTGTGTTATATGTGCGGGCTTCTTATTGTTTCTTCATATCTAATCTTATATTAAAATGTTTGGAAGTGGGTTTGCTGGGGACAATATTGTAAAAGTTCTACAAGGACAGCGCATTGGAACACTATTTCATGAGGATGCTCACACGTGGGTCTCAAATGGAGAGCTGAATGCACGTGACATGGCAGTTGCTGCAAGAGAAAGTTCTAGACGCCTTCAGGTATTATCATAAATGGGTTTGTGCATGAAATGTTGATACAATTTAATGAATTATTGATTCAATTTAATGAATGCAGGCCATGCCTGCAAAAGAAAGAAGTAAGGTTTTACTTGATATAGCCGATGCCTTGGAAGCAAATGAGAAAGTGATTGCGCATGAAAATGAAGCTGATGTGGATGCTGCCGAAGATGCTGGATATGAAACATCATTAGTCTCCCGATTGGCTCTCAAGCCTGGAAAGGCAAGTCATTATGCTTCTCCCCAACTTTCTTTTTTATTTTTTGAATTTCTTTTACTTCATGTACACGCCATATTTTATAGGTCGCTAGTCTTGCAAAAGCCATACGTGTGCTTGCAAACATGGAGGAACCGATTGGACAGATATTAAAGAGAACAGAGGTTAGGAATTGACATTTTGATACCAAAGATTTATTGCTGGCTTTCTTTTAACAGTTTTATGTACTTGAATAACTATTTTTGCATCCAGTTATCAGCTGGATTCATCTTAGATAAGACATCATCCCCTTTGGGTGTTCTTCTTGTTATCTTTGAATCTCGGCCAGATGCGCTAGTTCAGGTATGTTTTTGCCATACCTAGAATATGTGATAATATCTAAATATGCATTTCACTTGCAAATATATTTTTACAATTTTAAGGCAAGTTTCAAATTTTTCTACAATGTGTACAGATAGCATCATTGGCAATACGAACTGGAAATGGGCTCTTATTGAAAGGCGGAAAGGAGGCTAGACGGTCCAATGCAATCTTGCACAAGGTCTCTTTTTTAAGTAAATTAACCAGTATATATTCTTTTTCTTTTTTACACCAGTCCATTTTTTTTACTTAATACTGCTCTTGTCCATCCAACATTATAGATTATTACTTCAGCCATACCAGAAAAAGTTGGTAGAGGACTAATTGGGCTTGTGACATCTAGAGATGAGATTCCTGAATTGCTTAAGGTTGGTTGTATATAAAGATGGGTTTGTTTGATATAGTAGTTCTCCCTTACTCTAATTAAAGTATGGGTAATGATACGCAATTATAAATCCATTTCAGCTTGATGATGTTATTGATCTTGTGATTCCAAGAGGCAGCAATAAACTTGTTTCTCAAATCAAGTCTTCAACAAAAATTCCTGTTCTAGGTCATGCTGGTAAGACGAAACAGTCAATGTCCTTATATTCTTTATAGGTACCAAAGAGGCAGGATGACATAGCAAATCTTTATTTTTTTTAACATTCCAGATGGAGTTTGTCATGTTTATGTTGACAAATCTGCTGATATGGAAATGGCAAAGAGCATAGTGTCGGACGCAAAAACAGATTATCCTGCAGCCTGTAATGCTATGGTATTTCTTTTTCTTTTTGAAAATTGTGACACCTCTATTATAAAATGAAGTGTGAACATACAAGTACCTATATGTTTTCTCTTCTGCAATCAGGAAACACTTCTTGTTCACAAGGATCTGATGGAGAATGGTGGTGTTAATGAGCTTCTTATTGAACTCCAAACTAAAGGTATGGAACTCCTTAAAGATACATCACACAAACATTTGAAATTATGTGAACATATTATTTTTCAGGTGTTAGCATCAATGGTGGTCCAAGGGCAAGCTCCACGCTTAATCTTCCAGCAGCACCTTCATTTCATCATGAATATGGTTCACTGGCTTGCACCATTGAAATTGTGGATGATGTGCATGCTGCCATTGATCATATACACACGCATGGAAGGCAATCCATCTCCTCTACTCAACACTCTATCTTCATATCTTATATTTCTTTTTCTGTTATTCTTTTAACATGATGCTTATAGAGCTCTATATCGACTGATTTCACTTGCAGTGCGCACACTGATTGTATCGTAACCCAAGATCGTGAAGTTGCAGACATCTTTCTTCGTCAAGTTGACAGGTTCTTGTCTTCTGAATAACAATACTGACAAAATTCTGAATGATTCACAATTAAAGCTTCCTCTGGTTGGTTTCATTTTGCAGTGCTGCTGTATTTCACAATGCAAGCACAAGATTTAGTGACGGGTTCCGCTTTGGTCTCGGTGCAGAGGTAAATACTCCTTTTTTTAACTATATATTAATTGCTAGCTAATGCATTTCCCTCATTAGTTAATTTTGTTGGATGACCCAACAGGTTGGTATAAGTACAAGCAGGATCCATGCTCGTGGGCCGGTAGGTGTTGAAGGATTGCTTACAACACGCTGGTATACTATTATTCATGTTTCACTTTTCCTTTATCTGTTAGAAACACATTTTTACAAGATAAATGAATCGAGGTAATGTTACTTGTTGATTTCAGGATCGCCAGAGGAAGTGGACAAGTGGTGGATAACGATAAAGGGGTTGTCTATACTCACAGAGACCTCACTCACCAAGCTTAAACGACATTTTCCCCAGAAGTGAAACATCTTGATGTGCACTGTCGAGTGTTGTAATGGTCCCTTTAACGGCATCTAAAGTGTTCGCGAATTAAGCGGACCGGCCTGTGATCAGAGTTAGCGGTTGGTGATTTGTTATTATTATTATTATTGGGAGGGATGGAAATGGTGTTTAGCTAAGCCTTGTATGGGTCTAATTGGTTTTGATATTCATGTAAGAACTTAGAAGCATTAATACCGTATTCTATGCTGGTATCATTCTTCTCCGTTTGAAGATGGTTTTCTTTCACTTTGTCATCTGGAGTTTTGACTTTTAGAATGCAAGTAAAAATTTGATCATGTGAATCCACTTTTCATATACTCAAGCCTACTTTGGGTTGGATTAATTTCCACAAGATCGACATTTTATGTCTAAAAGAGTTTAGGTTGATAAAGTGTGAATTTTGATTCGGTTACAGCTATTTTTCCTCATTGAAATGTATAGATGTTATAAAAATGATTTGCTTGTGGACATCCAAATACGATGTTCTTATACTTCAATTTTGGCGTGCCATGAAAAAACACTTTAAACTTATGGAAACCTGAAATGTTCAAGATGAATAATATAAGACTGTGCGGTAGGTTGTTCCATTGTGGTAAAGGTGAGTTGGCGCATGGGACAGGCGGGGAACACCATGTCGCGCCTTACTTGGATGGTTACAACAAGATAGACCATTCCTTGATTTATTAGTGGCCCAAGCGTTCTTGAGAATTAAAAAAAAAAAAAAAAAAAAAAAAAACATGGTTGTCTTTTTAATGTCTAATTAGTTTTTTATATATTTTTTAAATTTTAATTGTGTAACGTTTTTAGTTTTAGTGAGTGTTTTTATATAATTTTAATTGGTATTATTTTATGTAGTATCAATCGTAGTTTTTATTTATTATGTATTATTTTCAAAATAAAAATCATTATTATTATTTAAAGTGAAGAGAAACGTAGAACTTTCCATTTCCTCAATTAGGTTGCATGGAGGGAAGGAGAATAAAGTATGATGTGATGTTGACGTGACTGAAGAGGAGTCCGTATCCTATAGCCTAACGTTTATTTAGAAGTGAGATTAGTTTTAAGAATTTTATGACTCGTGACAAATACAAGATTAGGTAATATCATTCAACTACACGAGTTAGTTACTTGTCTCACACCCGACTCGTTATCATTCCTCCTAGACTGCAATTATTTATCGGTTTGTTAAAAAACCGGTCATAACAAACGAAAAACTGTCAACTTTTACCTTCTTTTTAGAGTTAGAGGTTACCAATTGTCGTCAATAAACTACACGAGTTTGTAGAATAAGTCCAACTATACCGAAACCACAAACCAATAATCACTTTCGCTGTCATAAAATTGAGTAAACAATTCAATCTTTTATCTCGAAAAATCAAAACTGTGAGGGTGTTTGGGATTACTTATTAAAACAACTTTTAATTTTTGAAAGGAATAAAAAGTTAAAAATACCTCTTTAAAAATCATCAAAAATCAAAATTTCTGACTTTTGATGATTTTTAAAGTCATTCATTCCAAAAACCAAAAATAATTTTAATAAGCAATCTCAAACATACCCTTAACTTAAACAATTAACAAAAGTCACAGACAACACAGCGTGTGTATTCTAATCATCTCCTAAAAAGAACCAACAACAAATGTTTTGCTGTTTGCAAATTCTTCAGAAAGTGACTGCAGATTGAGGGTCTACAATTGTGGGAATGTTCTAACAACCACAACAATTAAGAACACCAATCAATCATCCATGTAGATCAAGATCCAACTTCAATTGTTCATCGATCATTCGATCCAAAAAACAGAGATGAAATCGTTGTTTGGTAGCCCAGGGAAGATCAGTGGGCTTGTGTTGAGGGTGGGTCAGTGCTTATGTGCTGCAGCTTCTCTTGTTGTTATGGCTTCTGCTTCTGGCTTCTCTACTGCAACTTCCTTCTGGTATTTCTCTTTCTTTAATCTTTATCATACAAGAAGGTGTAGATCTTGTGTTCTTTGATGGAGTTTGATTGTGTTTTTTGATCTGGGGTTTGGATTATGTTTGTTGTTGTTTCTGTTTCAAGTGGGATTTTGATTTTGTTGTGTGTAATTGGTTTAAAATTATGAATAGTTTAATAGCTTTTGATTAGAACATCAACTCATCAAGGGAAGAATTTCATTTTAGGGTTTTGTAAAGATGCTTGCTTTCTTGATACCAAAGGTCTTTTAGCCTTGTAGTATCAATAACATGTGTAGTAAATGTATTTCTTCGGAAGTAATTGAGGGTTCTAGTCATACGATGGACACCGGTGTATGGTTAGGAGTTGTGTTAAGAGGGTGTATGAGTTGGTCATTCTAAAGAAAATTGCTTTCTTGATTTTTGATCACAAATTGAAGTTTTGGGATACTTTGGACAGTTATGACTTGTTAGAGAACTTTTTGATTAGTCTGTTTGAGATCAAACTTAACCTGTATCAATTCGGTCATAAGTAAATGGTTGAAATTGCTAGCTCTTACTTGAGTACAGCCTTTTGCTTATATGTGTAGGTGTAAATGCTTTAACTTGTTATTGTTTGATTTCAGCTTTCTGATTGCAGCAATGGGACTTCAAGTGATGTGGAGTTTTGGGCTTGCCTGCCTTGACATTCATGCTCTAAGGTTAAAGAAAGATCTGCATAATCACATTGTCTTGAGCCTCCTTCTGATTGGCGATTGGGTTCGTAATTCAACCTTATCACCATCATAATAATCTGTATAATCTTTCATCTCCTTTTCTGTTAAAATGTGCCTTCCATATTGCATATATTGTGTTTATATGAAATTCCATTTTGAATTCTGGAACTTGATGTTCATATGATGACATATTGTTTGGTTATTATGATATGTACACAGGTGACCGCGATTCTATCACTTGCAGCTGCTTGCTCATCGGCTGGAGTGATGGTTGTGTTCATTAAAGACACAGATATCTGCAGCCGATCAAAGGCCACATTGTCGTGTAACACATTTCAGATTTCGGTAGCTTTGGCCTTCGTAGCATGGTTTCTTCTGGCTGTTTCTTCGTATGTCATGTTTTGGTTGTTGGCCACCATTTGATTGTAAATGTGCGTGAATGTAAATATTGTTTTGTTGACTGTACATTTGAATTTATTGGCATACTAAACATGGCATACTATGACATTAGATGCACGATTAGTCACGGACTTGACCCCAAAAGACGGGTTCCTTAAGACGCCGTTGAGCCTGTTGGCAACGCTTAAGTCCTTGTTCGTTTAAAGATCCTGTGTTAGGCTCGGTCCTGAACAAAGATCGGTTATTGGATGAATGTCTAATCATGGAGGCTTGGTCCCTTGAGAATATTACTTAAAAACTATTTTTTTTCATGTAATACTAGGTATAAATGTATAGTTCTTTGATTTTCATAGGTTATGCTAAACATATCCCATTTCTATCAGTAATATTCCCTTTTTTTCACACTAAGGACTAGAAAGATACCTTTGATTTTGCTATTTTCAGGGAGGTACACTGAAAATTTCAGGAGATTAGTGTAGCCAAAAACTTTTCATATGCCATACAATTCATTATTTAGACAAGTATTGTATGTGTGTATGTTTTTGTGCTTTTATTAATATGTTCGAGATATTTTTTAGAGTTAATTACACAAATGATCATCATGGTTAGATCATATTGTACCTTTAGTCATCAAATATCTAACTATACACATATGCTTCTTACTGTTTATAAGTGCTTAACACTTGTGATTGTTTAAGTAGATGGCCATTAAGTTTTAGTTGTTGATCAAAATATTCTTTATCAGAAAAACAAAAAAATAAAAATAAATAAAACTAATGTATTCACTAGTCTTTTCATTAAGACTTACTATAATGTATAAACAGTTACGCAAGTTTAAATCTTGAAAGAATTACTATAAAGAGTTACACAAGTTTAAATCTTGAAACTAGATTATTCTGTAAGAAGGGGCAAAAGCAAACAAAATTTTAAGATCGATTACTATAAAGAGCTACACGAGTATATATTTGCCTGCAATTCTCAAATAATTTTCAAAGTTTTCGTTGTCATAACATAAAACATGAAACACATATTTAGATATAGGTTGCAAATAATTAAGATTATGATACCCTTTTGCTTAGAGTTTGATAACCGAGTAATTAAGGATTTTCCTTCAAAAGATGAATTTATAGGATAATAACACTTAAACAAACATATCTAGTATACAGGAAAGTTAACAATTACTTGAATAGAATAAAAAGTGAACAGGTCATTGATAATACATAAAGTACAACCCTTTTTAACAATTAATTGTTTGCATCTAGTGTCTAAAATTAAAAAAAATAATAATAATATAATAAAATAAAATAAAAAGCAAAGAACACCCACTCAAAGAAACATAAATAGAAACACATTATTGGAACTAAACCACTGAAAACATGAATATATTGACAAAATCTTCACATCACTATCTCTGGCTTCAATATGCTAGCTTTGATCTCCTTATGGGGAAGAACCACACCCCCATTACTGTACACCTCGTCGCACACGTGCACATCTTCTCCAAGAATCGTCATGTTCTCAACCCGGGCCCATTGCCCAATCGTCGAGTGCCAACCAATAATACTGCTTGATATGCACGCGTGTTTCTTGATCCGCACCCCACGCATCACAGTGCACCTGGAAAGCCTGACACCTGACTCAACAATGCAGCCCGGCCCAATAGCGACATCAGGCCCGATCAAACATCCTTCACCGATCTTGGCACTTTCATGAACCAGAACGTTACCCACAATGTGCGGTCCAGTAGCCAGTTTAGATGGCTCATTCCTTCTCAAAGAGTCTAAGTAGAGCCTTAAGCCTGTGATGTAATCCTTGGGTTGTCCAATGTCCATCCAGAACCCCGGTAGAACCATTGCATACAGTAGTTTCTCAGACGCTATTTTTGGGAAAGTTTCTTTCTCGATTGACGTGGGTTTCAGTTCGATTCTGTCAAGAACAGATGGGTTCAGTAGATAGATCCCAGCATTGATCTTGTTACCCACAAACACTTTCGGTTTTTCAACAAATTTTTCAACTTGTCCTGTTGATTCTTCCATAACCACCACACCATATTTTGAAGGTTCATCCACCTACTCGTTTAAATCCATCAAAAACCATCACAATCAATGAAACTCACAAGAATAATATCTAGAACTGATTACAAAACTAACTCGAGTTTACCTTGGTCACCATAATAGAGGCTTCACCACCGTGGGACTTGTGGAATGCAATCATCTCATTCAGGGGATATTCACTGATAACATCACTGTTAAGAACAAAAAATGGTTCTCCAGAATCGTCTAATAGCTTGTCTCTAGCCAAGGCAAGGGGCCCTGCAGTTCCAAGCGGCTCGGTCTCTTGTGAACATGTAATTTTTATGCCAAGCTTGGTCTCAAAATCCTTTAAAAAGTTGAGCATTACCTGCACAAACAAGAGATTATCGAGTTTAGTTTATATTAAGCTGACTTGTATTATATTCAAATGAAAAGAACAAAAGCTTCAAACTTTACCTCAGGCTGATAATTGATAGCAAGAACCACTTCAGTAACTCCTATAGCCTTCAGAGCCTCAATCTGATGCAAATCACACACATACAAGATTAACTTCAATAGTTTCTTTAAAATAAGCTTACTTTTTATAAAAAATAGGGTGCATAAGAATACGTACCTGGTGAAGAATCATCGGTTTGTTGCCAAAATCAACAAGCGGTTTTGGAACACTGAGAGTTAGTGGTCTCAATCGAGTTCCAAATCCTCCAACAAGAATAAGTGCCTTCATATTTGTAAGCTTTTTGCTGTAGAATAAGAATAATCAGAAACTTAAAGAAAGAATGCAATATAAACACATACAAGAAAGAGATTCAAGTCCCTTCAATTTAAAGTGCTAACTAAGAAAGATGAATATCTACAAAACTATTATAAAAATGCTATATTCAGGTAAAATACAAAAATGGCGGTGCTTCAATTGACGGGTGTATATCAAAATTGACACGCGTACATTGTATTCCATGAATAAGAAGATGATAATTAGTTGAAAATCATTTATGAATGAAATAGGAAAGAAAAATTGGAGACTTAAAGCCCGAGTTATTGTGAAACCATCAAATATTCCAACATCCGTCATCAGTCATCACGTTAATAAGATAGCCTTGTTGAATAAGAAATCAAATTCCAGATATATAACAGCTTAAAGCTATCAATGGGCATGAGATAAACATTGGGTCTCTATGGCTTTAGTGCAGACTTCAATTAGTTGGCAAAAAACCTTTACTTTTTATTTATCTTATTCATTACCATTTTAACTGTAATACAAAATCATTACAGAACATTCAGAGAATTTAGTAATCTTGCATCAAGATTCTAGACACTCAAAGAAGACAACTGTTGACAGATAAGACTGCAAACATGAATACAATTGTGTAGGATCCTAAAAAGGCTGTACAAACTACAATCCACTGCAGAAATGAAACTCAGGATGATGACATTTTAGTAATAACAATTGCAGATGGGTGTTGATTGTTATCAGATGTTATTCATATTGGTAACTTGCTGGACACTTAAAGCCTGATCGTAATGTTATTCTTAACAACCACCGCGAATTTCGAACTGTCAGCAGGTCAATACAGAGGTGAAATGGAATCATAGATCACTGTTTTTCATCTCAATTGTAATCAGATCGTGACACCTAAAACAAATTGATCCAATTGAACCGAAAACTTAATATAACCAACTCAATAATTCACCAGATCTGATCAAATTCAGATCAAAATCTAAACTTTTCACAAAAAAGAAGTGAAATTCATCGAAATCAGCAAATTAAAACAATGATCTACGACTTCTGAACCTGATCTGCAGTTGATTAAACCTACATTGTTCAATTCCGTACAAACCAGACAACCGACACTTTTAAAAGCTAAATTAAACAAAACAATCTTCTTCAATCATCACGATCATGTCAAGATTCAAACAATGAATCAAAAAGAGATGAATTACCTTGCGGAAAAAGATCAACAACACTTGAAATCGTCTATTTCAAATAGGGTGAAACCAAATTGAACCCTAATTCACCTCTTTTTCAAGTTTGGTACCCCAAAAGAAGAAGATGATTGCGAGTAAAGGGTGTTTACAGGGTGTTTTCGTCAACAAGAAGATGATTGATCTGCACAGAGCCTTGCTGTATCTATATACTTCTATATATATATATATATATATATATATAGATATACGCCTGATATGCTTATGGTCACCAATCACACGATGATAAGATTAGGCCAAAATCCAAAATTACAATGAATCTGAGCTGGATTTTACTTTTATTTCATTTTTAATATGTTCACAAATTACACAGTTAATTTTTTTAACGGCTAAGACGAGTTATTAACACATCCGATCATTTTCAGTACTCGAGTATAGAATCTTGAGCACTAGGCTAGCAAGATGGTACATCAACCATTTGAGCTGAAAATTATCGGTAATTACTTTCGTAACTAACGCAATGTGGTGTAGTCAAACGTAATTTAACTTCGCATAAACGTCACATCACCCACTTTATCTCATTCATTCAATCTCACCTCAAGTAATGGTTTAACATTTTTAATTTCGTCTCATCTAAATTAAAAAAAAATATATATTACCTTGTAGCACACTTGTTAACAGATTAACGAGGAGAGTTTTAACACCCTATAACACTAGGGGGAGGCAGTGTGCAACGCCCCTAACGTCTCCACATCGTGTAATGCCCCTCGGGCGTCAGGGTGCACCATAACGCCTAACACTACCATCTTACAATGTAGGATTCCAACCACATCGGTTAGTGATAAGAATTTATCATTTACCACCAGAATGTTCTCAATATGACAGCTAGAAATTTATAATCATGTTTCTAATGAGACATTCAGATTATCTATTTAAGATGTTTGGAGTTTTTTTTATAAAATATATATATAAACGGTTAATAAAAGAAAATTGAAATTGTTATAAAAAAATCTATTGAAATCTTTTTTTTACTTTTTAAGTTTTGCTAAAATCTTCTCGTATCTTTCAATATGTTTATCAATGATGAGTTTTTTGTTTGGTGTATGAGATACGATCAACAATATTACGTAAAGTGGTTAGAATTAATGAATTATGTATTTTTCAAATGGATTATTTCATTTTCAAAAAATCTCTTAAATCATTTTATGAAATAACATTTATGAAGTTAGATCATAATCGACAAACATTATATTATGATATAACATATATATTTTACTTGATGAATATAAAGTAATTGAGGGGCACACTAAAAATATTCTTGCAAGATATGGTCTCAATGAGATCAAGAGCATTGACAGTAACATCTCAGTTTAATATTTTAATTAAATATCATAGTATATTTAACTTCATATTTTGTTTAATTTATCATATTTTATTCTTCATCTTTATCTCTATTTCACTCATAAACACTTATTTTATTATTGTTTTTTTTTCTTAAACACTCACAAAAAATATAAAAATGGATAAATAATAAATCTTTATGTTTAGAGAATTTTTTTTTACAGAACTATAATGTTTAGAGATGGAGAAAGAGATAAAGACCCTGAGAAAAATATAAAATACAAAAAATCTCTAAAAAATAGAGTTGGAGATTGATATGAAGTCTCTACAGTGAATAACGCTTGAGTGAATATAGGTGTTATAGGTAGTTAATTACATTTTTATAATTATTTGGCTAGCCTAGTGTTAAATACATATTCTCATCACTTAATTTCTTGTGCACATCAATCACTTAATTTTTTTCGCTTCTATTTTACTTTTGATACAAAATTGTTGTCATATTTGATGGGTTTGAGGTTCGTATGTAGTTTGTCAAGCTTCCCTGCGGTTATTATTAAATTCAACTTATCGCCGTTTAATAAAAGCTAATCTTTATTATTTTTATAATAATTTTAAAATAGTTTCTAATCTACTTTTATAAACCATTAATAGCAAATTGTAAGATTTGAACCCCACATCTAGGATAGAGACAAAACATCTTACTAGAGGTGTCATTCGAGTTTTCTTTAACTGGGTTTCCGGATTCTCGGGTTTTTAGGCGTAGGAAATTAATTTGAAAACCAAACCTAATAAGTAATGTTTAATTGGTGTTTGGTTTTCAGGTTTATTCAGGTTGGATTAATCGGTAATCGATTTGGTCACACACGTATATAAACTTCATCAGCAAATACGCACACATGTATCACACACTAATGCATATATAATAATGATATATGAACTAAGAGCATTCACATTCCGTTTACTGTTTTTCTATTAATATTTGTCTTATATTATAAGGGATGGTTGTAAGTGTTTGTAAGTGAAAGAGAAATAAAAAGTTATTTTTCATCTGTATATTTTGGGAAAACACTGTTCACCCTTGTAATTTTTTAATATTTTTAAAAATGAATTTGAGTAGATAAACGAGAAAATGTAATAATAAAGGTATAAAAATATTATTTAATTAAAAATAAGAGATAAAAAATAGTGATTTTAGTATAATTATAAAATTAAAGATGTGAGATATGATGTTAATGTTGTAATGATAATGGCCACTAGCCTTGTCAAATTATAGTAGAGACGAAGATGACTAAACCGCTGAATAATTGAATATTGATTGAATTTTGAAATCGAATATTGAAGCCAATTGATTAAATCTATTTGATTGCGGATTGAATGTATTTGAATTCTGGATACTCAATCGATCGTTAGAGAATAAAGATGGAACGATGAACTATCACGTTGCGTATTAGTCGGATACTTAACTGAGATAGGTTTAAGCATATACTATGGGATAAAATTGGCATAAGTCTTAATAGTCGCTATACCAAGAGTTAATATGAACCATTCTAAATTTTTTTAAGAATTTTAAAAACTAAGATTCGGGTTAGTCGGGTTGACCTGATTCTAATAAATTAAACCCTGATACCAAACCATTTATAAAAATCAAACTCGGTTGCTTGAGTTAGTCCTTAATCAGAGTCGGGTTTAATAAATCTACCTACTTAAATGTAAACACCTCAAAATGCACCTTTAAACCACTTAATCACAACCTTATCCTATGGTACTCCTCCACCTCTTTGTTCCTTCTAGCCACTTCGAGCTTCCCCACCATCCCAATTATTTGCAATTAAGATCCACCAAACACTAAAAACTCAAACCCTTGTTTTTGTTCTTCTTTGCATTCTAGATTCCTTTTTTCACCTTTTCATTTTCATTTCCATTTCTTAAAGCATTTACAATTCATTTTCCATTCTCTGTCCTCGTACTTTAATTATAATAAAATTTTTATTTTTTTTTTGTTTTTTAATTAAATAATATTTTTTAACATTTATTATTATTTTTTCTCTCTTATCAACTCACAACCACTTTAAAAAATATTAAAAAATTTATAAGGGTTGTACCGTGTTTCGTCAAATATGGGAAAACATGATACAACCCTCATAAAATTTCACTCACCTTCACTCACAACCACTCACATCCATCCCCTATAATATAAGGCACACATCACGTGTTGTTTTTTTTATATATAAATATGTAAGACCTAACAAGCTTTAAAATTTTAAAAATAAAAGTCGGCTTGACGAGCGGGATTGGCTCAACTTGATATTTTACAAGTAGAGTTCGAGCTTTACATTTTAGCTTGTTAAAATAAAAGAGCCACATCAGCTCAACTCGTTTTCAGCTCTACATCATTAACATCACCCTTTACTCGACTAACTTCGTTTAAGTTCTGCAGGATAGTTATTATTTCAATTCTAGTTATACAAATTCATTAAATATTAAATATTTGTATAAAAATCTTACTTTTTTGGATAAACAATTTTATGTTACAAAATAGAACCTTTTTCTCTTGGTTTGTAAATATATACATATAATCCATATTTTTTTTTTCTAAAATACTTTTTTTTTTCACTTTGCCAAAATCTCACTACCTTTATTTTCACGATTTTATGCATTTTCCGTGAATAATGTATTTGATTGTTATTTAAATGGTTAGGTATTTGTTACAACTTATAAGAATTAACAAGTATCAATACTCCCGTATTATGAGAACCAATTAAGAAAAGAAAAAAAAAACTAGCTTTAGAACGTTGTGGTGAACCTTCATGTTGAATGTAAGAAAAAGAAAAATGCATGTCGCTAACATCATTTGAAACTTTATAAAATTAAAAAACGTAACCGTTGTGCTTTGTTGTGAAGCCGTTGATAATATTTCAAAGTTTACATAAAAGGAAGAAAAAACTGAAAATAATCACATCAGAACGCTGTTGAAAAAAGACATGTCGTAATGGAGGAAAACTAAACTTGAAAGTATAAATATTGATAAAAATAAGAACATACAAATTTAAATTTTACAAAAATCATATTTTAAATTTTAAAATAAGTACAAATTTAAAAAGTTGAGAAGTATAAGTCAAGAGAGTGTAATAGTGTTTTAATGTATAATACCATTTGCGGAGAGGGTTCAATGAGAAATACAAAAAAAAAAAAAAAAAAAAAAAAAGAACCATGTAATCAACCCTAGCCAAAGAAAATGATAAAAAAACATATTTTATCGCAATTAAAAAAACAAAAAGAAAACGTAATATTGATTTCACTTGTGAAATAGATTTATTTTTGTGAAACACATTGATTTCGCTTGTGAAATAAACTTTTGTTTTTGTTAAACACATCGATTTCACTTGTGAAATATGACGTAAATTTTTACTTTCCTTTTTCTTTTTGTGTTGAAATCATACGGCTACGTTTTTTTTTATTTTTGTATTTTCATTTTGAAATTAAAATGTATGGTTAGTATTGGTTTTTTAAATCCTTCTTTTTTTAGTGTTCCGTTTTGAAACTCTCTCTATCATTTGTCTGTCGTTATTATAATTAGAATTTATTAACAAAGTTGTAAAGTTGTAATTGGCCAAATGTTGAAATATTGAATTCATATAAAAGAAAATAAAGTCAAACGAGAGGGTCTCATGGAATACAGTAGGAGCCTAACATGACATGTTGACTTTACTTTATTTTGACGATCACCATTATCCTAAGTAACCAAAATCAGGTCGTTTGACACTTCTTAGACTCAGATACAAAGAATAAAGTCAAAATCTAATTTAAAGCAAACATTGTCAAACGGTTACAATTCGTGTAAACAACATAAAGGAAGGTCGATTTTTATTTTTTTATTCTTTTTTCTTTTATAACTACCTTTTAACATGAAAAAGATGAAACAGTATAAGATTTTTGATTTTTAAAGCTTGTAACTCGAGTCGTATGAGTTTGAAATAAATCAAGATAACTCGTAGCTATTACATGCTGTTTAAAACTCATTTCATCACGAGGATGATGACTCGACAAGTTTAATTGTCTTATTTTAGCGGCGTCTCTGATAATGAGAGTGGATATTCTGAAGCACCTGAAAAGTTGAGAAGTATAGGTTAGGAGATAGATGACTAAGTGGTTTAGCATACAGTTTTAGGTGAATAGAAATACAACAAACATACACAGTAAAATATCATTTATTAGTTGGGAAATGAACGATGAAGATGATCTAAATATCAACAGAATGTCATTTACATATCTTGGAGACTTGGACAATGACTTTTTACATCTGTCTTCTATTTATCTACATTCAAATAAAAGGGATATACTTAAATTTGTAAATCAAGTCAATACAACTTATATTACGGTTTAGAGTTTAAGTGCGTTATATCTATATAGTCATATTAGAAATAAATAATTTGTTTAATCATGAGATACACGATTAAAAGTTGGGTATCTACATCTACTCATGTAAAGTATTTTGTCTTATTAAGAACGACTTAAATAAACGTGGTAATCGATACAATAGCATATATAGATTTACATACGTAATATTATTCGCATATATAATCACTTTGTATTACTATTCACGTATAAAATGAAAATAACTATGTGTCACAAAACTCAGAAAAAGAAAATTTATTTTAAACAAACAAAGACAGAACGAACATTACGTTGATGAACAAGATCAAAACACAGGTCTAAAGAAACTCAAGTAAAGAACAAGATAATGTAAACCCTAGGACAAATACACACAAGAAAGATGAAGAAGATGAACTCGTGTATTAGGTATTTTCAATTAATAATCAGGTTAGAAAATTTCTTGATGAATTGAAGAAGATGAAATGATAAAGATTAATGTTTCTGTTGAACTTCTCTTGTTTTTTATATAAAAAAACCAAGATGTGTGACCCATTTATGGCCCCAACTCTAATCCAAGCTTTCAACATAGCATCCACAATCCTACCAGCCAATAAACAATAGGCTCAATGCATGAATCCAACTCATCAACCAAATATCCAGCCCATTAATCATATTTTATGACAATTTCCGATCTGTTTATTATACCATTAAACCTGTTTAATAAAAAATATATTTTTTTTATTTTTTTACATATTTAAAAATAATTAAAATCAGAAGGCTGGACTTTATTATTTCACACTCTTGGTTCATAAAAACATATAAAAAAAATTATAGGCATAATATAAAAGTAGTTAAACAAGTTTTTTGCATGTTTAATACTCTACGCGTCATCTCTAACTTGTTAAACATGATAAGATCTGTTTTACCAGCCGTACATGCAACAACAAAAAGCAAAATCATATTAACATATTTGTTATTGAATTGAACTATCCATATATTTCAACACTAGCGTTTATAAAAGTAGATGTATAATCAAAGATTCACGTGTTTTATGACTATATATGTAAAATTATTCTTATATGAACACAAATTTATAATACACTCGTGACTCGTTGGACGTGATAACCACTTTTATTAAACTTTCTAATTTCACTTAGAGATGTAATACTATTTGGGTCCAATGGGCATATGAAGCCTTCAAATGAAAATGTGAAATGGGCCTTTAATAGTATGCAACTAGTAATCTAGACTAGAGTTGCACAAATCGGGTTTGGGCCGGACCCGGGCCCGGGTACAAAACCGGGTTTGGGCCCAACCGGGTTTTTTGTACCCGGGTATTGGTGAACCCGGGTACGAACCCGGGTCGGGTTCAGCGAGATACAAACCCTACCCGGTATACCCGGGTAGGGTCGGGTCGGGTTCGGTTCGGGTATGAAACCCGGGTTCAACCGGGTTTTTGCCTTTTTTTTTTTTTTTTTTTTTTCTTTTTTTCTTTTCTTGTGTGTGTGTCGAACACCGGGTCGTATGTTTTTTTTTTCTTATATTTTCTTTATTTATTTTTCTTTTTATTTTTCTTTTCCTAACCGGGTTCACTTGAATGACAAAAATTTAAACAACTTAATATATAAATATATACAAATCTTGAGCAGAAAATGTTACACTTATAATATACAAATATTAAATACTTTTTATATAAAACATTTGAATGACAAAGAAATTTAAAAAGAACATGAAAGACATATAATATTAAAACAACTTAAAAAACTTCTTGCTAATGTGTTTGTTTAAAGTCGTGTTAGAATCTTTAGCAAGCAAAGCTCCACAAAACTTGCAACGAGCCTTTACAGACCCGTCACTCAACTCAACCATATCCCAATTGCACCAAACATCCATGTTACGATTGTGTGCAAGAACATGAACGACGGTTGGAGCGTTGGACGAACCTTGACCAACGGAAGATTGTGAGTGAGCCATATCAAGATTGAAGAGAGTGAAAGTGTAAAACGAGAGAGTGAACGTGTAAAGCGAGAGTAAAGGAGAGTATTTTTTGCGTTTTTTTGCGTATGTTTTTGCGTTTGAGACTTGGGTACTAAACCATATCAACCCACACCTATTTATACTAACTTATAAGCTTAAAAGTGACAAAAAAACGGTCACAAATCGATCCCAACGGCTATATAGCCGTTAAAAAACGGCCACTTTTAAAAAAAAAAAAAAAAAACTGTCGAAACCGGGTACAACCCGGGTTCAACCGGTTCCGGGTCGGGTCGGGTCGGGTCGGGTTCGGGTTCTAAGAAATTCTAGAAAATCATACCCGGTTCCAACCCTACGGTTTTTTTTCGGGTCCAACCCGGGTATGCATATACCGGGTCGTACCCGTACCCGGTTCCGGGTCGGGTCCGAACCCGGTTTTTATGCCCACCTCTAATCTAGACAGTATGCAACGGCATTAGGGCATTGAGATTGACAGCAAAATCTCTTTCTACATCTTTATATTTTAATTAAATTTTATATTTTTTTATAATTATCTTTTAACTTTATTTAACATCTCATATCCTATTCTTTATCTTTATCTCTATCTCACTCACAAACACTTATTTTATTATTGTTTCTCTCTTTTATACACTTACAAAAAATATAGAAATTGATGAACAAAAAATCTTTATTTTTAAAGAATCACTATTCACAAAACTCTAAAGTGGAGATAAAGAAGGAGATAGAGATGCTAATGGAGATGTAAAATACAAGAAATCTCTAAACAATAGAGATGAATATAAAAATAGAGTCTTTACTATGAATGCTCTTAGTTACTAATCTGGTCATCAAGAACATAGTCCGGCTTATTAACTTATAAACTCTAAAATCCTATTGTTTTGATTTCAATCTACTGTCTAAAAAACCTTATATTATTTATTAAAAATAACTCATAACTGTTTTTTTAGAATAGCTTTGGTAGCCTTTGTAGAATAAAAGTGTTAGTGACTTTTTTGGTTCTCTAGTAAAATAAGATTTTCTCTTGAACCGTTCACATTTAATATAAATTGTTATATATTTATTAAAATTATATAGTTTTCAATAGATTAAAATAAATTTATATTCTTTATTAAAAATAATCCATAACTGGTTTTCTAAATCATAAGGTAACACTTTATCTACTTTTCATTTAGAAATTTATGACTTATATCACCAAATTTTATCGTGGCCGATAAAAAATTCATATACTTTTTGTAAGGGTGTTAGTGGACATAACTGCTTGTGAACCATTAAAGACTAGTTCACTAAAAGCTTGAATAGATGGGAGCTTAATTAAACGAGTTTAAGCACAAGCTCGAGTGTAAATTGAAGCTTGTTTAAAATGAACGCAAACAAGATCTTAAGTTTGACCAGACTCACAAACCTAATATAGTATGATACTTTGTCTTAAGAATCTTGATGTAAAATTTTTTTTAAGTGTCTTTGTTCCCTGTGTCTTAGCATCTTGCTAGTTTATCAATAGAATGTCGGTTGCTCTAAAAAATTTAATAACAAGAATTATTGTTGATTAATTTTAAAAAGAAAATCAAAATGTCAACTAGTCCCTAACTACACATTTTAAAAGTTCTTTCCGAAAGATACTCATTTTTAATGTATTATCTACTTAGCTAGTTCTATAAGTCTAAAATATCAATTGAACCTACAATGTTCGATCTGGTTAAATATGTATATTTTCTAAAACGATAAACACACATTTACTACATGATTATTCATTATAAGATTCAAAACTTCAAACTCATGAAAAGAAACATCACTATATACTCCATCAAATACCATAATCTACAAATCACATCCGGTTAAACATATAAGCCATAAACTTTAAAGTACTTTAAACCGAAAATATCGTCATTTCTAGTATTATTACAACAAAATTATTAAACATACATACAAAATAGATAATCACGGTCTGACATTGAATTTAAAAAAAAGCAAACAAACCATGTATAAAAGTCTAAAACGATTAAGAAAAGTAACACATCAACATCAACATATCTCACACGAAATTAATCATAATCCCAATTTTTCTTATTCACCTATACGCTTTGAATAAAAAATTCAAAAGAACTTTAATATTCTTTTTTTGTTTGTAACTTCACACTCAATATTTCAACGGTGGCGTATATGGGTGGTGCTGGTGGCCGTACGGCGGCAACCACTTCTTCGGTGGCGGAGGCGGCGGCGGCGGTGGTGGCGGAGGAGCTCCACAGCCACCGCAGTCCACCGGACGAGCATAAAACGCCTTACACTCCGCCACCGTCCGCTGCAACGGTCTCGCCGGAATACAGTTTCTCCGATCATCTTTCTCCGGCAGCTTCTCACACACCTTCGGTTCGCCGGAAAAGTAGTTGTTAGAGTATGTGAAGTTTTCTAACTTCGGCAATGAGCAAATTGTTGACGGAATCTCGCCGGAGAACTTGTTGTGAGCCACGTTTAACTGCTCTAAACTCTTCATTTCTCCGATGGTCTCCGGCAACATTCCGACGAGTGAGTTGTAACTCACGTCGAACACCGTTAGCTTCTTCAAAGCTCCGATCTCTGGCGATAAACAACCGCTTAAACCTACATTCTCTAGAATGATCTCGTTTAATGTTTGACTCATCTTCTTTATGCTTGATGGTAAGCATCCTTTGATGTTGTTGTTGGCGAACACGATAACCGACACCGGAGAATTCCCGAGGTTTTTCGGGAATTCGGTGTCGAATAAGTTGTTGTTGATGAAGATGGCGTCGAGTTTTAGGTCGTATAGTTTTGGAGGTACGTCGCCTGTGAACTGGTTGAACCGGATATCGAGAAATCTGAGAGAGGGGAGTGAAAGTACAACGGATGGGAAACCGTCAGAAAAGCGGTTATTGCTTATGTCAAGCTCGTAGAGAAGATTTAGTTTTTCGAAAGACTTTGGTACCGTTCCACAAAACCTGTTGGTGTTTATGTGGAACAGTGCTAGGTCTGTGAGTAGACCTAGGTCTTCTGGGAGGGACCCTGAGATGTTTGCATGGTTGAGGTCGATACCAGCGACCGTGGTGCAATGTGGATCATCTAAGGATGGTGCACAGAACACCCCGGTGTAGTTGCAAACGTTAGGGCCGTACCAGTTGGATGTGAAGCCTCGAGGGTCTGAGGTTATAGCGTGTTTCCATGCTTGGAGGGCATGATAGGCCTTTTGAAGTCTAGGGTTTGGGAGAGTTGATGCTTGATGAGAGAGGGTTGTAAAAAAGGATAGAAGAACAAGAATTGCAAATTTATGATGTGAGAGTATTATTGTCATTATTGGATTTTGATTTGGTGTGAATTGTGATTAATGAAGAGGAATGTAGGTATGGGTGTATTTAAATGGGATTTAGGGTTGTGTTGTTGATATAAAATCTAAGGTTGTTGAACATCAATAGTGACATCAATATACACAACTTCAAGCCTTATTATATATTCATAAACTTTTGAAATATACGTAAGTGTATAGGCGGTTTTACAAATAAGACGTCTGAATGCTAATATTTTTAATTACGTTTTAATCATTTGAAATAGTCTATATCGATCCATATACGATAGAGATAGTTTCAAAATGTAAATGTTTCGACTTCTATGCAAGTCAAAGACTATGTGATGTAGGAAAGCATCTTAGGCCAAGTCTTAATAACATATGTGAAAGTCTTTTTGTCACTTGTGATAGGTTAAAAATGAAAATTGGACTAAAAAATTGAGTGGTTAGAACTTAGAAGAAATAAGTGGTGGGAATTTAAATATTTTGGTCAATATTATAAAGAAAAAGTCTTTTTATTCATACAATCATTTATTTCGAAAAGAGAATAAAAGATCAACAATATTAACACGTTTTTAGGAGCGAGTCATTCTATTTTTTCCAGGCTTTCTAGTTGGCACATTAGCTTCATATTAGTTTTTTTTTTCATTTCCGCCCAGTTATTTTTGTTTTGGAGGGTGACGTCTCAGCTTTCTCAAGTTTTTGTTAGTAACACATTAATGTCACATCAGATTTTTCACGCCTTAGTTTTCTTTGTTTTGGAGGGTAAAATGAGGGTTTTACCCAAGATTTTCCCCATTTTACCAAATTAGTTCATTTTTTAATTTATATTTATATTTCATATTTGATAATTAAATTAATATAAATACATATATACATAAACTTTAACTTATTTTAAAAAGAATTACATGATAAAATAAAAAATTAGAAAATAAGCTTAATAAAAATGAAATCTAGTAGGGGTATTCTCATCCACAATGTTGTACTCTAATATTCCTTTGTGTTTGATTCGGTACCTCCCCCTCCGCCTCCACTTCCTCCCCGACGGAGTTAATGTTTCGTCACTAAACAAAGTTAGCATGAAGAAAGACTTAAAAATTGTAGGGGTAGGATTGTTGAATGTATAGTAACATTGAAAAGTGTGTGTATTGGGGGTGGTGGTTAGAATTGAGGATAAGACCTCCCGAGGTGTCGAATGGATTTAATTGTAGAGACACTGGTTGTGACGATCGAGTTTTTTGACGAGGCTTTCAGCACTGGGATTGATTTTTGGCGGAGTTGGATGATGAATTCATAGTTTGTAGAGAGTAGAAGTAGGGTGTAAAAGCTTTGAGTGGTATTTAAATGGTATAAAAAATAAATAGGATTTTTAAAACAGTTGAAAAAGAGGAATAATTGAAACCGTTGGAAATTATTTTGGTTGGTGGTTATTTTTCTTACTGGATTTGAGGAGGTGGTGTTCACATCCATGTCCTGGTAGAGGTGGGCAAAATACCCGGGTACGACCCGGTATAGGGTGTACCCGGTTTGGACTCGAAAAAAACCGTAAGGTTGGAACCGGGTATATTTTTCTAGATTTTGGTAGAACCCGACCCGGACCCGACCCGACCCGGACCCGACCCCATTGAACCCGGGTTGGACCCGGTTTTGACCGTTTTTTTTTTTTTTTTTTTAAATCTAGCCGTTAATAACGGCTATACAACCGTTAGCCTAACGGCTATACAACCGTTAGCCTAACGGCTATACAACCGTTAGCCTCGATTTGTTTCCGTTTTTTTTTGTCTCTTTTAGCCTTATAAGTTAGTATTTTTCTAGCTAAAGTACATGATGAAGAGATAGAAGAATGAGTATCTTCTGGCATATCCGATAAAGAATTAGCATTTGATCAAGCATCTCGTAGAAAATAAAATTAGACAATATTGTTATTTTTTATTGATTCATTTATGTATTTTTAAGTTGTTTTAATATTATATATCTTTCATGTTCTTTTTAAAATTCTTTGTTATCAAATTTTTTATATAAAAAGTATTCAGTATTTGTATATTATAAGTGTAACTTTTTCTGCCCAAGATTTGAACCCGGTATAGGAAAAGAAAAATAAAAAGAAAAAAAAGAAAAGACAAGATAAGAAAAAAAAGAAGATAGGACCCGGTGTTCGACACACACACAAGAAAAGAAAAAAAAAAGAAAAAAATAAATTAAACCCGGTATGAACCCGGTTTCATACCCGACCCGGACCCGACCCTTCCCGGGTATACCAGGTAGGGTTTTTATGATGGTGAACACGACCGGGTTCACCAATACCCGGGTACAAAAAAAACCCGGTTGGACTCAACCCGGTTTTTACCCGGGCCCGGATACGTCCCAAAACCCGGTTTGCCCATCTCTATGTCCTGGTATTCCTTACCTTTCTCTAATATCCACTCCGTGTCTCTTAACCGATTTTGAATGCTTGATCAATAATATTAACCAATTTTTTTCATCTTATTTTTATACCTATTAAGGAAATAAGAAAAAAACTAATTTTAGATTAATTAATTATTAATAAATAAGCTAAAATAGATCGATAAAGTAGTAGTTTTTAGGTAGAGATTAGATTGGTCATGTGAGATGTAAAGATCACCAAAAGGACGCGCAAACCTTGAATTTCCTTTTTGCTTTTTCTTTTTTTTTTTTCTAGAAAGAGTACTCATATTTTATATTATTTTTCATTTTTATTTGAAATCATGAGGGTTTGCAGGATTATATGTCGCAATTTCATTAAAATATAGCAAATTAGCAAATATAATAATAAAAAGTTTACATTATTAAGGTTTTGCTATAACATTGAACCACCTTTGTTATGATACGATCTTGATTAACTTTTGTTTTTGGAAGATTCATACGTATCATTTCGACCAACTTTATGTATGGATTGTTTATTCATTAACATTCATGGATTTGAGTGTTCATGACATGAGACTAACTATAGTAAATAGGTTATGGTTTATTATTGATTGAAACTAAATGCGTATGTAATTGCTTGAGAAGACCTTATAATATATGTAATTGACTTGAGTTTATTAACATAGATCCTATAGGTTAAATCTCATGACACTCGTTGCTTAAACAACCTTTGTTTTGCATCTATGCTAGCTTGACCTTGTTTTGACTTTAATTCAATTTCATGAGGCTAGAACTAGATATTGCAATTGAGTTGGTTGATAAAAATATTAAATATATTAGTAATTGCTTGTAGATATTGATAATCTATGATAATTGATAGTAAACTAGTATGAAATCCGCGCTTCACGGCGGTGTCGTCATCCGCGTTTCGTGGGGGTGTCGTCATCTGCAGTGGTATATTTTGAATGGTGACATGGATATGGTGTGGGTGTTTAAATTTGTAAAAGCTAATATAACTGGTGATTGTACTGATCAACGTAAAGTCTAAACTTATCTAAACATAAAAAACAAAAAAAAAACATAAAAAAAATATTCAAGTTACTGACGGGGATGATGCTTTTTCCTTTTACATGTAGTTAGAAACCATAGTTGTGTAATTTGTGGTGTGGATTTAAATTGAATTAATGAAAAAGAGATTACATAAAAGAGAGGATAAACAAAGACCAAAAGATAAGTATATAGGAAGTGTTGTAAGAAAGAAATCACAAACATTAATGGTCAATATATAAAAAGCAACAATACCCTTGTTAATGTAGTTGTATTTTGTATATTATACAATTTGAACTACTGCATAATCAATATCAGGATTTTAGTGTTTTTGTTTTTTAGAACGTCTGCATTTTATTAAAGCTCGACAAGCAATATGTTAGATGGAATAAAAAGCTACAAAAATGATAGTAGATTTAAAAGCTACTCTATCTGCTTCAAATTACATTTATGTTTTCTACCATTATACCACAAAACGAAAAACAAAGAAAATCATCCAAAAAACAATGTTCAAATGCCGCCGGTTTTTGGAACATACCACATTTAATCAAAGGATAATGTATCGGCTAAAACTTCTACTTAAAGAATTAATTAAGGAACGTAATACTATATAGTAATAAACTAATAATGAAACAAAATTAGATAAGAAAAGTCTAATTTGGGTTATGATTATTTATGATGAATATATTTTATCATGAATTTAGTGAAGTAATATTATTTAATTTGAAGTAATAAAAGCAGCAAGTTGAAGATTAAAATACTTATTAGGTGTTGGGTTGGGATCTAAATAGGTATGAAAGCACTTTCTCAACACATTAGTTGATCGACCATATATACTTATCAATTATCAATTTCTTGCCCCCAACCTTCTCAGAAGCTCGATATGCATGCATTGACAAAGTAAATGCAAAATTAAAAAAAAAAGAACATAATATTTGTTCATATACTTTCGTTGAAAAAATTAACACAACTTGTAATATTATATATACCCACACATATAATTCAGATAATTTTCTAAACATAACGTCATTAATTAGTGTATTATTATTTGTTTTAGTAGTGAGTTTATGTTATGTAAAAACACAACTTGTAAAATGATGTATTTGACAAAAGACATTCTAACGAGCCTATCGCAAGTTCCTACACTAGTTGATTTGTTTTAGGGATAACGTTGAGTACAAAATTGATACATGTAAGAATCGTATAGACACTTATACAGTTTTACGTGATGGATTTTGATACAGGTGGAATAGAGAAAGAAAGACGTTTATGTAATAACATAGCGTTTTATGTATCCTATTTAAAGTAATAGGGAGTTATGCTAATTACCTGTGTTTAAAATCTAATGAACGCCCTATATATGTTTCGTTTGTGCTTAATTAATGATGATCATGTCAATTTGACAATTTGTATAGATCATTTTAGGGTCAACGATCTGTGCATGATTTAGACTAAAACCCAGACGTATGCTCTTGATCAAGTCAATGGTACGTTTCAACCAAATTAAAATGCATATAATTTTAACAAAGAAATAGAAAATAATAATCTTTTATTACAAACTCTATTCTTAAGGAAGTCAGCTTTGGATGAGTTTTTAATATTAGTTTCTCCGTGGTTATTCAGATTGTATCTTAACACACAATGGTTTATAAGTATTACAAAATATTCATAAGTACATAATTTTAAAATGAAAAAAGATTTATAGAAAACTAAAGTTTGATAACCGGTTTGGTTTAATTGATAAGCATGTTCCAAGTTCCAAACCAAACCGAATCGTTAAAACAGTCAAACAGACAAACAACTATGAACAACCCCTATATGGATCTCAAAACAATGAAAAAGGGCGTCTTGCTTTAGTTTGGATCATTTGGTCGATCTCTACTACATAAAACATTATTAACATCTTTCCCATGAAACATTCTTCGTTAGTATTGCTACTGATTTGAGACAGAAATCACACTAGCAACAATATACGGTGACAAATATTGTGACGAACCACTTTTGTAATCGATTCTGCGATGGTCTTTCCACCGCCAAACCTATTCATCGCAAACATCGCAAATTAGGGTACTCATTTGTGGATACACTAGTTTATTGAAACAAAGTAGGAAAATGTTTTTTATTACAATTTACATAAGTTTACACATTTAGCCTTCTTTTGACCTAAAACACGGTTTCTAGCACAAACATGTTGCTAAAAAAACCTAGAAAAGATTGGTGGACCTGCATGATTTCTATTAATATTTATTAATTTCTCTTTAAAAATATACGTTGAATAGCGGTTTTAAAGTTTTACTGCCTTTGGGACAAAAGTCAAGCCTTCGAGATTGAAAAAAAAAGAACAAGTATCTAAGATTTTCTCCCCAAAATTATTTAGGGGTTCCTTTCAAAATGATTTTATAATCAGATAAATCATATCCAACGATATTAAGAAAAGAGACGGTTATTTTTTTGTGTATTACAGTTAAAACAATAAGTATATATGTTTATACAATTCATATGATCCTTTCTCCATCATTAATTTATCCGTTTTGTAGACAAAATGGGGAAAAGCACGTATGCAGAGATACATAAATTGGTATTTCGGTTATTAGACAAAATGATCAAAACCAATTCTTACAAAAACATGTTCGGTTATTAACCGGTTTGAGAAGGTATAAAAAGCTACCTTTTGTAATCGGTTTGATTTGGTTACCGACCGGTTTTTAACCAAATAAAATCTATTGTCGTTACTGATAAAAAAAAAACAGGTACCTAATCAATTTGTGATGTGAGAATCGGTAAATAGGTAAAAACCGTTGGTTACGATAGATGAAAAACCGGTTTGCGTTGAATTGGTTATACTTGTTCGGTTATTATTTAGGTTTTTGAGTCGGTTAAATTACCCGGTTCTTTTCCCACCTATACACATACGTAGTACATGAGTAGGAAGTTGGTTGTAGCCTGTAGGCACATGATGGCTGAATATTTGAGTTTTAACACCATCCACCAACGTTGTTTTAGATTGGGCTTACAGTATCGATATTGGTTATTTGAATATGAAATACCTAATAACCCAAAAAATATGGAGTCCATTCTCACAGATAGATGATAGATCTAAACCTAAAGGTATTGCTAGCTTTTGATGAACATTTCAAAAGCTTTTTGATTCGTGTGTTTTGTATTACCCTTAATATTTTAACCTTTTCAATAACGTTTAATTCCACTTAATCCTGCACTGTAATGATTTAACACAAATCATTTTTGTGAGTGACAGATGCCATATCTGATACCACTATACTACTAAGTCATATGTTTTACTATTTTAATTACGCTTGTTTTAAAACGATTGTATTTTTAAGAAAATCACAAGAATAAACCAAATAAGGACCCCGTGTATAAGTTACATGCCCTTCACAAACCACACATCACATGTGCTTATGTGGGCCTATTTAATGTAAATAGTCATGTTTTGATTGATAATTGGTCCATATAGTAAATAGATCAACTTGTCAAAATTTGTAACACATAAATATTATTACAACACACAACCTGTTTAAGATGTTTACATCTTAATTACCCCTCAATTTGTTTGACTCGTTTAGATAAATGGATTAGAAAAGTCACATCCGACTTGCATGATTTTAATGCAGAACGTATGAATCATTATAGAAGAACTTACTCCCGAAGATTTAGCTTTCCAAAAGATTATCTTCCGTGGAGGTTGCTACGATACCCATAATATACCCAATCTCCTCGAATATTTCGTTCATAGAAGGGCGGTTTTCTCTTCGTTCCTCTAAGCAACTCACTGCAAGGAACCCAAATGCTTTCATTGCATCGATGTCCAACGAGGTTGCATGTTGCTTGAGCATCGAGTCAATGGCATCCACCAATCTTTCCTCATTCACTATTCGCTTTATGTAGGCAACCAAGTTTACATCTTCTGTCGGTCTACCAAAGTCTATAGCCTTCTGACATGTAAGCATTTCCAACAACACTACTCCAAAGCTATATACATCACTCTTATCAGTCAACTGATAGTTCCAATAATAATCAGGATCTAAGTACCCAAAAGTACCTTGAGCACAAGTCGTGACATGGGTCACATCTTCCTCAGCTAGTCTTGACAAACCAAAATCTGCAACCTTTGCTTTCATGTTATTGTCGAGTAAAATGTTGCTCGACTTCACATCACGATGGTAGATTGGAGGAGATGCAGAGAAATGGAGGTATGCGAGTCCCTCTGCAGTGTCACGAGCAATACATAACCGCTGAACCCATGTTAAAGGTTGTTTATGTTGATCATGCAAATGATCATAGAGACTTCCGTTCGGAATATACTCGTACACCAAAAATGGTTGTTCAAGTTCCACACAACAACCGAGAAGGCGTACGAGGTTCTTGTGGTTGACTTGGCATAGAATTCGAACCTCATTTAGGACTTGATCGATGCTTTTGGTGTTCCCGAGCTTTGGGCATTTAACAGCTACTATCGTGCCATCGTCCATAACACCTTTATATACTTCTCCAAACCCTCCAACGCCAAGAAGACCACTTGATGAGAAGTTGTTAGTTGCCTTTTTGATATCTTTGCTTGTGAAGATCTTGGCTAACTTTCCAATACCACTCGCCCCTACAATCTTGTCGCGCTCACAAGCAAGGCGTTTTCGTGCTGCTTTGCTTTTTTGACGCCGAATAAATACAACGAGCCCAAATATACTCGTAAAAAATATTATCCCACCGATGCACACCGTAGATGCAACAAGAATTGTCCCCTTTCTTCTGGCCTTTTTGAGATCTGCAACAAAATGACTCAGTAGTTAATATGCAAAATGCTCTTCAATGCTAAAGGTTGTTCTAACTACTAATCACCTACCCTTAACACATTGCCCGAGCGCTGCATCCCAACGGTATGCAGACTTACAGACACACTTTCGAGTGCCATCAAGAGCGTCCCTACAAGAGGAGGTCGAGTCACAATGTGCTTGTTTTGTACACGGTGGCTCTGGTGGTAGAGCCCACATCAACTCCACCATAGGATCAGGCCACTTGCTAAATGGCAATGAGTTGTTTAGATTGACAAAGCTTTTGTAAGCCCTGCATCGGTCCATGGTTAGCCGAAGTACATACAGGTTTATCAAGCTTCCTTTATAATAAAAACAGCAACGAGGAGATTTCCTACACATTGACATTTGAGGCGAGCTGTTCTCATAGGCTCGGCAAGGACTGGTAGGAGTGCAATCCATTGAAAGTGAAGACATTCTTTCAGTACAGTTGAAGAAGATAATAGTGTTGTTTAAGGATATGGTGAATGGCAAGGAGGTGTTCAGTTGTATGCCCTTGAAGGGAAGATCAGCCGTGACACACGTGTTTGGTAAGAAGGGTGATTGGGCGATGACTAGCCGTTGGTCTTTTGGGGAGATTGATATGATCGGGTAAGTGTTATTGAGCGTGTCAAACTTCAACACACCCATGTCACACCTGATCTTGTAGGATTGGTGGCCACATGTGGGTGCGGTGCTGAGCGGATATGGTACTGGAGTGTTCCCACAATGTGGGCAGCGGATAGCCGCCACACAAGCGGCGTGCACCATCAGAACTGCCATGAGCACCCACATTCTAATAGGCATATTAACGTCACACGAACAGGGATAATAAGAACTAAACTCCTGGGTATTTGTAGGATTTTGAAATGTGAAATAGGAATCCCAAGATTTTGTTGATGAGATCCTTCACGTGAACATACAAGAATCTTGTCCCCTCAAACATCCAAAATGGTTTGTACGATGAACATAGGTTCAAACAAAACTTACAAGATCTGAAATATTGCTTAGGGATGGAGGCCTATTACGAACTCCAAACAATTGGGGACCAATCTCGATGTATAGTGGTATGAACAACCTCGTATTGGTTGTATTCCGATGCAAGTTCTAACATCTAGATCACTTTTTTTGGAGAATAATATCATCGTTTCAACAATGTAAGAGAACAGATACATGCACCAGGTCTACATTAAGTTTTATCGACAATCGACATATGTACAGTATTTTAAGAATCAGTTCCAATCGTACAATGAAGAACCGTTGGAAGCTTTAAAGAATGATTACCACATGCATACATATGATTGTACATGCAAGCAGACTATAGTATGTACACATGCATATACATGTATGATGTACCCTTGTCGTCGGTGATAGAGAAACTGCTAACCTAACAAAACTTTTCTGGCTGTCTAAAAGCAGCAAATGAGGGAACCCTCGGCCTCAAGTAAGTGGTTCAGCGAGAAGAAGTGTATGCCACCATCCACATGCAACTACTCTGGGTACACAGCCATCTAGAGTGACTTGAGATGGGATGTTACGGTCTATCACATCTCCCAAACCGAGCTGCAATGTTTATAACGAGTCATGTATTGTTATCAGGACAATAAATCATCGATGAACTCTGGTTAGAGGGAGAGGGGTTTACCTGACCATACTTGTTCCATCCCCAGCAGAATACCTTTCCATCTTCAGAAATACAATGCGAAAAAACAGTAACTTAGGCCATTTCACATTTCATTTAAATGTCAAGAAAACAGTTTGTTGTAATGCATACCTGTAACAATAGCACTATGTCTTGCCCCACACGATACAACTCTTGCATGTTCGTTTTCAAGACTAGGAGCATCCAAAAGCCGTGGCAATGTCTGGAAAGAAACCATGGATTAACAAGAACAGATTTTGCATACCTGAAAAATTCAAGAAAAGACACGGGAAATACTAACCTCAGCTTGATCGGTGCCTGTACCCAACTGGCCGAATTGATTCCCGCCAAAAGCATACACATCACCATCGCCTGAAATGCAGATTGTATGCCAAAGGCCTGCAGCAACTCCGTCTATGCGGATGCCCAACAATGATGATACACATGTAGGGCTTAGCTCATCATCGGTGCTTCCTTGCCCGCACTACACCATGAAAAATATTAGAATTCATAATTAAGACGCAACTACCAAAAAACTACTACAAACATGAAACTGAAGAACATAGATATGATTCAAAAATGTCTGTTTTATCGCCTTCCATGTATAACTTCATCTTGAACATTCAGTGTGCTTTTTCAGTTATTCTCCACCATTTCTACCTTACCTACATATTGATAGTGCAGACCAGATCAATACAGATGAATCTCCACCCATTTCCAAACAACTCAACATAGGAAACATAATGAGCGCATGCAAAACAACTGTAAAGATCTTGTTACCATCATCACTTGTTCAATACCAGATAACTATAACAAAATTCATACCAGTGGCATCTCCATCATTTCAGGAAAATCAAGAAACAAACAACTGTTATAAGTATGTTGTGAATCATGATGGCGTACACCATTTGACATAGGGGAGGGCAGAACATGTGGTTCATGAAACCGTAAGAAGATACCCACAAAAAAAGGCAAAGAAAGAAAAAAAAACAAACAAGAACAAATAATTTGAGAACAAGAGAACTTCACCTGTCCATAGAGTCCCCAACCAAAAGTCATTATCGCCCCAGCATCTGCAGATGCATTATGCAAGATCAAAATTCAAGTTCAAAATATATATCCAGTAAAATGAACAACTATGAATAGAGTAATTATATAGTCAATGAAGCTTTTAAATATGTCTGAGAAGAAGTTGAAAACTTACCAGTAATTACAGCACTGTGTCGCCCTCCACAGGCAATTCCTTTAATATAACTTCCAGGGACTCTATAACCCTCCATGGTTCCTCTTGGAAGGGATGTTGACCTATCTTTTCCTGCTGATGATGCGGCAATGCAAGGTATAGGATGCGGTGAAGATACCATTCGTATGCGGGACCCCAAACCTAACTGCCCCTCACCTCCATACCCCCAACCCCACACCTGTCCTATATCTGAAACTTCACACAAGTTACAATACATTAAGAATACTAGCTACTATACAAGACCAAAATACAAATCGACGCTGATCAAATTGGTTGGTTTGAAATTACCTGATAATGCCAATGTATGCCGCCCACCAGCTGCAACTGTGGCTATCCTTACTCCTGGATTTAATGCAACTAAACAGGGTAAAGCACTGAGAGGTTCATCACCTGATGATGAGCTTTCAACCACTTGTTTGGTTGACGATACACGTCTCCTTTTTGTATTTTCATCCCCAATGGCTTTACCGTCTACACTTGAGGCTACGCCACCAATGGATCTTGATCCCTGTGGGCGAGGGCTCACTGTAATACATTTGAATATATGGTTAATGAATAGTTACCATATAGCTTTAGCAATGATTGTTATAATCAAAGTTATATTACCTTGTTCTGTTAAAAATGGATTCTGCCTCTCAAATGCGTCTTTCTCTTGATTTTGAGCTGTGTTTGGATCCCCAACGACTTTCCCAGATGGGACACACTCTTTCCATCCCCATGTATAAACCTCTCCAGCTACTGCAGACAAGATGGGGATCATTTGAAAGGTTTAGAAAGAGAACTGCAAATGAGTATAATCTCATGATTTCAATATGGATAAAAGTAGTACCTGTTACACAGACACAATGTGCCCAACCTGCTGCAGCTCTCACTAATGAAACTTCATTCGGAAGAGGGAAAGGTTCTGGTGTTTCCTTAACAAACACAAGTAAAGAGACTTCGCATTAGTTTCCTCCCCATGAGATTCAACAAACAGATCAAAAGATATGAAGTTGTATTTTAATACCCCATGTTTCCCTGATGTCACATAGCTTTGACCAAGATCATCAGTAGAACCCCATGTAATCAGCTTCCCTGTGTCTGATTAAAGAAACGCTGTTAAGCGAGAAGGATGGCAAAAAGTGGATATCAACTATGAAACTTTTATTTACGTGCAACGTAGAGTCATTAAAAATTCTTCTCAATCTTATCAAGATTGTAAATATTTTGGATGTTCATGTCCCCACATTGGAGGTTTACCAGGGTACAGGGCTCTAAAAAGAACAGCAACTGGGAAGATAGAAACCCTTCAAATTCACCCCTAAGAAGCAACGATCAATAATACAGGAAATGCTAACATGCTGAAATACTGGATGTGTGATTGATTGCAAAAAAAGCGATGAAAGAACTCAAGTTTAAAGCTTTCAGGTTTTTTATCAGGTATGTTCTTGAATGTTGACTTGTTCTTCAGTTCTTTTTTCTTTTCTCTTTATCTTTGGAAACTTTGACGATTTATTAGTATTAGCACCTGTTTTTTTCAAGTTCATGTTTTGAATTTTAGCCTGTGTGGTTAAAATTGTAGTCTCTTGGATTAGTATTAGCACAATAGCACCTATCGCTTAGCCTGGCAGCCTGCTAATTTCAAGTTTCAAGTTGACCTAATTGTTGTTTATTAGTATTTGCACCCGTTGATGTGTTTAACCCCTGTAGCTGTTTTTGTAGTATTGTATATGTGTTTTATGTTTTGTCTTTTAGTGAGATGTATTTATCACCTGTTTTTTGTATAATCACCTGTATTAGTGTATTAGTGTATGTATGTTTTTTGTTTTAATCACCTGTTCCAACCAGATGTATTAATTGCTTGTTATTTATTTAATCATCTGTTCAGTACCTTTTTTTAACTACACGTATTAGCGTATTTATGTTTTTTTGTCTTGCCTTTTAATCAGATGCACTACTCACCTGTTTTATGTTTGATTACCTGATCAGAACCTGTTTTGATCACCTGTATTAGTGTATTTATGTTATCTGTTTTAATCAGATGTACTAATCACCTGTTTGTGTTTAATCACTTTCACCTGTTCAGTGCATGTTGATGTCTATCTATATGTTTTCTGTTCAGCACCTGTTTATGTTTATGTTTTTCTGTTTTCTGTTAAAGCACAGAACCTGTTTAATCACAATGTTGTTTTTCGTTTTCTGTTTCCTGTTTTTGATTGCCTTATTTTAGAAATCAGAGTGGCTTGAACCATCCTATCTGCCTCTGCCTCTCCCACATCCATATCATCTAACTAGGCTTGAAAGTATGGAACCAAAGATCATAGTATAGAACGAATGTTAGTTGTATTCCTGTGGGGAAAATGGTCAACGAAAAAGTTTATTGACTTAAACAACACGAGGCGCGAGGTTCTAAGAATGCTATGAAATGTTCCAGGGCATGTACGAGAGGAGATAAAGTGTTAGGTATATGCAGCGGAACACTATCACACACACACATGAAAAGCAAAAAACAACACGAGAAATTAACGTGGTCCAGTCAGTGTGACATACATCCACGGGCTGCAATAGGGTTTCTCTATATTAAATCAATACAAAGATTACAATACATAACTAAGGTATATAGAGACACATTTGGGTTAATAACTTAATGAACAAAACGGCTAATCATCGGCCCAAGCCCAAACATATAAAGGTCCTGTGGATATGTTCTACACTCCAAATAGGAAGGATGTTGGTGGCAAGCAACAAACCATCAACAAAGTTTGTCGTGAGTAACTACGAAATAAGGCATGTAAGGAGTTAGAAAAATGGTTTTATGATTCAGGCATGCCTTTCAATATGGCTACTGATAGTTTCCACAAAGCGACAGAAGTTGTTAGACAATTGGGTAGAAAATAAACTTGAATATCTCTTACGATAGTGCAAGATGTAATTTACAAGATGAACAACTTACGAAAGGTTTATATTCTTGCATTCAAAGTTTGTCTCAAAGTGTAGAAGATGAAGACAATATCAATGAAGAAGTAACTACATATCAAAATGTCCAAGGGGTTTATGGTCAAAATGTGGCTAGCAGGCAAAGGAAGCGACAAGCTCCTGAACTTACTAACACGCATATTTTTCTCCCTATTATGATATATGTACACACACGTCTTAAATTTTGTTATCTGTTAGACGGGTGGTAGGCATCATGTGGATCTTCACCTCCTAATTTGCAAATATGCGATACAAGTTCTTAGACTCATTTTATTGCTACAAGCTGTCAAAGGAATCAGGATGATATCCAACACCTTCACATCGAGAGGAGAAATAGATTACCACAAAAATATTGAATGACAGGGCATATGTGATATTTAATTATGCTTTGGAATGCCGACATAATAGTGAGGGAAGCGCCAATCCAATTCTCCAGCAGAGGATTGATTAAAGCAATGATTGTTGGATGGGGAGAACAAAAGATGATAACAAAAATGATAATTTGGTGTTTATCGATGATAATTTGACAAGGGTTGACATAGGTACAACTTCAGGGGCACATGAGCCTATTCATGTAAACAAGTGACCAATCCTGTCCAGGCCATCAAGAAGTGATATGGGAAAATGTCATGTTACATATGATCAAGATGAGTTTGAAAAAGATATTAGAGTGACCAATGGTGAGGGAGAAGAGCCCCCTCTTGATTTATGATGATGATTAAAGACTACTATTTATAAGTATGTTTTTATCTTTATGCAATTATGCGTACTAATTGTAAAAACTATGTAAGTAAGTTTTTATGTTCTAAGTTTGTCTTTATGTTTTAAGCATGTTTTATATGTATGTTTTACAAGTATGTGTTATGTTCAATGATTGTAGAAAATGTAATGTATGGATAAATTTTTAGTTTAATATCGAGTGCCTTGCATAAGTGAATCTCTCTCCTCGCAATAAATGAAACTCTCTCCTAGAGTAAGTGAAACTCTCGCCTACGTAACTAAAACTCTTACCATGCGTAAGTGAAACTCTCGCCTACGTAACTAAAACTCTCACCACGCGTAAGTGAAACTCTCGCCTACGTAACTAAAACCCTCAACACGCGTAAGTGAAACTCTCGCCTACGCAACTAAAACTCTCACCACGCGTAAGTGAAACTCTCGCCTACGTAACTAAAACTCTTGCCACGCGTAAATGAAACTAAAACTCTTGCCAAGCATAAATGAAATTCTCGCCTACGTAACTAAAACTCTCAGCACGCGTAAGCGAAACCCTCGCCTACAGAACTAAAACTTTCACCGCACGCCCACACGTAACTATAACTCTTGGCTAGCGCCTCGCACAAGTGAAACTCTAGCTTCACGGACAGCACCTTGCATAAGCGAAACTCTGCCCTCGCGACTAGCACATCGCATAAGTAAGACTCTCAGCCTCGTGAATTCTAAACCCAAAACTCAAGCTTGGTCACAAGGTTAGCTCATGACTCTCTCAGATTAAAGCAACCTGGCCTTCAAGCACCAATGGAGTTCCAAACTGGACTCTACAATACATCCTTTGTTGCAATTTGCAACAGACCCCAATCAAGTTCTTTACACTTCAGCAAGCATTATAAACCCAATAGCTCGAGCAATTAAACATATTTTGAGAAACCCTACTCCTCCCTTAAAAAGTTTTGCTCACACTAATCATAAAATCAAAGAACTCGCAACAATCTACAGAAAACCAGATCGACCCCTAATATCCAAGTTAAAACCAAAAAACAAGAAAACAAACAGATACCGCAGATTCCAAATTTACCACATTTTGACTTCCAATCGCAAATCAGTCAAACGCAATACCAACACACAAACACATACCCTCACCAAATCTCCAAAATCATTCTCACAAATATGCAAAACAAGAATGAACCAAAAACTACCAACCTGAAATCGCCATCGCAAATCCACACCCGCCGCCGCACACCTCCGTCCACAACCGCCCGGAGTCCGCCGTCTGCGGCAGCCTAACTTCCACCGGAGACAATATCGGCGACCGTTGCGGCAACGCACCAGGCAAATAACCCCACATATACACCATCTTCTCCTCACTCTTCATCTCCATTTTCACATCTTCACAACCATCACCATTCATATCTAATCGACTAATTCCCCCAAACCCTAACTAAACAGCAACAGCCACAAGCCCCAAAATAACCCAATTTGACGAACGTATGCGTAAAATTGACAACGTTTGCAGTTGAATGATGAAGTTAATTCGTATAAATTGCCCTAAATTGTAGCATTTGAATAAGAAGAGGGGGGGGCGTATCAATTTCGAGAGGAAGCGGGTGCCACGTTGATGCTCACGTTGGTGTTTGTCCACGTGGCGCGATGTGAGCCGAAGGATGGGGTGAGTTATTCTCAGCCACGAGTTTGGAAGAAGTTTCTGGAAAGTCGGTCTAGAGGTTATGATGAGCGGGGTTTCTTGGTGTGGCCCACAGCTGTGATGCCACGTGTCTGTAACAAATATTAGGTTTAAAAGTTGTTATAACCTAGTTAATAGCGGTGGAGCCACGTGTCTAGTGGAGATCTTATTCTATGAGGTTAAGCATATTATTAGTGCATTCGAATAATTCGAAACTCACTTGACAATTTCTTAAAATTGCTCGATAGATATTAACTCAACATCCTTTGACATGGTTCGTAACACTTGCTAGGTTTGATTCTGTATGTTTAACTTGTTTTAGTTGTGGGTTGTTTGATAAATTTTTAATAGTCATTAAGAAATTGATAGAATAAAAGACAAAATCTACCTCTTAATTAGTTTATAGTTTTTTAATGGTTAATTGGTAGCCTTAAAGGTCTGTTTGGTGTGTGGTAATGGAATGGACGAGGTAATGAAATTGATGATAGAATGAAATAAATCATTACATTCATTGTCCTGTTTGGTTATCTTTTAAAAATGAAATAAATCATCACTTTGTCTTGTTTGTTAAGTATGAAAAAACGAAAGAACAAAATGTAAAGGTATTTATGGTGGTGATGGATGGTGGTGGTGGTTCTCGGTGGCGGTGGCGGCCGGTGGTGGTTCCCGGTGGCGGTGTTTGCTGGCGGCCGGTGGTGGTGGCTAGTGGTTGGCGGCGACGGTGGCCGGTAGTTGGTAGCGGGCGATGGTTGGTGGTGGTCGATGGTGGTGGTGGTCGTCGTGTCTGGTGGTGGTTGCCGGTGACAAACGATCTTGGTGGCCGATGATGGTTGTGGTGGGTGAATGGGTGGTGTTGGTGATAAGAAGGGATGGAATGAATAAAAAAAGGTGGGTGGAATGAATTTAAGAGAATGAAATCAACTATGTAACGGTTCATTCCATTCCGCCTCTCATTCCTGCACATCAAACGCTACCTAAGTCTAAATGATTAATAGATAACATCTTAATATTACCTGTTAATCATTCAGACTTAAGGTTACCTTTTGACCATTAAGAGACAACAAACCACTAAGATGTAGCATTTTAATGACCATTAAGAGGTTATCAAACAAACCCATTTTAGTTCTTTATTTACTCTTTCTACCTTGGTATTTTTACAGCCCAAATGTTTAACTCTAAGTTTTACGGTATTGGTACCACCCCTAATACTCCCATGCTGAAGATTGACCCTTTTTAACGGCCTTTTGAATCACTAATGATTCTGGAGGCTCGGGTTGGCATGTATGCCAACAGAAGCTTGTATATCAATTTGTCTCCATAAATCCTGAACTTGAAACTACCTTTAGAAGGAAACTCACCTTAGGTTAAAAAACACATCATAGATGAGAAAACCTTTTCCACAATCTGATTTTGTGACATGTTATTCAATTTCTCGCGTAAATTGTTGAATCTTAGTAGTGTATATATCATGTATTCAGTTGAACTTTCTTGATTTGATTTAATAATATTATCAGTGTTTTACTTGTTATGATATTGAAATGTTGATAAAGTTTATATTGTAATGCTTTATATTTTATTAATTATTATTCTTTGTATGATAGTGTAGAAGTATTCTCTTAAGAAATCAGTTGCTGAAATCAAAATTCCAAAGTAATGATCATCTTGAGTTATGTCTATTCAGATAACTTGAAGTTTGTTCAGAAATAGCTTGCTTGAAACCGACTCAGTTATAAACAATTCGAGTTTGAGCTGACGCTAACCGACCTCTACATTTGACCAGTGGACAATTTGAATCTTCTAGAAACCCTTTTTTGGGTGAATAATAAATATAAAATTAGTTAGTATTTTTAAATTATTGTTAGTTGTTATGTTGATGATGTTCGAGTTCGGATGTCTGAAAATTTCGGATATTCGAAGCTTTCGAATAATGGATTACGCATCAGCTCTTAGATATTCATTAACCCTTTTTCTGCTCCAGGTAAAGAAAGAGGCAGAATTCGTTATCGGAGTATCCTACGCCAACTATTTTCTCATCCAAATCCAAAAATTCGGATATTCAATATTAGGATATCCCAAAATTATCGTATTCGGTTTGGTTTAGAAATATTTCAAGTTCAAAATTTTGAGTAATTTAGGTTTGGTTTGGAAGTCAATTCTATTCACACACCCGTAACTTCAACATTCCCACATGCTTATCATTCACGTCATGTCAATATGTCACAACCCATCAAAAAATTTGAAATCATATGAACTCACGATAAATAGTTACATTGATAAAATGTCTTTCATAGTTTCATTACACAAAGGCCCACAATGATTGCTGAAAATTACGGGATAAGATCATAAGAGTTGGATCATATATGGGCCAATGGGCTTACATTGGACATCACATAACCTTGTGGCTCGAAAAGATCCATTATGTTCTATTGCCCACCAAAGAAAACTGAAAGGTGAGTAAGTACTAATAATTTGCAATCATAATGGAACCATGTAAGCTATCTACAAACCACTTGTTTTGGGATGTTCCGTACAAGCATTTGTGATTTTGTGTTTTTTGTTTCCCTTTCATCTTTTTACAAGATGATTAACACAAATATAATATTCTTTTCTGATTCACTAGCATACAAATCTAGTTATATGTATCAAACATTAAAAGTTTACTTATGAAATATATCAAATTTTCAGTCTTGTTAGTGTATATAGGAGTGATTAAAAGAGAACATGATTGGTATGTTCAAGTGCAGAATTATATTTGATTTTTTATTTGAATAAGGTGACAACGGCTGTTATTATTACTTGTTGTTATACCTTTTAGTAACATCGATAAAATTTGGTTTATTGTTTTACCACCTATCCCATCCTTGTTGCCGTCCCCCGACCACTAATTTTGGGCACTACCATCCCTTCTCAGTCCAACCCTAAAGCGAAGCAAATGTATGCAATTTCAAACACCCTCAAATTGTCTCCAGCACCCACTTCAGAGTCTTTCAGTGAAATTGTGAAAACCGTATCGTGATCCCTTATGTCTCACATTACTTGAAAACCCATAGCTTGTGCGTGTGTTCTTACGTACATGTGTTTTAAATTTGCATATTCGATTCGGTTACGCTTTTGTTCATGTGTTCCAATTTGAAAGTACACATCATATGTTCTAAAATATATATTTCAAGAAAATTTCAAATATTTCTTAATATGTATTAAGCGTCTAACTCTATGAATTCATCCATCATTGCTATTTGTGTGATGCATACATGGGTATGATAACGACTTGTAACTCGTAAGCATGTATTAAAACCTATTTGGGATTAAGGGTTTTTATTTTGTAATGTTCAAAGTTTATTAGTTTTATATAAGTCTGCTAAAATTGTTTAAAGGATATTATCAAAATGTTTCACAAATCATTAGTTGTGATTTAAATATCCTTATATATTGATTTGAAAGAAAAAAAAAGACCTGTTACTTGATTTTTGTTATTTGTTTGTATCAAAATAACAAACACATAACACAAACTCTAGTTTTGTTTACTCTCTCAAATTATTGTCCATTTTTTGAGATAATTACATATCACTTCAACAAGATAACTATGCATTAATCCATTCAAAGACTAATCCTTTATCTATTTTTTTTTAACAATTAGCATCACTCTACATCAGTTTTAACAATGCATTTGTTGGCTTATTGCATATATGTAATAAAAGGTTATGCACTTACGCTCAAAATTTGCTCATCGCGTTTAAAATCTTTTTTAAACATCTTTGCTTTTGATTTATGACTTCTTGTTAATAGTTATTCATATGGCAAGTTAACGGAAGAAAATATATTATGGAACACCCAAGACCGCGAATGTTGGAAAGGAAAAAATCAACGGTTACAACTCATTCACTTCGCGGATCATGAACTTCCCAAACTAGATTGAGATGACGCGATGAACCAATTTTGTGGCTAGGACATGAGTTGTAGATGGACACGTGGTTTCAACATGTGACCCGTGATCGCAAATCAAGTGGTTTAACTTGACCTTAGTCGGGTCGGTGGACCGAATAGTACAAACTATGGACCCGTTAGTACGATATGAAATTAATTCGGTTATTTAGTATATAAATAGCTAGTCTAGAGTTGAAGGGTTGTGGTATCCACAATATGGTGCATAATTGTACGGCATGATGGGTCCAATTTGGTATTTGTGAACGTGTGTTAAAAGAGGGTGATGATTGTAGCCAATTATTCATATGTAGTTGGGGTATGGTTTTGGTGTCATCATCCTAGACACTTGATGTAAGATGGTCATTCAAATGATAGCCACTCGTTTGACCGTTGTTGAGTCCCAATACACGTTGTTCTTTTCTTTATTTTAGTAGTTTTTTTAATCGTAATTTTGTTCGATTAAAGTAATGGTCAAAGGTAGTTTGGTGATGATCTCTAGCAGTTTCTTTTGAATTGTAATTTCTTTATATATTGGGTTTCGAATGAAAAGCAGGGGAGTGAGTTTTGAACATGAAAATTTTTGTATTGATTTAACTCTTGAGGGTGAGAGTTAAATTAATTTGTCTTTGCTAGTTCAATCTTGGCAAATTGAGTGGTGTTCTTAGACACGATTGCTTAACCGGAGTGGTGTATCTGTATCTTCGGTTGACATCGCAACCCTATCGTTTGTTTCGGTGGTGAATCTGTATCCGAAACGAGCCTTAGATCTATCTATATTTTGATCGCTACGTTTGAATCGATATTCTCCGAGCGTACTCCTATCACATACCTTTGGATTTTCAGCTTGAAAAAAACGAATATAATTTTTATGATCTTGGTGGGGTTTCGTTTAGAGAACTTAATTTGCAGACGTTTTGAGCTGTTGAATAGTGAATCTTTAGTAAACTTCGTTAGAAAACCAAGTCAAAATGAGCCTAGTTGACTTGTATAATTTCAAGCTAGAACCCAAGCTAGTTCTAGCCGGCTCAAACTCGGCTCATTAAAAACCCCAAATCCACCTTTATTGGTTTAATTATCCTTTTCAATTTATATATCAACGCAATAAAACGTACTTTAGAAATACCTCCTTACAATTTAACACAAGGAGAATAAAATTTCTATCCACCAGGGTCAACTTCTTTTCAAATTAATATATTTTAGAATAACTAACAAACGCATATAACTTCATATAAAAGGAATAAGACATGATACAAGTATTCTAAGTCATATAGATTTATATGTTTTTTTTAGCAACTTGCCATTAAGAATATAAACCGAAGTAGGACCAACAAAAGTCGAAAGCAAAAGAAGTCATCAGTTCTATTATGAATAATAAAAATTTGTTCATTTTATAAAGGTTATCATTGTTAAAAATTCAAATATGTATATCTTTTACTTTATACATATCAACAGTTTTTTATGCTTCAAAATATATTGGGAATTTGGCAAATTTACTAGCAAATTTACAATATTAGTATTTTACTTACTTGCAAATGAACTTTAATGGCATAAATACATGCAATATCAAATAGAGGTGTGCAAGAAATCATAGTAACTGAACCGTAACCGAAAAAACCGATAAAACCAAACCTAAAAAATCAAAACCAATAACCGACGGTTTGGTTTGGTGGTTTTTAAAAACCGATTTGTTTGGTTTGGTTAAACCAAACCAGAACCATACAAACCGGACTTGTAAATTTAAAGGTGTATTCATATATTTATAAACATGATTAATATATTAATTACTTATTTAACTTATGTTATCTAAACTTTTTTTAACTATTTAGGTTTCAAGAATAATTTTTAAACTTTTTTGTTTAAATTGACAGATTAAAATGTTTTTATTGTTTTTTTTTTTGTTATTGTATTTATAAATTGCAATTAATTTTAATGATGCAAGCCCAAAGGTTTTAGTTTAAACATTACTTTGGATGATTTTTTTCTTTAAAACCTGGAAACCCAAATGGTAAAACCGAAATAAACAGAAACAGAAGTGATCGAAAATCGAAAACCAAAAACCGAAACCAAACGGTCTTAAAAACCTAGAAACCGAAATATCGGTTTTTGGTTTCGGCTTTAAGCTAGAACCGAACCATACACAACCCTACCATCAAAATATCAAATATCATGGAACACACAACATGGTGAATGTTAAGGGCCAACGGTTACAACTTACAACTCTGCCACATTTTAGACCACGGTCCATGAACCTCTCAACTTATTTTGTGACCTGCCGTCATAGCTTGCCCCCCATTGCTTCGTATGAGACAGAAAAAAGAAAAAGAAAAAAAAACGATCTTGTGGCTACGAGTAACACGGTTGTGGATGGACATGTGGTTTCGTCACAGGACCCAAATCAGATGGTTTGATCCTGGTATGGCTAAGCTAGGTGACGTACGGTTCAATGGACCTGCTAGTACGGTATCGAGATAGTCTGGTTACTACACATGAATAGCTAGTGTAGTGTTTCAAGGGTTGTGGAATGCGGAACATACAACATGGACTATCATAAGGTGTGTGGGGTCCAAGAAGGTGATGATCTTAGCCCAATTATTCATATGTGCCCTTTGGTTTTGGTGTCAAGATCCGAGCCCCCTGGCTCAACGATGGTGTCTCAATTTATTTGGGTTGGTATGAGACAGAAATTCGTTTTTTGTTGCAAAATACTATAAAAAAAACCAAGTAGGTTGGTATATAGAAAACTTGTCAAATTACCAAATAGAACACGTATAGTAATTGTCATTATCATATTAATATATTAATTATATGAAGTAGGTTTTTCTTTGTTAATGATTTTAGTGTTATCAATAGTTTTAGTGTTATTGGATTAAATTATTGATCTGGTAATTATATTGTGAGTAAATGAGTTTGGTGATGCGGAGTGCGGGTTCGTTTTACACTAATAAAATTAGTTATCTATGTGAATAAATTAGTTTTTATTGGGCTACGGTATATGGGCCAGTTTATCAGGCTGGTCCCATTTGAATATTTATTTTAGGATTTTATTAGTTAACTAGTTGTTTTTCGAGTCGCGCGTTGCGCGATTTTTAAACAGATGTGTATTTACTGTGCTCAGAATACAAACAACTGTGGCTACAAAGCAAAATCACCGCCAACAATTACATAAATCTACTTATTACATAATTAACCTTAACCTATATGTGGAAAAAGAAATCTGATTACAGTTTCATAAAAGTTTAAACATGGCTCAGAATGGATTCTCGGTTGCGACTGCATGCTAAAATTGGCTGCCAAGCCAAGCTCACCGAGACCATTTTTCCAATATCATCATAACCGTAATAATCAAAACAACTACATTCAAAACGCCTACATGATCAACAACATCAGACATAAGGCAAAAAATCGTTTCATGGAACACCAAAGTCTCAGATGAACACACCCAGATCATCATCATTGACAACACGATCAACAAAGTCTCATGTGAGCCCTGGCTCAACATCACCGATATGAGGGAAAAAAACTCGAACAGACACCATGATTGACACCACCAACGAAAGAACATATTAGGGTTTACACCAATAAACATATATAACCAGATGTTGTTTCCGGTGAGCTAAATGCCACCGTCATCAACAACACCAGATTTGTCATCTACAGAAATACACGGCGACGACGACAATCACAACATTTGGGTGACCACCGGACCACGCCACCACACGGACGCCACCAAAGGTGGTCGGTAGACATCACCGGCGGCGTCCAAAGTGACCATCGGCTCCACCTCCGGCGCCAAAGCTAACGCCACTGCCACCCACCCAGGTCCCGACATGCGTCGTAGTGGAACCAAGAGGGTCGGTCCATAGGGACCACTGGCAACATCCAACAGCCCCAAAGGAGGTCCACAGTGAGTAGATCTGAAAACCCTAAATACGTACCCGTTAGATAAAGAAGAGGCGGGGGAAACCACCAGCATCACCGCCTTAAACGTCGACGACACAAAGGCGCACAAACCACCTTCATCACACCTCCATCACGCCAACGATTATCGTGGGTGTAGCGGTTGTCTGGCAACCCGGCGACGGTGGCGGCGACGCACCCAGCCTTTCGCTGTCTAAGACAACCGGCGGCCATCACCGAGAACATATCGGGGAAACGAAAAAGGAGGTTGCAGGCCTTAAAAGCAGAGGCACAAAAACCAACATAAACGTGAAATATCGATTTTACCCCCTGATACTGTTCGTTGCAGTTGCATTTTTAACATATAGGAGAATAAAGCCCAATGAATTTATGGGTTTAACTTTTTGATTCATGGAGTATAACGCGCGCACATAACATATAATTCCAGATAAAAAAACAAGAGGGGCTCGTACAGTTTATCTTTCAGACAACTATAGTTTCATTTTCACAAAAATCTTAGTGTAAATCCGATTAAAATTTGTGGTGTACGATCAATTTAAAATATATTTTAATTTGGTCACTCGTACAAATTTTTTTCAATGTAAACTATTAAAGAGAAAATATCACATTGATTCCAATGTAGAGATTGTTCATGGATAACTTAATATTATAAAAAGAGAAAATATCACAAACTAATAATCAAATTTAAAATATATTTTAATTTGGTCACTCATACAAATTTTTTTCAAATTAAACTATTAAACGAACAAATCAAGTCATTATCGAATTTTCTTATGTCAAGAAAGTAATAAATGAGAAGACATGGGGGTCGGAATTTTCAATATATGAAATTGTATTAAAAAATAAAAATAAAAACACGTTAATTATATCAAAAACAAGGAAGGACCTAAAATTTAGGTCACCATTCAACATCTGCAAAAAAAAGAAAAGAAAAATTTATTTCCTAATTGAAACAATTGGAACACTTTTAAACTAAGTGGCTTAACTGAAGCACTTTTTAAGCTTGTGTTATCTAATTGCAGCATTTTTAAAAGTTGATTATTTAATAAATTTACCCTTATTAAAAATCAAATTGTTCCTTAGCCTCCGGACGCTTCAACAAATGACAAGTATGATAGTATGCCCCAAACTCCTTTTCATATCATCGTCAGAGAAGGATTTATGAAGTTCCAAGATATCTTTATATGAAAATGTATATATCGGCTGAATCCCACACCATTGAACAACTAGTGTCTAGACCATATTAGCCATCTTACATGATACAAAGACATGATCCAGTGACTCCTCATGATCTTCCCACAACACACAACCTTGATTGAATGTTTCTTTGTATGAGGGCGTCTTTTGTAGTGATACATCCCATGTTTTCTTTCCAACCAAATATGTTAATCTTTTTAGGGACCCACGAGTTTCATGAAAACTTGTAGTAATCACGACAAGAAGTTTCAGCAGAGTATAAATCTTTAATAGACTTGACGAGCATCTTTGCTATAACGAAAATTTAAAAATGCGTCAACCAAATCAGTGCTGCTTCCGGTAATATCGAATACATAGACGACTTGGTTAAACTAGATCCAACATTAACTAAGTCAAAACCTATTAATACTGTCTAAAGGATTGTATAGAATGATGTTCAACCAACTTCTTCCTAATTACACATTCACAGCATACGTGTTATATTACCATCTATAATTTGTGTTACTATATTAAAATAAAAATAAAATAAAAGTATCTTAGTTTTATGAATCTCGAAACAATATTATGATCCTGTAAGTTTGTTTAAAGTTTGTTTAAGAAGTAGCTTGTAAAAACCTAAAGAAACTCAAATATAGAAATTAAAGAAATCGAATTAGAAGAACTTCAGTCGCATATGTCTGGTGATTTATTGACTCTCACAAAAATAATATGATATTAAACGGTTACAAATGTAAAACTAGGGTAGTATTTAAGAAAGAAGAACTTCAGCGTTCATAACATAAACATGCTCAAAGTTCAAACACTAATTATCTTAAATTTAAAATAAGTTCAAAGGAAATTAAATAAGTCTAGAAAAACAACACGATCGGCTGGTTTGATAACATATGTGCTTCAAACTCTTAACAACCCATAACATTCAAACTAAGGGATGAGATAGGCGGTTCATGAGGGGCACGGAGTGGAATCAGGAGGAGGTGGTGAAATCTCGGCCTCGGATGGGGATATCAACCCCCAAGTTCTGGTGACCAAAAATAAGTCCGTTCCAAGGAATATTCGCCGGGACTCAGTAGATGAATTTGTGGGTTGTCAGTCGTACCATACCACACACAACACTTAAGAAAACGGTAGAGAAACATAGAAAATTATTTTATAAAGGTTAATTATGCCATTGAGTTTTACTCTATAAATTATGTAGTTTTTTCCATGGAGTAATGTATTCTCTTAATATTTTTTTTTGGGATAATGAAATGTCTTTTTCCTTATAAATTAAGTATAACGTTTTTTCTAATACGTTTTTAAACATGTTATTTATATTAAGAAATTTTAAAATTTAAAAATAATCATAGAAATCTTATTCATCATTTCCCCCTTTAAATGAGCGAGTAAAATCTCAGTATACTATGTGACCTCAACGTATGAGTGAGTAAAATCCTACTATCACTTATCACATCGTATAACCGTATGATAAATACTTAAAATTAAAAGATAACGATTAATTAGTGAGACTTATAGATAACTATCACCAACATAGTAAAAATACCTAATTGTTATATCAACCAAAAGTGTCAAGCCGGAATATATTTCATATATAAATGATTCCAAAAGTAGTAGATCTGTTTAAAATCATCAACGTTATTTTCATTACCAAACATTATCTTCTCGAAAGATAACATTGTTTCTTCGTTATTTTAACCATGACTTATCGAATATACGTTGTTTCTTCATTCTCTTTAGTTATACCAGAACAAACCAACCAAAGGTTTAATGGATATCACTGTCTTTGACATTCCATCAAAAACCATTTTTATCTTGGAATATGATTTTGTGGTTATAAGAGACCGAGATCAAAATTTATTCGATATGTTTAACTGTTTAAGTGGCACAGCATATACTATACTATATCGAATAAATTAAGAATTTCATGATTTTGATTATGTACTTATTGAAATTAACAAAAATATCTTTCTACTCCAATAAAAGGATAACTAAGAGAGACACGTGGAGGAATGTGATAATTAGAAAGGACACATGCCAGCACTACATTTCTCCTCACCAAAAATTTTCCGCTTCTCTCTACTATTAAATAATCACATTAATTGCTAATAATATTGTTTAAATAGTTTTTAGATTAATATACTTTTTAAATAAATTAAGATAAAAATCTTTTTATTAATGCTATTCTAATGATAATTAATTATAAGGTAAGAATTTTTTCTAAAACATCAAACTTTTTTAAAAATATAAATATTTTAAAATTAGTGCTTTTAAAAAATAAAATTTTTATAAACAAAAAAAATAAAATTGTGAATTATGATAAGAAAGTTTTCAAAAATGATATTTATTTTAATCGTTTGTTTTGAAACAAATTTTCATTCTGATTATAATAATGAAGATTTCAATCAAATATTATCTTAAAATATCGTTATATAATTATTAAATTTTTATTATATTTAATATTTTATTTATTAAACCCATGTAATACACGGGTTACTAAAACTAGTATAATTTACCATAGGTTTCTATAAATTAGAGCTACAAGAATTAATAGTATTATTATTTTTATATTCAATTATATTTAAAAAATTGAAATGCTTTTGACTGAAAGAATAACTTTGTACCTCTTAAAAAGAAGCATCTAAGATTATGGTTCATGTTGCTCTATGTATATAACATATGTGTGATGAAAACAAATAAAAAGATATATATATATATATATATATATATATATATATATATATATGTATATGTATATGTATATGTATATGTATATGTATATATATATGTATATGTGTGTATAGACATATATGTATATATACATCTATATACACATATATGTATATATACATATATATACATACATATATATATATATACCTATATATACATATATGTATATATACACATATATGTATCTATACATATATATACATATATGTATATATATACATATATGTATATATACACATATATGTATCTATACATACATACATGTATGTATACATACATACATGTATGTATACACATACATGTATGTATACATACATACATGTATGTATACATATATATAGATATATATACATATATATATATATATATATATATATATATATATATAGAGGGACATTCAAATGAGAACAAATATTTTGTAAAAAACTAAAAGTACCAATCATGACTGTAGATTTAATGATCCAATGGGTGATATTTAAATGACAAATTCGTAAATTTGCACTTATTAGGAAAGACGGACTTGAATGAACCAGGGGCAATTTTGGTAATTCAAATTTAATTAAAAAAACCGTCCTTCCAATATTTCTTTTTATACATGCACCCACTTTCTTCTTCTTAAAACTGACTCCAAACCCAATGCATTAATAAAATCTTTTACATTTATATTATATTAAAAAAATCTTTATAATATATAGTGGGAGACAGTAAGCTTACATTTATTATAGTTCAAAATTTTTTCTACTTTTGTTATCCAACGCTAATTAAGATATATAAAATCTATTGTATTTCTCAATAATTTTAAAAAAATTCATTTACAAACTAAACAAATTTTAACATATTTTAGTTGAATCATTTTTTTATGTAAAGGGCCATGAATGTAAAGATTTAAGAAATTCTCAATTCTTTTTTCTCGCTTATACTGTTTTTTTACATGCTTTTATATTTACACCTAACCATATAGTTATCATTAAAAAACAAAACACATTTCCGTTACCTATAAAACCTTTTAGTATGCACATAATGCATATAAATCTCCAAAATTTATTCCTACTTGTATTCCTTGTTTCATTACACAAGAGAAAAAAACATAATTAAACATGGGGTTGTTAGAAATCAAACTTTAAAAAAAAACGTTAAAGTTCGATGTCGAAACTATTCGTTTGATAACATTCTAATAATCCTCTTTGTTCATTGTCTCTGATGGTTGCCACCAATAAAAAATCATTGTTTAGTCTTTGGTTCTCATTAGGGTACCTCCTCCACATGTCATCCTTAAACGTCAGCATTTTATATTGTTGAGCACACACAACCAACCACTAAAGTTGTTACCAAAGCTTGTCATTGACCACCAAAGACCTTTTTTTTATTTTATATGAATACACGCATTCAATAGCTCAAATAAGTAAAACACTAACGAATATACAAACCTTTAAGAAAAATAAAGATTACATATCTAGTTGATTAGTTAAGGAAATGAGTTTATTCAAAAAAACAACTAAGATATAAATGAAATTAGAAAATGTATTACTAAATTAAAGAGTTAAAACTTTATGAATAATAACATGCCGTCCAATTTTCCATCCAAATTAGGTTGAATTGTGGTCGTCATTTTGAAATACCATATGTACAAACAGTTTAAAATCATGCATATATGCGAATGAAAGAAATGTGCATAGATGCATTTAAAAAATATGCATATATGCATATGTTCATGTGTGCATATTTATGCTTCCTTATGTTCATCATTAAAGGAGTCAGTTTTAACAAAAAAAAACAATATTTTTACAAGTCTAAATACTTTGTTATCGTTATTTATTCAGTTATCACATGAATCACACCTAGATTGATATGACCTATATTAACTACACTTTTAAGTTGATGTAAACTAGATGTTGATATCACTATTTATTGAGCCCGTAAAGGACCATAACTAGATTAATATGATTTAAACTAACCACACGTGTTAGTTGATTTAAACTACAGGTGGCAAGATGAACGAGTCACGCAACTAAGTAACATGTCAAAGCAAGTTCAAGTTTAAACGGGTTGTTATTAGTATGGTTAAAGTGGGTTTGTGTGAGGTGCAAATATTGGTAGTTATGCATTAATGCATAATGTAACAATGTGCGTATATTATTCAAAGGAGATAATGTGCTTGTTTTGGTTTATTTTGTTATTTGTTGGGTCTACTTTTTTATAATTAATTCCCTTAGTATCTATTTTTCACTAATGAAAATTTTAATTGGTAATAGTGCATACATTTAGTGGCACTACTACAATTATGCATTAATGCACATAACATATTTTTCCTTAATGCTCATTTGGCAATTTTCCATTAACGTGCATCCTCGGTTTCTTACATAATGAATCGACTATAAACGTGTTGAGCTAAAATCATATTGGTTTGAATTAAATTAGACTGTTATGAAAGAAGAACAAAATTCTGATATCAAGATCATTTGTACAAGTTTGTCTACATAACCAAATTTTAAATCAGGAAATAGAACTATACCCATGTTATCCTTGTTACTCAACGTATCAAAACATTTCATACATAACATTATCAACATGACCCTCCATACCATAATTGCAACCAACTTGTTGAATGGAATCACTCATCAGTATTTTGCCTTTATCCTGACGTGAATAATCAAGCATCAACATATCAGAAAGGATCTAACTGTATTTAATCCCCCAACTTTATCATTAGAGTCCATATCATACATAACCTGGTCATTGACTACTGCACGATTAACACCCCCGGGAACATCTCTTTGAGCTTGTTGCATGACTTTTGTCATTCAAAACATTTTCATTTGAGAATATAGGTTCGGTTCTATAAAGGCGAGATGGTCTCGAACAGACTTTACCTTCTATGTCTACAAAAGACACCATTAAGTTGCATGATTATGATGGATCACAAGATGAATTGGAAAAAAAAATAAGCATGCCGATTGTAAACAACAACCAGACCCATTATGCACAGCAATAACTCTTCGGAATCAAACAAACAAAAGAGGCAATACTGGTGTGTGCTTGTGCAAGTTAAATTGCACGTTTAATTTGCTGGATTGAACATTTACAGTTGAGTTTTAGAGAGTTGCTATTCAATCGTAGTTCATCAGATGCAATAATTCTAGGATTCAATTTAACAATGGAGGGAACGGTTATCATGTCAGCCCACTAAGTTTGTTAGTAGTTACAAATTACATTACTACCCTTTTGTCTAATTATTGTAATAAATAAATATAAAATATTTTTAAAAAAATTGATTGGTTGGTCTTGGTTCTTTTGGTTTTTTATAAAATAATGGTTTTCAATTGAATGGATCCATATATATATATATATATATATATATATATATATATATATATATATATATATATATATATATATATATATATATATATAAAGTAGATGATTGAATTTATTTACACACCAGATAGAAATTGTTACATATGAATTAGAGTAAAATGTTATTTTCGTCCCTTACGTTTTGTTAAATTTGTCATTTCAATCCAAAAACTTTTTTTTTGCCATTTCAGTCACCGTAGTTTACCAAATGTTACAATTTTCATCCATTCCACTAACTCCGTTAAGATCTCCATTAAATATGAGGGTATGTTAGTCTTTTTCAACACCCTAATTATCCAATTAAAACAAATTAATCAATTAATATTCAATTAAAAGTAAAAAAAAATATGAAGCGACTAGTGACACCATGTTGTTCGATTGAGGTCTGCTATGGGATTGAGGTCTGCTGTTGTCACGCTTTGTTTGATTGAAGTTTGCTATTATTGCGTTTGTTCGAACGTGACAACAACATATCTCAATGAAACAAAATGTGACAATAGTATATCTCAATCGAACAGCTGTGCACGTTCGAACAAAATTTGAAGATCCATTAAAATCACATAGCAGACCTCAATCGAACAATATGAATTAACGTTAATCAAAGCTTTTAAATTGAAGCGCCCGGTTTCACTAGTCGCTTCATATTTTTCTTTTAGTTTGTTTTAATTGGATAATTAGGATGTTGAAAAAGACTAAAATACCCTCGTATTTAACGAAGATCTTAACGGAGTTAGTGAAGTGGATGAAAATGACAACATTTGGTAAACTACAGTGACTGAAATAACAAAATAAAAGTTTTTGAATTGAAATGATAAATTCAACAAAACGGCAGAGATGAAAATAATATTTTACTCTATGAATTATCATACAAAGTTTGTAGGAGGGTGAGTCGTTAATCTAGAGAATCAACGACTCGAATTTGGTTAAACAGTACATGCACATTAAAAAACATTTCTAACATAAGAAAGAGGACTCTAATGATAGTTGGAATAGCTTACTTGACTTTAATTTCTCAAGTTTCTCTTATTTACATAGTAGCTTTTTAGGAATTATATTTAATGTGTATAAATTACGTAATTATAAAAAAACATAAATTACATAACTATAAGCATAAGTTTTGTAACTATAAATGTATGTTAAGCAACTATCATATAAGTTGCATTATCATCCGTATAAGTTGCATGATTACTCTTGGTCTTGATTATATATATTGTATGATTTTTGTACGTAATTATTTAACCTTGTCCTTAGTTATAACGTTGACGGAATTACCGCTCCCCCAAAATAAACATCTCTTATTATTTAATAATAGCGTTGACAAAATTACCAACCCCCTAAAATATTGTTTTTTGGTACTTTAATAAAAGGGTAAATGGAGTGCCACGTGTCAACATCACATTCATTCTCATTAAACTTTTTCCGCTTCTTTCTCCTATTAATTAACCACATTAATTACTAATAATATTATTTATTTATTTTTACATTACAATTAGTTGTTTAATAAATTAAGAAAGAGAATTTTTTATTAATGTTATTTCTATAGAGATATTTTTTTATAAAAAGAATTTTTTCTAAAAAAATAAACTATTTTTACGTAGTATTTTAAAATTGTTTTTTAAAGTAATTTTTTTATAAAAAAAATAATTAAGATAGGGAGTTATAGTAAAGAAATTTTTAAAAGTGAAAATTTTTTAAATGTTTAATTTATCTTTGAAAAAAATAAATAAAAAATCAAAAAGTTCATATTGTTGTTTTATTACTTATAATTATTACTTATACATAATTTCAATCATATCATCTTTTAGTCTATCGTTTTGTAATTAATAATTTTTATTCTATTTAATATTTTATTTTTTCAATCCGTGTAATACACAAGTTTACTAAATCTAGTAAATATATATACCGCTTCTTAGTAAATTCATACGTTAGTAAGTTTTTTAACCTTAGCATTTTAAATCGTCCATATATGTATCATCGTTACAAATTGAGTGTGATGGTTGGACAAAATGGGGACGTGGCTTTACGTGATGATGACTTGTGTCCCCTACACTTGACTAAGACTTCACCGTTATCCATCCACATATGTACGGTATACCAACACCTCACCAGTCTTCATGGACCACCCTCTTTGAATGAGGTATCACTAATTCTTAAACACAAAAATCTATATGATTAACGATAGGCTAAACGTATCCTTTTGTTAAGTGAAATCTTCAAAATAAAAGATTGATTTGGTAGAATTCTGATAAGAATATTTTGTAAAAGTAACTAGACGGTACGTTTAGCGGAACACAAGACTAAACATAGCTTTATTCGCATATTTGTGGTCTAAAGATTAAAGAAGTCGATTGTGTATAGATTAACTTGTTTCAATTTTATATCAAGTACTTGATTTAACACTAGTTTTTATTAAAAAGAAACTTGATTTTAATAATTTAAAATATTAACTATTAATCAATATTAATCTTAACTTTTAGTTTTACCAGTATTAATCAATTTTTTTGATTTTGTTATTAAAAACAGTCTCAGTCTAACTGTTCATTAACTCCATTAGTTTTTTATGACGTATCACGTGACATGACGCGTAACCCCTCGAGCCTCATCACCCTCCCTGCCCATTTCTTCCTCCTCAACCACCAGTGACCTCCCCCCCCCACCCCCCCAACGCCAACGATTGACACCAACAATCTCATGTCACTCTCCCAACTCTCTAATGTATCATTGTCATCATCATCCGCCAAATCACACCAAAAATCATGTGATAGAGAGCAAGAACGGCGATAGATTGTGAATCAGATATGAGGAACTTGATCAAATGATTTATTTTAATTATTGCGAGTGTAGATATAAGAGATATTTAGCTTTATATTATAGTTATTGTCGTTGCATTTTCTATACATAATTGATTAATGATACATAATACCTAATAATACATAATACTTAATGAGGTTTTATTATTTTACATCCTTTGATAGTCTTTTCATCTATGGTGGAAAAGGAACCAATGCGATTGTTAGATGTTGATGGCGACATGGCGGTACTAACAAATGAGCGATCTTGATGGCGGCACAAACAAATGAGCGATCTTGATGGCGGCACAAACAAATGAGCGTTGATTTTTTCTCCATGTTAGAAGAGGAAACCAAAGTGATTGTCAGACATTGATATCAGTGCTAATAAATAAGCGCAGAAGAGAGGGTTGTAAGAGACTGTTACGACTAGTGAGGGAGCTGATCCCTCACTAGTCTTGAAAGAGATGAGAGTTGACTATAACAATAACGAACATACAAGGGGGACGATTTTGAAGAGTTTTCATGTCGATATCTCATCAAATGATAAGATTACATTTGACTTAAATGTAGAACATCTTCCAACGTTTGTTGGTGAATGGTGATAAAAATTCGGTGTTAGTGATAAGTGTTTGGAATATCTTTTAATGATAATAATCAAACATTTTATTAAACTTGTTACACTAACAATCAAAACGTGTTACAGTTTATCAAAGAGTAAAAACGAAATCCTTAAATTTAAACAATAAAAATATACATACATTTAATTTAATAAAAAATCATGACCATTTCTTTACCAACTATACAATTATACGATCGTTAATAAACGAACGAAATCCTTAAATTTAAACAATAAAAATATACATACATTTAATTTAATCAAAAATCATGACCATTTCTTTACCAACTATACAATTATACGATCGTTAATAAACGATACCTCAATGGTACGTAACCAACAAATAAAATACACGATTAGACTTCTAAAACAATAATAATAACCCACTAATTGTGACTATAAATCCTTTCTAAGATCAACCACCAACACGCTGACGTTATCCGTGGTTTGTCTAGCCAACGCTAATTTCGTTAACAGTATCGAAGCATCTGAACACGCCTTGTCGGAGCTCTCCCCACGGGCCACTTTGAACGGGCTACCAGTGGCCCGTGGTGGCGATGAAACCTCCTCCGACCTCAGGCACATGCGAGCCACACGACACGCGACGTCGTTAGACACGACGTCCCATAGGCCGTCAGTTGCGATGATAAGGCACTCGTCATCCGCGGTCCGTTCTGTTACGGTTACTTCTGGTTCAGGTATCACATAGGGCTTCAAGTAGTTGTCACCTGATGATTAAATGTACAATTAATATTTGTTAAATCCAGATCTAGTTAAATTAATATAAAATTTTATCAGTGATTTTGTAGTTACAAAATCACTGAATTCGGTTCTCGGGCAGAGAGAAGTGTACGAAGTGTATGAATCACCCGATTGAGAACGGTCTCAAGCGTCCCATGCTAGAAAGAAACCGGAAACAAAGCTGTTAGTTTCTTTCTAGCATGGGACGACAAAAAGTGATCTGAACCGGGTGCACACTACTGGCTTGGGTTCCGGCCCGTGCCAGACTCTTAGTTACAAGAAATAAGAATATACCGATAGCCCTTGACATGGCAAGAACGCCAAGAACTCTAGCACCATCCCAATATATAACACGACCACCGGCTTCTTCGATTCTCTCAAGTTCATCAGGTCGATCCGGCTACATTCAAAGATGAATTCGTCAGCGATTTACAATTACACGCAATCAATTAAAACGATAACGAGTTCGAAGCAGTGATACAATAGACCACACCACACCTTATGATCCACCGATAGCGGGATGGCAACACCGTTTCGACAAAGCACCGCTCGCGAATCACCACAGTTCGACACAACAATCTTATCACGAGCCACCACCGCAACAACCGCAGTAGATCCAACAGCATCGCACTGAGGCGTTTGAAGCTCACATCTACATATCGAGCTAGAAGCACTATTGCTCCATTCTGTTACATCTTTATCCATTCGTTCGAAACTCTTCACCATCGTCTCCTTCCATTCGATCGATTTCTCACAGTTCTCAATCTCCTCCTTCACGATCTCGTGCATCCGGTCTTTACACTTCATTGCAACCTGAAAACAATAGCCGAAAGCGGAATAAGCATTCGGATTACACAATTGATTCTATGAATACAAAATAATAATGAAATACGATCAGATTGATTACATGTGAGCATCCATGACCGTCGTAAACACCGTAAAAGTGTAGATCATCGGAATCCGGTGAATTCGTCTTGCAAAACGACGGTTTCGCCGCTATAGCGTCTTCTAAATCTCTTCTTCGTCCACACACAACAGTCGAACCGAATCTCGATAAATTCTCCGTAGTCAAACTCTCATCGTCAAAACTCTCAGGCGAGGTTACGGTTACGGTCGCCGGAGGTGAAACAATATCACCGGAATTACTCTCAATCGTCTCCAACTTCCTTCGTTTTACGCTAATCTCCGACGGAGGCATCACGGCGGTGGCGATTAACTTGAGCTGTTCAATCTCCATCCGCCGTCGCCTCCGCTGACCACCACCGCCGCTAGGTTCACTAGTCGACGGTGCGTTCGTCTCACCAACGACACCAAAACACATCCCCGCCATTTACACAATATCGAGTAGCAATTACTACCACCACTTCAAACAAATTCGATCAATCACTCTTGAAAATTTGATTTATTCAAGTGATAACTGAAGAAAATGTGATGTGTGGTAACTTGATATATAATAATAAGGGTTGTGAGAAGGTGGAAGGGGGGAGATGATAATATACCTGCGGGAGGAGTGGTAGGGACGGGCAGCTGCCCGTCACCATCACGGGACGACCCTTTGGACATGTGTAGTCGGTATGACGTAAAAATCTGAAGTTTGTGGGTTGATCTGAGCCGTTGATTTGGAAATGAAATCTTTTTGCTTAGGGGTGGTATGTGAGGGGTACGTGGACCAATGAGAAGCTAACACGGTTCGTGGGGAGGAAATAAGCGGCATGTTTTTTAGACGGATGTGGTCCTATACTGTGGACTCATGACCCAGTATTGAAACCGGTATTTCGATAGTATTGAATTGGAGTAATTATCAAATAATTATGGTTTATTTGAACTTATTTTCATTCATAATAATAATTATAAATGTAATAAAAATACTTAAAATAAGATTGAGGGGAAAATAAAGGTACACCGAAGGTTATTAATGATAGTAAATATGTTAGTGAGTTTGTAATTGCTAATAAAGCTAAGGGTGAGAGTACACTGGTTGGTTAAATGAATAATATGAGTTATTCTCGGTTGAGGATTAATATTTTAAATTATTAAAATCTAATTTGTATATTATATACTACACTTATATTTGGTTAATGGAGCATTATAGGGGTAGATTTGGAGTTAGTTGCATCGGATACAAATTTTGAATATGAATTTGAACTCAAATGCAAACCGAAAAAGCATATGTGAATTTGAGTTCGGTTTGAATTCAAACTTCGGTTTGTTTTTGTTGTTTATCGTTGATTCGTTTTATTTCTTTAACCGGTAAATAATAATTTTACAAAAGCATCAATTATACCAATAAATAATATAAATTAATAAATCACAAAATATTTAAAAAAGACAAAATATAAATTAAAAAAATCAGAAACCTAAAATGTAAACAAAACTAAAAATATATTACATACAACCGTAGGCTCATAAGTCATAACGACCTCGTAAGATAAAAAGCTACATGTACAACAAAGAATACGCGTCATCAAAACGACATGAATTGACAGATGTGATATTTTATATACCAACACAATCCTATTGAACAATACAACGCGTATACCTTTTTATCACATTCAACACGCCTAGGCATACGTATAGCCATACAAGTATATAAAAACATCAACTAGCATACGGATGAGTTGAACAAGTTGGTGAGCATGTGGGACCGTTTGTCAATTTAAATTGACGGCCTCTGGGAAAAATGACTCTTCCAACAAGACACGTGGCTCATCTTCTGACGTGGATAATGCTTCATCTCCCTCCGTACACGTTTATTCTTTCATTATTATTCTCTTTAATTTTTGCCGTCCAATTCTCACACAATACACACACTCACACAGTCACACGTACATGATACATGATACATCTCCCCCATTTTGTTTTTAAATTATTGTACTGATTATTAAATTTCTTATTTTAATATTTCTCTGAAAAGTCCGATCTTTAATAAGTGCACCATGAGTTTTGTACAATATTTTTCTTCAAGTGTCATGTATAATTTATCAATTTGTTTTTCGAGTTATATATATATTATCCTTGTGGTTATTAATTTTTTATTTTTCTAAATAAATAATCTATCTTTTGCAATTACACCAAACTTTTGAGTAGGCACCAATTTTATTCCTTAGTCTATATTCTCTATTTTACTTTCTTGATTATTTTTTCTTTCATTGTGGCTGTCTTTTTATATACTTTCTTTTTATGTTTATACATAAGATATTGTTATCATTATTCATGTTGTAATTATAAGCAAATACATAATGATACATGGTTCGCACCAACCATCACCTACCACCGGCCACTGTTTGCTTCATCCGCTCATGTCACCGTCGGTCACTTTATTACATCGAAAATTAGCCACCATCGAGAGTTCTTGACAACGAAACCTTTTTTTTATATTTTAGGGTATTAATATACAAAACACCATATATTATAAATTGACAACCCTTATGCGTCTTTTATAACATCATATGCGATGTTTAAGGTCGAAGATATTGAAAACGAGAAAAATTTGAAGGGTGCTGTCAGACTATACACCCCATATAGCTTTATACAACCCCTTATACGACACATATAAGGTTATACGACGCGTATATCAAATTTCGACACTAACTACAAGGAAAAATTCAGGGGACTGTCTAAGGATTATACAATAGGGATATACGACTCGGTTATACGACATGTATGATGCTATAGACCCGTATATAAAATTTGTGGTATTAATTTATAATTAAAAAGTGTTCCCTTGACCAGACCCTTTGAACTATGCTAATAATCGGTCCTTGCATTAATTAGTCAATTATCTCTCTGTTTAAAAAAAATAAAACAATAAGAAAAATTAGTCAATTACCCAACCCCATTTAGGTAACACCTAGTATCTACAAAGGGACACGTTTGTGCTTTTGGTGTGTGCTGTCCACCCTATCTTTTGTTCATTTAAGAAACAATATATTACAGTGAAAAATACAAGAACAACCGTAAGATTTTAATACATTTAAGTTTTATTTTAAAAAATAATAGTATTAACAGGCCTGATTAATATAAAATCATTTTTTACCTTAAGAACTAAACAAATCATTGATTTACACAAGTATGAATTAAATTTGATGAGACTTGAATTGTTATATATATATATATATATATATATATATATATATATATATATATAATAAAATATATAAAATAATTAAATACCACCAGCCTTACTTTATTATTATAAAAATTAATGATTCATAAAATACATTTATGTAAATTAATAAATATTTTGATTCCATAATAAATGATGATTCTACAAAGATCCTAACTCTGGTATTGACAATCTATATTCTGAATACACATATGCATGTATGTCATATGTACATGTATGTGTGTATGTGAATTTATTTTTTAAGTTGAGAGAAAGAGATAGATGAAAAGTAAGGTATATTAAATAAACTGGTCTTTTTCAATATGTTCTTTTAACTAATAACTATATGTATGTGTGTTTATGCAGGGCCGATTTAAACGTTCTGGGGGTTCAAGGCAAAGTACAAATTCAGGCCCTAATTATATTTAACTAAGACATCTAATTTACTTTTTTTGCTTTCAAACAACTAAATTCGTATAATATGAAATCAACTATTCATCCAATAAACTATTTCAAGTCAACTATTCAACGAATAAACTATTAAGCAAATAAATAACTAATAGCTAGTTAAACTAATCAGGTCTTCAATCAAGTATTTTAGATAGCTACTTAGGCTCAAAACAAGGATTTTGAAAAACACGTTTCTATGTAAGATTATTTTCTTAACAAGTCTTATACTCTTATATATTAATTTTTTACTTGTAAGATCTAATCACTTACAAATTTTATAAGACAATTATCACAAGATTACAAAGCCATATGTATAAAGGATTACCTGATAATTATATCTAACCATATGCATACAAAAAGATTTATTCCACAAAGTCAAAGAATAAAAAGAGAAATAGAATCTAAAAGACACATACCTATAAAGCAAATATTATTCTAAGAGAATTTTGTATAAAATCTTCATATCTATTATTACATTTTTTGAAAAGTATAGGCAGCTGTCTTCAACCGAACGACTTCATTATAAGTAGAAAGAGAAAGCTAGATGGGACCATAGAGCGACACGTGCTCACCCAACATGCATTCTATACCAAATGGGCCTTCTTGTTTTGTATGATTGGTTTTCATAGTCCCTAGAATATGAAAATTAACATAAATAGTCCTCAATAAAACAATTTTCTAACAATTTGCTCAACTAACTATAATATTCCAAAACTCAAAACTTTATATAGTGATTTTCTAACAATTTGCTCTATTTTCTAACAATTCTCTCATTTTAACAATACTAACGTGCATCATGTGTTATATAGTGACAAGCATGTTAGACATATTGGGGGTGTGCACTTCGCAGGTCGATCCAATTAAGACTCGTGAATTAACCTGTTGAAAACCGAGACTGTTCCATGTATGTGTTTGCGGTTCCTGTCGACAGTCCTGTTTCCTTTGTGTATATGGTTACGCACTTGTTTCGGTCCAAACCCGCGGGTAGGGCTTTGTTTTGTCCGGCCCGACTACAATTAGGTAAAAAAATAAAAGTTTGAACACCGAAAACGTAAAAAATGTTTTGCTAACATAGTAACATATAATATATTTGTCACGTCAATAAACTTTTAGTCGGTTATAGATGAACACTATTAAATGTTATATTTAAATTGACTTACAAAGAGATCATGACAACCATTAATGTACGATTTGTATATTTATACAATATCAATTTGTTTATCCGGCCTGAACCGTATGTAATGGTCCGGTTCTCAGTTTTATATATAAACCTCTATTAGGTTCGGGTCAAGGGCGGGTAGGTTCGGTTCGGTTCCAACCTGTTACTATTAATAGTATCCTATATCTAGTTTTTATTTTCTTTTGTTTTTCTAGTATTAAGTAATTATCACTTAGTTCCGGTTCATATAAAACTTAAAATACATTGACAAACATTAAAGCATTTACAACCTTGATGAAACATGAAGGACTTACGTATTGATAAACATAATTACCCCTCAGAGGAATTTAGAGAAGATTTACGTTTAAACTGTAGCAGAAGTCATTAAACACGACAATGGCATACATTTCAGAAAGGTCTCAACCAATGTTTTCGGAACCGGATCGGTTCGACCGGTCGGACCGGTTATGAGAACTGAATAAAATTTTAACTAGAGATGGCGCGTGTATTTTAATTATGCTCGCGTAAACATTTTCTTAACCTTTTAAACTTAGTGCCACAAATATCGCGAGGATAACAGAAAACAAAAGGTAGCAAAACAAAATAGCTAGAGCTAGAATGATATGTTTGATATGTCATCTGTGTAGCTAGTGGAATGAGCCTACATAATTTGTGGTGGTGGAGGCTTGCGTTCGCGCAGCCCCTGCACAATGGTTTAGTCTAAGTTTTAAGTGTCAACTGAGAAGAATTTATATGTTTGGCTGTCTTCTTTAGAAGTATTAAGAGTTGTGTTACAGACATGTAAAACACCAAATTTTATATAAATCAAGCTAGCTATGCACTGGTAATTTTTAATGGAAAAGGTCTCAAGATTAACACATGAAAACTCAAATTCTTCAAAATAAACATTTAAAAGTTAGATTCTTAAAATGAACATGTACTTTTTAAACGAAAACACACTCCACGTGATACCCTATGCATGTGGCCACATATTTACTTTGGCGTTTCGGTGTCCAAATATGCACAGGGGGTGAAGACGTCCTCCACGTCGATTTCACCCAACTTCCGCCAATTTCCTCTGGTTTCCGCCAGCTGGACGCATGTCAGCTCTCTAATTTGTCTTTTTCGCTCAAAGGGACACATGTCGACTCCCTAATGTATCCACATGGAGTGCGTCTTTGCACAAATGATGCAACATGGTCGGCTATTTCGCTCTTGGAAACATATCTCCTATGAATACATATAAATAACTGATCGCTAGACCAAAAGGTTGGTTTTCAGATGCAGGAATATTAATGGAATAAATTTGACGGGACACCTTACAATATTAAATTCCCACCATATATAGACATTACAAAACTTGATCAGCTTCGATCAATTCTCTGCACCACCCATTAATAACAACGTGTACGTACGTTACATGAATATATTTTTCTATTTTGGCCGAATTTAACTCATCAAGAAACTAAAATGGTATTATGTCCTACACTCTGCAAGAACCTTCGGTAATAACATAGCTTACCCGAACAAAGGTGGGGTTTTGGAGACATTATTATAGCCTTATAATATATAAGGTTGATTAAAAGCTCGTGTCTTAAAACTCGCTCACAGCTCGTTCGAGAAAAACTCATTCGAAATCGCTCCGAGCCAGCAGGCTAAGTGTGTATAAAGCACCGAAATCGAAGTTTGCTTATTTAGCTTGTTTAAATTAATGCCTTAATTGTAATGTTTATAAGTTATAACCCAAACAACAATTCAAAATTAATCTATCTTACCATTATTTTATATTTATATAAATCTAAATTCATTCATTGGTTCACTTGTTCGGATTCAACTGAATTTGTTCATAAAATTTGATTATATGTAAAAACGTTATTTTATTTAGCTGACTTGAATTTTTAATCAGTTGGGGTCGAGCTCAAATCTCAGCTCGTCTAATAAATAATCTAAGCCAAACCGGCTCGTTTCACCACACGGCAGAGTTTGAAGTTGGGTCGGCTGAACTCGCTCATTAAACAACCTTACAGGTTAATTGGCCACGTTTTATTTGTCAAAAGTTTATGCTAAGTAAATTGCTATTTCATTAAGCTATTGTCTTTTTAATCCAAATTAATATACACCTTTTTTCTAATATATTGTTATCTATCAAATTATAAAGGTATGATTGCTTGTTTTTTTGGTAACTACAAAATTGGTTTATTTTTGTTATTATAAATTATTACGATTTTAGCTATCAACTAGTGAAATTCCCTCGTGCGTTGCGGCGAGAATTCTGCCAGTGTCTGTTCAATTTATTACAGTACTTTTACGCTACTAAAAGTCGGTATAGCAACTAATAAAGAAAGCCAAAAACAAATAAAATCATGATATACCAAAAAGAATATCGACACATGTTTCACATCGATCAAGAACTATCAAAAACGAATATTAATAATGACTCCGATAATACTGGTACTGATGTTCGGTCGAAAGTGGTTCGATTCTTCATGGCGCCGGTACGTTACCGGCAATCGCAATAGCCTACGATTGTTCGGATGGAATTGGTTTGTCAAAAAATTTATATTTTGAATAAAAGTCCGTTTACAACATTGTTCGAATGAAGTTGGTTCGGCCTCCCTACGTCGTGTGAAGTCAGCGATTTCGGGTTGATTTGTTGTGGTACCGGTACTCGTTATAGAAACCAAAAGAGAACAAAAGGTGAATAATGATATTGGTTCCGATAATGCTGATATTAGTCTAATGTTGTTTGGTCAAAATGTATTCAATCTGTCACTACGTCGGTATGACACCATCACCCGTATGTAGGGCTGCAAACGAACCGAACGAACACGAACAAGGCCTTGTTCGTGTTCGTTCATTAAGAAATAAACATGTTCATGAACTGTTCACGAACGCTTACCGAACGAGTTTTCTTGTTCGTGTTCGTTCATTAAGGAAATGAACATGTTCATAAACTGTTCATGAACACTTACCTAATGCAATCGAACACAAACAAAATCAAACGAAAACAAACAAATGTTCATGAACATAACGAACACAAAGAAGTCCATGAACACAAACGAATACAAATGATCACATATTTATTTTAGAAAAAAAATCAGCATATTCATCATAAAATTTACAAAAATTAAATAACATGTAACATAAATATCCAAAAACACTTGACATACTTGTCATAAAAATAACTAACGCAAAAATTAAGAACATAATCGAACATATTAACGAACATAAACAAACACATTATCGAACGTTCATGAACGGACATTAACGAACATAAACGAACACATTATCGAACGTTCACGAACATAAACGAACGAACACGGCTTGTGTTCGTGTTCGTTCGTTTAACTAAACGAACGAATTTTTCTTGTTCGTGTTCGTTCATTTACTAAACGAACGAACATAAACGAACTTCCCGCCGAACAGTTCACGAACTGTTCGCTGAACGTTCAGTTCATTTGCAGCCCTACCCGTATGTATTACATTAACAAATAAAATACTTTATTTTAAATTAAACTTTATTTTTAATGGAATTTATACTGGAATGTCTAAGGAAAATAAATAAACATGTTGACTACAAGATTTCGATTGGTATTAGTTTGATTTGTTAAGTGCTGATACCATGCCGACACTTGATATAACAACCGAAGAAGAAAAAAAGAATATCGGTGCTAGTATCAATATTGTTTTGGGACGATAATGTATAGTCAGAATTTTATAAAATCCCACTTATATTATTAGAATAACGAAAAGGGCAAACGGTGTCAATTTATACAATAAAAATTAAATGTAAGGTTGTTTTGATAGCATGTACGTTTGTATTTCAATTATTTGTACATTGCCACTCACAACTCGGTTTTGAAAAAAAGTTAAATCGCAACATAGATAAAGATAGACATTTTGTAAAAGTATATTCAAAATTTTATAAACCTTCTTATATTAAATGTTATAATAGAAAAACCAAATTAATTATAATAAGAAAATTAGCAAAAGTTTTAACATTAAAATTGTAGACTCGTTCGCATTTACTAATTATTATATATTAAAATAATCACATTTATCCATCAATTACATAAGTGGACCAATAGGATGAATTTAATGTTCATCGAGTTGTTAAATGTATTGGTATATAATTCATACATATGTTAATTGATGAGATATTGGGAAGTATCGTTTAATTTAGTGGGTTCTAGTATAGCCGGTCCATGGTATGGAGCTCATCAAACCAGCCCACTCGCATCTTTTATCATTGTACAAGTGTGTATGTATATCTTCCCACTAGATAACCTATGTCTTCCAGATAGATTTATATATTGTCCAAAAAGGAATGTTATAACATTAAAAACTATACCAAAATGGTATATTACTAAGAAGTTAAAGCTACATGGTTTTGAAGTATATTTTCTATATTATGATCATGAAGTGAGCATCAAAGGAATGGATAATAAAACTCAAAAGATTACAAATAAGATAATTAGGAAACTAATGCAAGCATTGGCCGTAGAGGTGAGGCGTCCGTAAAATATTCAGAAATTTTAGGGTGAGAGGTTTGGTCTAATGACAAAATCATTTAAAGTTAAAATAGTGAAACTTTCTTCAAGGTCAAGAGTATGACGGATTGATGTAAATTAATTATGATGTAAATTAGATGAATTTGTGATGCAAGCATGCTTTTATCTAGAGTTTTTGTCTATAATGGTGTAGTTGAAAATTTTAATTACCAAAATGGTGTAGTTAGAAAAATATTTATCAAAATAGTGTTGTTTTTAACTTTTTGTTTTCCTACTCCAAGTCTCATTAAATACTTTCTAAAGATTTTAAATTCTTTAACATATGATTTCTTTAAATGTCTAAAGATGTTATATAAATTTAACTTTGTTTTTATTATCTAGAAATACTATTTAATTTCTTTTGACATGTTTTGTAAAAACTATTTTTTCAAATATGTAATTATGGTGTTAAAAAATAAACATTTTTTATTTCTATAAACTTATTTATTAAAAAGCTTTTAAATAAAATGTTATACACACACATGGCCGGTCTGATATATATGGTTTAGTCCGAGTTGTCAAGTTTAAACCGGCTAAACCAGCCAAACTTATTAGGATAAACCAACCCAATTTCAAGTTACATGAAAAATATATTTACAAAAGTTCAATACAAATTTTTTTAATATAGTAAAAAAACCTACCCATTATTTATAATACAGTATAAAAAACCTTTGTTAGTCACAATCCAATAAAAAAATTTATTTTTTTAAACTTTTTTCTTTAACTTTTAGAAACGTTTTCTTAAAAAAAATATTTTTTTCTTAGATATAAAAACATTTTTTCAAATTATTTATGTTTTTGAATAATATAAATAAAAATCTTTTAAAAAATATAAATATAAATTACGGATCTATCTGATAGTTTTCATAAACTTTCTAAATAATTTGAAATAAGAACTTTTTCTAACGGAGAATGTATTTTTTTAAACATTTTTTAAATTTCACTATTAAACATTATAAAACAAATTAAAAAAATAAAGAATATTTCTATTTATAATTTTTCAAGAAATAAAAAAGAATTTTATTTAAAAAAGTTAAAAAAAAAGTCAAACACATTTATTTTAGGACCACGATTAGACATTTTAAAAACCTTTATTATAAAATATTTTGAACGAAATTAAAAAATATTTCTCAAAAATCAAAGAAAGTTATATTTAAAAAACAATTCAGAAAAAAGGTCTGAAAAATAAATTATATTGCTGGATTGTGACTAACAAATTTTTTTTGGAAGCTTTTTAAGAAATAAATTTATATAAATTAAAAATGTTTCTTTGTTAACACCATGATTACAGATTTGGAAAAAAAATTTATAAACCGATATGAAGAGAAATTAAATAGTATTTCTAGAAAAGTAAAAAAAGTTTTATATATATTGTTTTTTGAAATTTAAATAGTTCACATGTGAAAGAATTTAATTTTTTTTACAAAGTATTCAATAAGAGTAGGAATGAGAAACAAAAAAGTTAAAAGCAACACTATTTTGATAAATATTTTTGAAACTACATCATTTTGGTAAATAAGTTTTTCAATTACACCATTTTGGGAAATAACTCCTTTTATCTATATATAGTTATAAATATAGAGTTTTTGTCATCTCTAGTATATTTATAAACTATAACATTATATATATATATATATATATATATATATATATATATATATATATATATATATATATATATATATATATATTTATCGAATATCATAAAATTTTAGGTGTTTGGATTATTTGTAAATAAATCAATATATGGCGTAACCTTGTAAAAGACTTGCAGTTTAACTTGTTCGTATCGTCCATTAGGTCATAGGGTACGGTTTTCCCGAACCCCAGGTGGGGCGTGAATGGGTTGTTCAAAACGCTCGACGCTCGCTTGACATCCATTCGGAATTTGCTCAAAAAATACTCATTCGAATTTTTGCTCGTTTGTAAACGAGCTGATCAGCTCGGATTGGTTTGTAAACGAGCCAAGCACAAGTAAAGGTCCGCTCGGTTCGGTTTGACTCGAAGTAATATGTATATAGTTTATACATAGCAATCTAGCATATTTGACCCATTATATACAAATATATAATTATATTTATTCGTACTTGATCAATCAACCTAATAAAGAATTCTACGTTAAACATAGAAGTGAAATCCTAAGCCGTTAAGAGATTTTTCGATCATCTCTCGCTCTCACCGTTATCGTTCTCTGCAATATACTCTCAGCCTTATCGGCTACAGTTTTATCCTAATCGTTAGCCACAACATATTGTCATCCATGAAAAATTATGTAATGAAATGTGGCTGATTTTTAAATCATTAAATCTTATTCGTTGCAGTATAAATCGTATGACACACAAGATAATTGAGTTGTATAAATTGTTCGCCGCTCGTTTGCGCTCGCTCGACGCTTGCTCGAAAATTTAACGCTCGAAATATACTCGTTTGATTTTTCGCTCGGTTGTAAACGAGCCGATCGGCTCGGTTCAGTTTGAAAACGAGCCAAGCACGAGCAAAGGTCCGCTCAGTTCGGCTCGGCTCGTGAACAACCCTCCGCGTGATGTACTTGCAACCCCACATACACGTGCCACATCAGACCAAGCTAGGTTTCAGGAAAAATATACTAGTGGGCCTTATAATTCAAAGAATTGAAGATGGTCAACAGCATATGACTTGTCTTACTCCCAACAACAATGCACAATAATAATGAAATACAATGCAAGCATTCTCATTACAGATAATACAACAAATCAAGGAACATAAATGGTCCAGCAAACGGGAATTTGTTTGTTAGTCGATCATCCAATTAACTAGAGAAATTTATATATTCATGGAGAGTTTAGAGTTAGTTTAAAAATATTTTCATAGTGATTTATGAAAATTTCACTATCTTAACTATCGGACTCTGACTTTATTATTTGTATTTGTTGCAGCCTAGTGAATCAATTAAGGCATGTCACGTATGAAGTCTGATAGACTACTATGCATCCATATTCAAATTCTAGAAACCATCACACTAATTATAAAACCTTCATAAATTTAAAAATCTCTCCCAGCGGACCCACTAGCTAGATTGCTTGTTTTTATCCCTAAGCATGTTGATTATTAAAAAATCTAATTGATCAAATGTTAACAACTCTATATTGGCTCCATGCATCACATGAGTCAAAGACCTAAATTATTTAGGTAAATGGGGCCATAATCATGTATAGCCATATATCTATCACATAATAGATCGACAATACAACCAAAAAACAAGAAAATAAAAACAAAATATGATGAATACAAATTGCTTCATTAATTAACTTGTTTGCAATCAAAAGATCAAATGGTTAACATGAGAAGTAATCAACAGTAAGACATCAAAGACTGTCAAATATCTATTACAGTAACCTCTCAAGTAATTAGAAATTAAACTTTCACTATCAAATTGTAACCCTAGGTACTTCCTTATTAGCATGCTCAACGCTTCAACATGCATGAAAGCTAGCTAGCCTCAACTCAAGATCTAACCCGCCCATGATCGGTGGCGTAACACGATCCCTCTTCCGCCTCTTACCACCGCCAGCACCCGTATTCAAACAGGAATCCAAGTTAAACCCTAAACCTAAATCCGTTTCAACATCCCCAATGCCATTATAAACAACACTCTTAGAGTCAGAACTACTATCAAGACTTGAAGAAACCCTAGAAGCAAAGAAACCAAGGTCTAAAGACCCTTTACAAAGGCTCTCCTTATTAGGGTTTTGTAGTGCCCTTAATGTAGTACCATTTAAAGTCTCCTTATACTTGGCTTTTTCTCTCCGGTGGACATTCATGTGACCACCAAGTGCTTGAGCCGACCGAAACTCTCGCCTACAAAAGCTACAAGAATAAGACCTCGGCGGCCACACGAAACCACCAAGTGGGCCTCGAGCGTCTTCAGCAAACGCCCGTTCTTCCCACGAGCCGCTGGAAAACGGGCTCACGAGGATGCTATTGTTCCTCTTCACCGACATCAAGTATTGTGAATATTGCTCCATCGTGAAAGAGGATATATGATGCTAGTCAATAGACCACTTTTTGTTGATGATACATATTGAAGAGTGATAGTTATTCATATACTAGTTGGTGGATTGACTTAAAGGTACAAAAGAATCTAAAAGGAAGAGAATAAGGGTCATATGAAAAGGCCATATACATTGGTTTTTATAATGAAGGTAGAAATTAAGGTGGTTGCCCAGTTTGGCTGTTTCAATGGATGGTACTTGAGTTTTTTTTGTTAAGGGGTTGATAAGTAGTCACTATCCTCTAACTAAAACCTTTTACACCTATATGTCATAGGTTTATGCATATGTACGTTTGTGTATAGGCATTTATGGTCTTCCCATGGAACTATCATATATTCCAAGCTCTTGGAAGATAATGGTATGTACACTAAGTATTAATACTCGCACCAGAGCTAGTATTCCCTAAATAATCATATACAATTAACCAACAAGGAATTTATGCAAAAGATTATATTCCATAATATACGTTAGTAGTCTAGTGATAAGAGGTAAAACTTTTTAAAGAAGATAAGGGTTTAATTCTTGATATATGGTAGATTGTATATGAATTAGTATAGCTAACAAGTAAAATTAAGTATCTGATTGTGTGAGTCGATGTTTAAAACAAAATCCAGTCGGTAGTTTTAATTGTAGAAAGTATGATATTTTGTAAGTTTAGAGGGTATGTATGAAATTATATCTTTTGATTTTTTTTTCATAACATTGAATCGAACTCATTTATATCCAATGTGATATATCAAACTTGTAAAAGTTAAAAATATAGCTAAATGGCGCAAATCGTATCCTCTAATTAGCAAGCTTACATCTTCTTTTACCAACAAACAATATTATTAATTCATCCACCTACCTAACAAGATGCTAGATGTGTTGTGTGTGTGTGTGTAGGGGGGGGGGGGTGTGGGGTAGGAATTATACGATGTTAACCTAGCTTATTGTAATGAACCATAGGTAAAAAAAAACCTAACAATATCATCTAACCTTTTTTGGCTTCTTGACATCAAAGATCATAGCGTTCTAGAATTTCCAAAGTACCTAACTAACCTACCAGGTAGTTATCTAGAAATGACTAATTAATTAGCAAGCTTACATCTAAGGTTTCGACTTCAATTTTTTTCTTCTATTTTGAAACTTTGGTTGTTTTTTAAAGTTTTTGTTTGAAACTTTGGTTGTTATTTAATAGTTTTTGTAAATTAACTCGTTTATGGGTCTTATTATATTAACAAGTTGTATTTGGTTAAATTAACTCACTTTAGGCGTAAATAACTTAGCATACAACCATGCTAAGTCATTGTAAGTTTTAAATAACGATTTATGTTTGATGATAGATATTATGCTTAAGAAAATATATATCAGTAATTTTGTTTCTTTCATTTAGTCATAGTAAGTCTCACACTGATCAAAATGTTTAAAGTTGATTCAGAAGGTTTTTTCAGCAATGGATTTCCTCCTAAGTGGGTTGGGGGTGCGGTATTTGTTGGGAAACGGATCTGTAAGTCCAATTAATATAACATTTATCATCCAAAGCAGAGTCTGCACATTTACCGTTCAAATAATAATAATGACCTAAGATAAATCATACATATATTGTTGTATCTCACAGTTATAAATTACATCACTAGTCAAAGTATCGATGATAATTTATAGATTAAAGCTAACGCAGTTAAAACTTTCCTGGCTAAGTTGTCATATTTTTTAATGGGATAATTTGAATGATTATTTTGGTTAGTTGGCCGGTTTACTCGATTAAACAAAGTAAACATGCATTTTATTAATTACCCTAATCTTTGTTAGTTACTACTTTTCAGGGTCGTTTAGAATTAGAATTTACTAAAAAAATACAACTTGTCCTTAAAAATAAAATCAACTTTGAAAAGAGAACTCTAAAGTTTTAAAAAATAGATATTTTAGAATTAAAGTATTAATTTTAAACTATGAATCTGATATAAATACAGATTTAGCATCTGTAACTATCAACTAGGGTCATAACCACGCATTGTGATGAGAGAGTTCTAATGGTTAAAAAGAACAGAAAGTAGTTCTTGAAAAAAAAACAAGCAACTTTAACAAAGAATGTATTTCACGTAATTAATTAAATACTAAAACTATAATATAAAAAAATGAAACTATTATAAAATAACGCCTAAATGTTGACAAAAATAAGTACTAACCAATCAACTTTTAAACGGGCCATAATTTTTAAAAAATAATTTATATAACCAAAAGATAAAACGGCTGTTTCTCAATTGTTAGTGAAATAACCCCACGCGTTGAGGTGTTTTTTTTCTACTTAAACCCTACGCCGCGACGAATAGGTTTTAACCAAAATTTAATGTGAAATGTTGAAAAAATAAAGACGTTAGCAACAAGAAAATAATAAAAAAATAAAACACTATTTTTTAAGAAAGAAGTAAGTCTGTCACACAAAAAACAAAAATAGGTCAAGAAATTATTGGTAAAAAAAGAATAAATAAAATTGTTCCGTTGATTGTTTTTATTGAATTTTATTAAATAATTATTTGTCATTTTGTAAGCATTATATAAAAATATTCATTTTTGTCTAGACCATTATCCATGATAACAATTGTCAACTAGATGTCTAGACGTACACTAATATACAAGTTAGTAAGGCTGGTTGTAAATAATTTTTTTTTTGTGTCTGTATATTTTGAAGTCCACTTTACAAGTTCTTAATACTTGGTTTTAATTATTCTCTGTACATATTCGCTTCAATTTGTAAGGTTTAGGCTTAAGTAAGCGATGTTGTTTCTTTTTTCATAATTGATCAAGAGCATGGACGGCCGATGATGATAGCTGTTGGATTTAGATACATATTTCGTAATTTCTCAAGCTTGGTATCGGCTCGTTTATTATTTAATTAATATTTTTATATTTAGTTTTATATATATATATATATATATATATATATATATATAAACTTAAATATTACATATATTATTTAATTGTTGTTTTTATCATAAACTTATAAAAATAAATATTTATATAAACAAGAAGCTTGAGCTTAATATATGAAACTTGGGCTCGAGCTCGATAATTTAATGAGCTTTTCTTATCGATTCGATCTCTAGTATTTTGTGAGCATATCGGCTTGTAGTGTCAACCAAGAGTCCATGACATTCATAACAGTAAATCCTACATATTGGGTTTGAACCAAGGCCTGCTTTGAAGGTCTATTTGGTCAATTGGTCCTATGTGTTGGGCTTTCACCAACCAACAATTTGAAACCTAAATGCGAGGGTAATAGCATTTAGAGTAGAGTTGCATAAAAAGGTTCCACATGTTTGGCAAAAGACAGGGTTGAACTCAAATCGTCATCTTGTTGTCGTTTGTAAACAACCATTTTAGAACTGGTATGAAACCGGTTAAACCTGAAATTAACCGAACCAAACCGATCACCTCACTTCCCACAACCGTTTCCTAACCCAAACCACTTCCACCAAGAATCGGTTTTGACTTTTGTTGATTCAAACAGGAAAAAAAACTCGTTTGTACACCTCAATTTCAGAGCCCATGTGAATGAAAATAGTAAAAACTGAAACCACATTGACTTTTTCTACCAACAAACAAAATTTACACAAAGACAATGAAATCCAAGGAAAAAAAAAGGCATTAGAATGTATAAATACAGCTTTCACCACCAAATGTTCCAAACCATTATCACTTTAACCTTCTGGGACCTGAGTATGCACTTCCTATTCTCCTTTGCCTGCATCTATTCTTTTCCGCCTACATAAAACAACAAGGTACGTTTAGTAGTTATGTTTTATGATTCATATAAAGCGAAAAAAAAAATTATGCTCTAACCAAAGAATTTGCCAGTCTCCATTGCATCCTTGTTAGCGTCACCAAGCGCCGCAGAGTCCAAATAGGTATCGGCCAACTGGACTCTCTTCACATTCTCTTGTTCCTGAACAAGCATGTATCCGTACTCGAGGAGCTTATCGATTGTCATTTTGGGTTGCTCGAATGTCGGGGGTCCTTCCCTCGAGTTCACAAGCTTCTTTCCAATGGTTTCAACACCAACTTCTCCGATCCACTTCCTCACTTCATCATCGTACACTCTAGCCCTCAACGCGCCAAAGAAATCTGTTTTATTAAGCACAAAATACAATTACTACAAACTACAATCATATCATCTTCATATATGGGTTTGTTTGATATTTGTAGTGCCAACATGGTCATTTAAGTAAAAAACAAATTTGTTTATGTATGATTTTGTTTGATGTAATTTGGCTTTCATGGTGTACAAAACAAAGGGCTTTTAATGACAAACACATCTATCAGAAATCTCTAGGTGAAAGCAGAATTCATCGGTAATACTCTATTAAAAAACATGGTATGGTAAAAAATATATACTAATTATTTTTATAGCGATAGAAAAGTTATCATCAGCCATCAGTAATCAGTCCGTGATAGTTAATTTTACCGACGCATTAGTGATAGAAAAGTTACCATCAGTAATAAGTCTGTGATAGTTAATTTTCTAATCATTTTAATCTATCTTTAATTTAAAGACATATTTGTAAAATTTATTTTAGTTTTTCTACTATCCATCAATAATCTGTCTCGTGATATCCAGTTTTCTAGTAGTTGTATTTCTTCTGGGAACTTACCAATGGATTGTCCAGGGAAAGTATCGACGAGTTTGACAATGTCTTCGTTCGGGACATTGTCAGTACGGAAAATACCGACACACACGCCAATTCGGTCGTCTCTAGTGGGAGCCCAGTAGAACTTTTCCATACGACCGTCACGGATGAGGGGAGCATAGAGTGTCGAAAAGTCGTTTCCTGTGACGATGATCGGGACACGCGGGTTCTCCTCCTTGTTGTACATTCCAGGCAGTTGCACATTGGTGGGGTTATCAGCAATGTTCATGAGGGTAGCGTTGACCATCTGGTTGTTGACTGTGTACTGTGTTGTTCCACCCATTCTACCTGCTCCTGCATCAAGATCATTGATGAAGAGGCAACACATTTTCCCCTTCTTGATGATGTCGGCCGCCTCACGGTACCGCTGTCTGATGAGCTTTGCGGGCTCTCCGGCGTTTCCACTCTCCAATTCTCCAGCACTCATCATGATAGGTCTGCATGAAAACAGTCAAGTCAAAAATATGCTATTTTGACTTCTCAATTCTATATAATTTCTTGGTTTTCTTTTAATAAAACGACTGTAAACTAAAAAATTGTTAAGAGGAGTACGATAATGTTCTGACTAATGGTTACTGTCAAAGTTCATGAGTCAAAACTTGAGTCAAACAACAGAATGTTTGACCTAAAAGTCAAAGCTGCTTCTTGAAATAACTTACGTGATTCCCATCTTGGCAAACACAAGTTCACATTGGAAAGATTTTCCCTGACCTTTTCCTCCCCAAACACCCAAAATTAGAGGGACCTGAGGAAATAAATTAATAAAAAAATGTAAGTCAAATGATGAATTCATCAAGATTATCTTGAATTTTAGCAACCAAATTGCATTAGCACTATTTAGCAGGGGCGAAACTAGTGTATAGTCATGACTCACGAGGGTCCGCTAAAATCACCAGAATTTTTTGGTTTTTATATGTAAAAGTTGAATAACATGACTTAAACCCATAATTATATAGTCATTACATGAGAGAATCTTATTATAACGCCGACTAAAAAACTCTAGTTATGACACTGTATTAAAATTCAGAAACCTTAATGTTGGGCAAAGTCATGAAGTTCTTGGTGATGTGAACAACGAGCTTGTCCATAAACGCAGGCGCGATATAGAATCCATCCATGTTGTTGTCCAAATATCTAAACACACATAATTCACAATCAACGATCAGTTTCACCAATTACCGATAAGAGGGACACGATACAACCGATGCAGATTACTTACGTGCGAAGACCAGTGCTGATGTACTCGTAGGAACTCATGACAGCGAAATGGGTTCCAGCATCTTGTGGAGCCTGGAAGAGAGAATCAACCATACCCTTACCTCTAGTGATGTCTTGTTGATCATCCGACATATCATACGCGAGTCCTCTCCATCTATCTTTGTCGGTCTGCTGGGTCTCCTCGATCTCTTTCTCGGCTGCCAAGATCTTGAAAGTGGAAAACTTGTTGTTGTTGACTGCTTGTCTCGAGTTCACGATCTTCTTCAAGCTACTGCCCAAGAAGCTTGAACTCGGGACTGCAGCAACACCACTGCTCAACTGTCATAACAATAACACACTCATATTATTAGTCCATAATTAAAGGAAAAAAAAACATTTTTTGTTCCATCTGTCCATGTCTCTAATTTTACTATTAAATCTATACCAATACAATTGGAGAAATAACGTCTATACTACACACCTGGTACTGATACTGATATAATGATACTGATACTGATACTACTAGACTATAAGGCTTTTTATTATACAAAACAATTATTGATGGAAGCAAGAATAGAGTACTACCGGGGCGCGGTTGACGGTGGCTCCGACGGCGGTGGCCATGGATCTCCGGCGAAGGTGTACTGAGAAGATGAGTGGTTGTGCAAGTGATGATGAATTGAAGGGTGGTTTAGTGACTTATTATAGTGGTAATGTGTGTACCAAAATTGTGAAGGGGAGAGGATTGGCTTTTGAAAGCTTAAAGGCCACATAATGAAGATTGAAAGAAATGCCACGTGGCATCATAATATTGCTTGTTGGGTTGAAGGCCATAGAGTTGGATGTGAAGACGGGCTTTTTGAGGTTATTAGCCTTCAATCTTTCTGTCACCACACGTTATTGATTTGGCATAAATTGTTATTATCGTTTAAAGCTATGCTAAATTTATTTTGGAGTTGATTACATGGTTTGTGGTTAATGTTATATGTGCGCTATGTGGAAATTGGAATATTGATGTTTGCTTTTAGAGTTATGGATTTGATTTGTAATATTTTTGGTTTTAACACCGACTGAGATGACGAAATATGTTAGATTCAACATTTATGGTAAGCTAGTATTAAGGTTGACGCGTTGTGTTAGGGGCGTAAAACCGTGCCAACTGACATCAATGTCACATAACCGTCAGCGACCACCTACACGGGTAAAACTCGTATTAGAAAATAAATCAAAACGAAAAAAAATAAAACCGAACGGACAGTAGACATTAAAACATTGAACCACGCACGTGAAACGTAAAACATTAGAAATAATAATAAGTCGATCTAGGACCCGCGCGTTGTGACGGGGCCGTTCTATGGGAAAAAATAGATGTAAAAAGGTTGAACCGCACGCACACGTTGCAACGTGTTAACTCATAAAATTTAGACCAAAACGTAAAACAAAAATTATGTAAAAGATAAAAAGTATAGGAGCCCGGAGTTGAAAATAAAAAATTATAGAGTTTAAATTGTAAAATACATAAAAGTATTAGGGTAAATAGTAACAAAAATCAAAAATTAGAAAAATCTAAAAGTGGATACAACCCACTAAAACTAAGGTACAAATCATGATGCACAAAAAAGTTAAGAATTAATGATAGGAGTAAACTTCACTTTTCATCCCTGTGGTTTGCCCCAATAAAACTTTTCATCCAAGCGTCTCAAAATCTTGATTTTGCTCCCTATGGTTTACAATCCGTCTCAATTAACTCCAACCTACTAACCCCGTTATAATTTCCTGTTAAATGTAAGGGCGTTTTAGTCTTTTCACATATAAGGACTATTTGTGTATTTTACTCAAACTCAATAATAAAATCATAAATCCTTTTATTAAATTGATTTTACATTTATATACACACATTGGCAACTACCACTTGACCACAACCACTAGACCACCACAGCCGCCGATCACCCACCTCCACGGCAGACCATGGTGGTTTCTACGGCGAACACTTACAACAAACCCATTGTTGTAAACCACAACCACCAGACCATCACCACAGCACAACCACCGCCGCTGTCAAAGCCCTAATCAGTAAAAACTCAACACCACCGCCACTGTAGCACCGATGCCATCACCATCGCTGACACCGCAAAACAACACCACGCATCACCACACCACATGCTACCACTACCACAAGTTACCGCTACCACAGGCTACCACTACGCAAACACAAACGCACACCCAGATCAAACATTTCTGCCTCACCTTGTCGACTAACCACCATCGCCTATACAATTACCACTACTACCACTACACCATCAGCACCGCCACAACATCCTTACCTTTCCATAACCTAATCGACTCCCTAATCGAACTAGAAACCCTAATCGAACATCAAACAATTTAAATCGTTCTTGTAACCCTAGCTCTGTTTACAATGATGTTTGCTCCATGGTTTTAATGCATTTCCAACTTGAGATGAGGTGTGACTCAGATCCTATTACGATTAAATAGGGATGGCGGTAGAAGGGATGGCGATGGTGGTTTTGGTCGTCGAAAGAAAGGAAGCCACAGGTGGTTCGTGGGGTAGCATAGGGTGATCAGCCGAGAGATGATAATGGGTGAGAGATGAGGATGATGAAGATTGTGATGGTGGCGTCAAAGGTGATTTGGGTGACAGTGGCGGTGGACAGCCGGCGGTGTAGGGTCCCGGTGGTGGTGGAAGTGACGAAGGCAAAATGGGAGAGGAGGTTGGGTGTCAAGTATTTTAATTAGATATTTTTACCAGATTACATAATTGGTCCTTCAATAACTCTAGATATACATAACTAGTCTTTATCAGTTAATTGACCTAAATACCCTTTCATTTAACTAGAAAAAACTAACGATGTTAATAGGTCGGAGTTAATTGAGACAAAATAAAAACTACAAGGAGTAAAATCAAGATTTTGAAACCTTTGGATGAAAATCGTTATTTGGATCAAACCACAGGGAGGAAAAGCGAAGTTTACTCTAATAATAGAGTAAAATGTCATTTTCATCCCTGATGTTTTGTTGAATTTACCATTTCAATCCAAAAACTTTATTTTGCCATTTCAATCACTGTATTTTACCAAATGTTGCAATTTTCATCCACTCTACTAACTTCTTAACGGAGTCCGTTAAATATGAGGGTATTTTAGTGTTTTTCAACACTCTAATTATCCAAGTAAAACAAATTAATCAATTAATATTCAATTAAAATTAAAAGAAAAATATGAAGCGACTAGTGAGACCGGGTGCTTCAATTTAAAAGATTTGATTAACACTAATTCATGTTGTTCGATTTAGGTCTGCTGTGGGATTTTAATGAATCTTCACGTTTTGTTCGAACGTACATCGTTGTTCGATTGAGATATACTATTGTCACATTTTGTTTCATTGAGGTCTGTTGTTGTCACGTTCGAACAAATGCGACAATAGCAGACTTCAATCAAACAAAGCGTGACAACAGAAGACCTCAATCCCACAGCAAACTTTAATCGGATAAAAGTACACATCAAAACAAAATGTGAAAGTTAATTGAAATCTCACAGCAGACCTCAATCGAACAACATGAATTAGAGTTAATTGAAGTGTCCGGTCTCACTAGTCGCTTCATGTTTTTTTAGTTTTAGTTAAATATTAATTGATTAATTTGTTTTAATTGGATAATTAGGGTGTTGAAAAAGACTAAAATACTCTTATATTTAACAGCGATCTTAACGGAGTTAGTGGAGTGAATGAAAATGACAATATTTGATAAACTACAGTGACTGAATGACAAAAAAAATTTTGTATTGAAATGACGAATTCGACAAAATGCCAGAGACGAAAATAACATTTTACTTTAAATAATATATAATGATCTACTTTTATGTTGTATTTGAAAAAAAAAGGTAACACTCCGTCCACCCACCTAAAATCTTTTTTTCTCATTCAAACGTCTTCCCTAGTTCCCTTACACATCAACTCCTTGAATATGCCAACTGTCCACCGGTTCACTTAGACCGTCAACGTCATTCATGTATTTAAACTTAAATAGATCAAGATAATATATTCTCATTCTACACAACCTTCATCTTTCTTAATATCTCTTTCTGTTCTACTCAATCTTGGTTTTATAGCGATTGGCAATTTTCTATCCTCACCCTTAACTATGCATCAAAACCCCAAATTAAAACCACAATTGATCATTTTCGCATATACTTTAACTGTAACTCTTTGTTTGAACAAAAGTGGGACACCGACTACCATCACCACACATTTTTGGCATAGTAATTCACATTTTCTACCTCTTCCATTATATATGTTTTCTATTATAGATTACAACTAGAGTAAAATGAAACACATCGTATACAAGCACATATTATTTATTAATATTAGAAAACTCTACCCGACATTCAACCCACTCCCAATCCCCCAGTATGTAACATCCCAACTTCTGATATTTGTATGAGATATATTATAATTCAAGAAATAAATGTTTCTTGATAAGTGTGTCGAAATCTATCATCTTGTCATCTCGATATTTGGACCTAAAAGCCAAAGTAGTTGATTTATAGGGTTAAAACCTTAAAAGTGTACCAAACTTATCGACTCAAAAGCCAATAGATCAACTCGAAGTGCCTTTCATGGACAAGCCAAACTTTGTTTAAAAATCATAACTTAAGATTAAAGAGTGAGTTTCCTTCTAAAGGTGGCATCGGTTTTGTACTCGACTAATGGAGATAATTGAGTGGTTTAGTGCTCCGTCAGTGATTCTTTAACCATTCAAAAAAACCTACACCCTCACTTTGATGGTTGACGCATCAAATTTTGACGTAGTTATGTGTGTGATACAAGATCTCAGTGAAATTTAAGATCAAATTGGGTTCAAGATGTAAACTTTAACTTTATAGAGGTGTAGATTACAAAAAAAAAAATAAAATAAGATTTTGGTAAGCAAAATTTCCCATTTACCTTTCTAGTAGTGAACTTGTGTATTAAAGTAATTACCCTTATAATTTCCATAAAATTTTCTTACCATAGTGATAAATATTATTAATTTAGAATTATCATCCTTGATGATTAGAAACCAATAGAACTTGTTGGTTCCAATTAATCATTGAGATCGTGAAGATTGGTTTTGAATAACTTTTGACTTAAAACCTAAACCTCTGAAAACAGTAAGATATGTGGTGTCTATTGGCTTAAGAACATCAATGATGTTTAAAATATCTATAATTCATCCACCTTGAATATTTAGCATAATTCAAGGATTAGTTGTATGAGGTCATGGTAAAGTTAACCTAATTAACCCAAAGAGGGATTTTTCACAAAATGATGTTTTAATCATCATTAATTAACGAGAATAAACAACAATCACCAGTATAATGTGTTTGAGTCCAACTATTTGATTTAAGACTGAAATTGATGAATTTAAGTAAAAATAATGTCTTGGTTCAAATTCTACTTCAAGTTGTCAAAATAGTAAATTGGCAAGTCTAATTGACTAAAGATGGTGTTGAAAATCATTTGCACCCATCTTAGTATGTTAAAAAGTGGTAGAAGAGTAATTGGAGATAATTAAGAAGAACTACGGAATCCATATTCCTTCGTAAGCACTCAATTGGGTTCAAATGAATCCTACTAATTACATGCATAAACATAATGATGATAAGATATACAAAGGTGCTCAAGAAGCACACTTATTAGTGATTTGAGTAATGACGGATCCTTAAATATAATTTAATTTACTTTAGTTATAGTTATCATTTTTAATATGTGTGTGTTTATGTGTATATATATAGAGGTGATATATGTAAAATAATGATTTAAAAATTTATCAAATTGCTTATTTTTCTAAAAAATAATGAAATAAAAAAAAGTTATTTTAGTTTAGAATGTTGATAAAACTAAATTGAAATGAACAAATCAACAATGTAATTAGGGTCGATATAATGATGAATGATAGTCAACTATGATCAATAAAGACGTGTATAATCTATTTCTGGTCATTCTAACACACTATGATTCACATTAACTTAATTTAACCCTTTAAGATGCAATTTTATATAATAAAACTCATCATGGTTCATTGAGAGCTATTGTAAGCATTAAAGTTCAATATGGTCCATTATTACGACTAACTATATCTCGCTAGAACTCTTTAAGACATAATATGACCTAAAATGTCTATCGTTATTATTAAGGTCCAATACGGTCCATTAAAACATGTATGATATACTATTACACATTATGATATAGTATGACTTACATTATGATATACGGTCCATTAAAAATGTATGATATACTATTACACGTCTTTACCTAATAATGTTCATCATGGTTCATTAATAGTTATTACGATTATTAAGGTCTAATGGGGTCTATTAAGACATGTATGATATATTATTACGTATTATGATCCACTATTAGTCACTACAACCTAATCTAACCCTTTAAGAACCAATATTAGCTAATAAAGTGTATTATGGTCAGTGAAGACTCATCATGACTATTACGAGTGAGTATGACTCATTAAAACATGTAAGATCTATTATTACTGATTATGATCCAGTACAAGTCATTACAACCCGATGTAACTTTTTAAAACAAAAATATGAATCATAATATATTTATTGAAAACTAATTATATTATTTATGATCTATTCAATGTTATCAGAATTTAAAATTTTAATCTCACGAATATGCGGACCATGAGTGGACCCAACTTTTATGGTTGGGGTTCACCAGACCCCATGATTTTTTTTATATTAATGGCATTGTATATGTTATATTTTCAACTGACCCCCAAGAAATTTTGATAACGACCCCCAAGAAATTTTGACGACGACTCCATGATCTTTTTTATTACCAATGACCCTGAAAAATATAAATTTTATAAGTTTACAAATATAAACCGATAAGTTATAACAAAAATAACTAATAACAAACTTAATATTAAATTATTTGTAGACCATTAAACTTATGAGTTTTAACCCATCAAATTATTACCTAATAAACTAATACTCTTAACACAAAAACCCAACTTTTATTACCCAATAGACCAATACTCATAACCTACTAAATTAAAACAATATAAAAAATATGATTTACGCACTTACGGTGGGCTTTATACGAAACATCGCAGCTAGTGGCGGCAGGAGGGTGGAGACCGGAGCATGCCCTTTTGGTTTGGCAGTTCAAAAGTCAATTGGCAAGAAGATTGAAGAACGGTAAGTCGGTAACTAATGTATTTGTTTTGTTTGATTATATTAATCTAGTGGAAATCACGGTGGCCTTGGTTGTTTGATTACTCATTACTTCAATACATAGTATTATAGTTTTGTTTGATTATTTTAATACTTTAGAATTGTAATTTATTATTCTTATGCTAAATTGCTAATAATTAATTTATTGTATGTGTATGCATAATGACAATTTATAATTTTATTATTTTATTATTCTAATGAGTAATATTTTATGATATTGTAGGTTTATAATTTGGGTTTATATATTTAAACTCGTTGTTTAATTTGGGTTTATATAATCAAATTCATTGTTTGATTTGGGTTTTAATTTATAATTTTAAGAATATGAAAAAGTTTTTCAAAAGAAAATTCGAATATTCATCTTCAAGTAGTCCTGAATTTTTTGGTATAAAAGATCTTCCATTGGATCCTTCTGAACGAAAATCAACCGCTTCAAAATATTTCACTAGATGATGTAATGAATAGATTTCAAAATATGAAAACCCATAGAGAACATATTTAGAGATATTATATTTATCTTATGTAATTTTAATGACTAATAAAGTATTTTATTATGTTATTTTGATATTTAACTTGACGTTATTTTTTAATGTGCGACCCGACCCAACCCGAATCATACCGGAAGAATTTATCCTCAAAGAAATTATCCGACCCTCATAAAAAAAGTTTCTAGGTTCGCCACCGTATCCGAACACCCTATTTACTCCCCTATGTACGTAAATCATAACAACTTTATTGAAAACTAAATATTATCTAATTATAAACTAAATATTTAAATTATACAAGCTACGTAAATAGAAATATTGAATATCTTAAATATATTTCGCCAAATAACAATATCATTTCTCTAATTATATGAAAGAAAACAACATTAAAATTTTAATGTGCCCGTGAGAGGACTCATCACTAGTCACTACCCTTTCTTCCTCGTATGAACACCCATCAAACACCCTCCTCATACGTCCTATGTATGCATACATTTGGATTCAAACGCCATCTGTCTTTTGTTTCCCCCCAATAGGTTTGTAAATTAATTAAACCAAACCGTAAACGAAGCCTTTCAAGTTTGTTTGTTTACAATCGAACTTGTTCATGAACATATAACCGAATGAAAATTCTTGGTTGCCTTCATTCATCAAGGAATTGACATGATTCACAAACGCATAACCATACAGTTCACAAACACAAATGAACATACGTCATTTTCTAAAATTATATAAAGTTAACATTCTTAATTAGAAACTTAGATAAAATCACTTTAAATAAATATAAAGTTAAGCACTTAAAGTATAAATTTATACATAATTATGAATGAATGTAAATGAACAAACATAAACGAATCTAATATCGAACGTGATTGAACAGTCATGGCCTTGTTGGTGTTCAATTGTTTAATTAAACTAACATGAATTCTTCTTCATGTTCCTTCATTAATTACATGACCGAAATTAACGAGTTTCCCATCAAACAGTTCACAAACAAATCGTTCAACGTTCACTTTGTTTACAGACTTATTTCCCGTAGAAGAAACAAGAAATGAATTTTATATTTCTTTGGGCTTTGTATCGATACTTTTTGCTTTTGCAAGACATGTTAATGGGCCTATAATGGTCCGGGCTTCAAATTTGATTGATTGAACTTTTAGTTGGGCTTCAAAACAGGGTGTTGAGAAGTGGAGACTGGAGACTTGAGAAGAAGCATATTTGTAGCATTAAAGATGAAAACTGAAAACTGAAAACCTACGAATGTAATTTTTAGTATTAAAAGTATAAGAAACAAAACCTAGAAGAAAGGCAAGGATTGGGTGAGTGTAACCGTTAATCGGTCCCGGCTTGGCAACGAATACAGGGGCGGAGCTTTGGGCCCCCCTCTTTCTTTTTTGTCAGCGGTGTTAATTTTTGGTCCGATAGTGTAAATTTTTTAACATATATAAAGTTAGTTTACTTTCACCCCGTCTCCCTTAGGTGTGGTTCAAAGTTCGCCATTAAACAAAGGTTTACATCTACATTTGTCATTAGAAAGAGTGTTAATCGGTGACATGTTACACTAGTAAATCTGTATTATGATATGTTTATTTGATATTAGTGTAGCATCGTATATTTTCAAGCTTACATCTAAAAAAAACTAACGTACCGATAAAGTAAAAAAGAAAATTCAAAAAACCGCAAAATTCACAAATAACAAAGGAGACACTGCTTTTATTTCTATATGCGTAGTTCTTATGGTAATGGTTAGTGATGTCTGTCTATCTTCATCTTGCTACAAAAAGAGTTGATCTTGCTAAGATTTAGGTGGTAAAATACAAACAATATTCGATTAGTATATTGATATATGAATATCAAATAAAATTTCAGTCAAGCAAGAAAAGTAAATATATTTTTTAAACTTTCAACATCAACGCTTAGATGCTTAAAATAATCGATAGTCAAAGAAATATGAAAATCAAGTTATTGATAATATTGAACATCTAGAAGCAATATTTAATTGTATTATGCATTCTTGCAAAATAGCAAAAAATTTTTGACTTTCATGAGTAATTTAATGTCATTGACCAACCTTGACAACAATGTCTCGCACTCTCAATAGATAATTTGTAGACGTGTCTAAGAGTTCGAGGTTTAAGTTTTGTAGTACAAGATGTATAACCTTCTACATCTCAATCCTCTTAAAAATTAACTTCTAAAAATGGGGAAAACCACCATTTTATATATTCTTTTTTTTAACGGCAAATATACGACTTTGCTTCGGAGTATAGATGTTATCGTAATCGAGCCCATTTATCCGTGTCCCAGCCGGGACCGCACCCCCAACCCTCTCAAGATGAAACTCATTGCTAAGAAAACCATCTGGCTCAACTATAAGCGTATTTTTTAAAGTGAGATTTGAACCCATGACCTTCCTCATATTTACATGTAATGAGTACCCCACCTTAATCAGTTGGAATAAGAATCATTGGTTTATATATTCATATTGAATAAGGATCATTGGTTTATATATTCATATTGTTGAAATATATTGCAATTATCAGGTAATCGTTTAACATACATTTATATATTACATTAAATTATTAATAAAGTTATTAAAGGTTTAACATATGGTACTATAAGGTAGACATAGTTCTCATAAAATAAAATAAAAAGAATAGAAGCTTAATAAAACTTCAATATAAATAGTCTTTTATGTTTAGATATTTTTTTAAATTAAAGGTTTATTTTAATCTAAATTGGAAGATATTTTTTACATTGTTTTAATGGAAAAAATGATCCCTAAATTTAAGTTTACAATTGGATCAAGAATTTCATAAAATCCAACTATACAAGTCGCCCCGGTGAGGCAGTGATATCGTTTGTCATGTGCATGGTAATAAGTGAGTTAAATGTCTCAATGATTTCAATTTTTTATTGCATATTAATCATTTTTATTTCATCAAAGCAAGTAAATATTTCAAAATTTAACTGTGTTACAAATTTAGATGGTCTATAAGGGTTTTTATGTGATTTTTAGATCTCTCGTAGTTAAAGCTTCTTATTAGTAGCTATGCACATATTGCATATGTGTATAGATGTTTGAACAGAGGACTAAAACGCCCTCATGTGTAAACATGCTTGAAACTACTTAACAAAACATAAATAACCTTGTGAGGATGATTTTTAATTTGTTACGAAACAATGGGAAAAAGAAGAGTTTTGTGCAAATTTTAACTAAAATGGACTACCATGTAAGGCATAGGTATGTTTTTTACATGTGGTTTGTGAAAAATAAATCAACTTTTGTGTTTGTAAAGTTTGTAGATATCCAACTTCTCTGTCTTAATGTCGTTTTGAAACTATATATAACATACATTATACCTTATATAGTATTTCATATCATTTAACATTGGCTGCTTGGTCTAACATGAAGTTTTATTTATCACCCGAGTGACTTCTCGCAATGTCATTAGTCTGCAATTTCTTCAACATAAGCCATTAACCATCAAATTCTCCTTTTATCTATAACCGAAGCAGAGAAAAAAACGATATATTATATATAAGACCAGACAATAATAATGATATTTGTTGGCATTTTGTCACGTAGATGAACAATTTGAGATTTAGCAAACACGTCACAATAAAACGGCTAATTGAAAATCTTAAATCAAATCCGTCAAAGATTACAAAATGATATTTTTATGTAATTTTAATATCTAATTTTAAACTCAGAAGACGTGTATAACGAGATGTGTTTGTGACAAATGTGGTCGGTAAAGTTTCTTTAATTAATCACCGTTCACCGACATCAGATTATGCTACCACAAACCACATGCTCAAACTATTAATCCCACCAATTAGGCTCATGGTTTTCTTAAACAATTAGTTATAGCCTCCGACTTGTCTCCATATGATTTAATTCTAATTCTTAAGAAAAAAACTAAACCTTTCTGTATTTAGCATTTTTATTAACATGGTAGTTTAGTCGTTAAACATATCTTTTAAGTATCAGGCCGAGAAGATAACGACCACACAATGCCCAATTTCTAGAGGAGAATAAAAAAATTCTTATTTAATTATCGTAGGTTGGTTAACATATATAGAAAATTATAGACTTATAAGTATTTATTGTTGATTAATTCTTGATTCCAAATCAATATCCCAGAACCCTAATATCAATTCAATCATGTAATCATCAAAAAGACAAAAGATTGAATCACTTACTTGTAGGAATGATTGGCTTAGATGTAGAAGATGATGATGCCATATTAATTCGATTATGGTGTCTCAACTTGATGGATAATTGTATGAGAGATTAATGTTGGTGTTCTTCAGGGAAGGGTTTAATGACAGTGAATGAAATAACCATACATGAATCCCTGTTGATCCCTCCTGTTTATTAGACACCTAATGGAAATCATAATGCCCCTTACATAAATGGTTACTTTCATCAAATAACACTTAGTAAAGATTGGGTACTAATTATGTCATTTGGCTAAACTATTATCATAAAACATAAATTATAATAGTTATCAAATAATTATTATAAATGGTTCTAAGGCCACATTAAATGGATATTTTCTAACACTCTCCCACTTGGCCGAGTAACCATTTATGATGAGCATTTATAAGTTTGGCCAAGGTAACGCCCATCAAGTTTTATGTTAAGATCAAAGCAAAAAGATACAGTCATTCGTGTTGTACTCAACACGAGACCCCCATCAATTATACTAAGGTCTTAACACAAAATATTTAGAAAAACTTTAAGCCAAGATGACGAAATAATACAAAGATTAATTGTATAGATTTGTCTATTGATTAATAAGTGCATGCATACATTATTAGACAACATTCGAGGAAATTTATAACAATTTATCCATAATAACAATATGCAATCATACGAGGTCTCTAGGAAAACCCATCTTAGTAATGAGCTCTTGGAAGACTTTGGGTGGTAGACCTTTTGTAGAAACCTCTGAAGTTAAGAGGCTGATGCAACCAAAGGATACCAAAACAACCAAGTCTTCCAACATGCACTTTGGAACAAAGAAGAAACAGCTTCGAAAGTTTTACACACTTAAGAGAAATACTAAGTGTAAAATATTCTGAAGCCAAAGTTCAGAAGAAACTGCTGCGGAAGCTTTACACTTAACTTAGAAAATACTCTAAGTATAAAGTCTTCTGAAGCCAAAGACTCAACTCTTCCGAAGGTAAAAGATAAAGTCTTCCGAAGCTCTCAAGACAAAGTCTTCCGAGGCTCTCAAGACAAAGTCTCCCGAAGCTGTTTAAAGACAAGACTGATTTTCTTCTGAAGAGAGAGAAAAGATACCTTTTCCATCAACTTTATCATAAAGCAACTTACTGTCCGCTGCATGCTCTGGTGGTTCACCAACTATCATCATTTGGTGAAACTTCTATGCTTTATGATAAAGTAGATAAGGTCTTTGTCTGCAAGTTTCTGTTTTTGTTCCTTTTTGGCTTTTTGTAATAGGAAAGTCAGCGAGCTATGGCATGTCATAGTCACTAGTCAAAAGGCAATCTGCCTTTTGACTTTAGGCTGATCTTGTTGTTTAGATTAGTCACTTCCAACTATCTTGTTGTTTACTTGTGTTTGTCTTGTATCTTCAGTAAAAGTTCACAGTTCCCTATCTAAATTGTGAAGTGATCTTAAGATCCTCCTAAGTGTGTTAACTAAGTGCAAGCTTAAGTACCCTTTAACGGTCCTGCATTTGGTATCAGAGCATTCCAGGCTCTTGATTGTAAGATCTCACCATCTTCAAATCCTCTTAGTTACACACATCACTTAACTCTTCAAATGGCAGCTATCTCTAAAGCCGATATGGAAACTGGAACTATGACAAAGTCCCCACTGATCACTCCTGAGGATTTTGACACTTGGTGTCAAAGAATGTAAGGCTTTATCAAGTCTCAAGATTCCAGGATGTGGGAGTCTGTTATCAATGGACCTAATGTACCATGCACCTCTTCAGCTGCTGCTGGAGGTGGCATGATACCAAAGGAGAGGGCTGATTTTTCTGATGAAGACTGGAAGAAGATTGATGTTGATCAGAAAGCCATGACAGCCCTCCAAACTGCTCTTCCAAACTCCATCTACAGAGGTTTCAAGAAGTGCAAGACTGCTAAACAACTATGGGATGCACTGAAACTAATGTATGAGGGGTCCGCTGAAGCCAAGGAGAATAAGAAGGATCTCCTGAAGCAGCAGTTTGAAAATTTCACCTTCAAAACAGGTGAAACCATGACTCAACAATACTTCAGGTATGTTGAGATTGTGGATACTCTGGCTGATGTTGGTGTAACTATTGAGAACAGGGATATTGTTAAGAAGTTCATGTCCTCTCTTCCAAGACAATGGACACACTACTATGTGGTCATTAAGAGGACTGAAAACCTCAAGACCCTTACTCTCACTGAGTTGTATGGGATACTCAGTGGATACCAGATGGAGATGAATATGCAAAATTCATCTGGTAACTCCAACACTCACCAGAGTTCAGCCCTTCATGTGGTTGAAAGGGATAGCAGAGAACCACAGCATCATCTCATCTGCTACCCTGAAAACTCATAAAAGGGTCCTTTCATCACCTTTCCAGAGACACCCTGAGAGAGCACATCCAAGGAAGTTCCTTCCAAGAGACAAGTTCTTCTCAAGCTTTTGTCTCCACTGATGAAAGTTCAGGCAACTTTCTTTTCACTCTTGAAGACCTAGACTGTATCCATCCAGATGATCTGGAGTACATGGAGATAGTCCAGCAAATGGCTCTTCTCACTCATAGAGCCCAGAAGTTCTACAAAAGGACTGGGAGAAGGTTTCCTAGCAATGCTGCCAGTGGCAAGTTTGGGCTGGACAAGAGCAAAGTCAAGTGTTACAACTGTAACCAGATGGGACACTTTACTAGAGAATACAAGGCACCTAAGTCAAATGGTGGTCAAGCCTCATCCAGGCAAAACTACACTAAAGGAGGGCACCAGAATGAGAAGCCAAGACAGCAAGCTGCAGTTGCTATTGAAGAAGGAGGCTTTGACTGGAGCTTTCAAGCTGAAGATGCACCTCCAAACCAAGCACTCATGGCTGATCATGATGAAGCCAAGGTACTTGAACATCTTTGCTCTCCTGAATGTATTGCTAAAGTGAATAGATACAGGTCCTACAACTTGGAAATAAGATCTGATATTGAGTCTTTAAATATTTTAAAAGCTGATTTTAAAAGAGCTGAAAATGGCTATAAACTTAAGATAGAAGATCTAAAGAAAACAGTTTCAACTCTTAAACATGAGCAGACAAACTACAGGACTCAAATTAATGATCTCATTACCAAGTTGACTGAATGCCAGGCTGTGCTTGTGATCAGCAAAGCCTGGATAGAAAAATGTGTTCTTGAAGAAGAGACCTTCAAGAACATGATATCCTCATCTCTGCATGCAAAAGTGTGTTATCAGAATAATCAGGGACTGGGATCTAGTGAGATAGCTCCTCCACACACTCTACTATCAGTCAGATCTCCTAGGTGTGGAACTGGTCAAGATGAGCTGCCATCCATAGACCCCAGTGATGAAGAGGATGAAGAGGAGAAGGTGAGGGATGACTCTGAGGTGAGTGAAGAGAGTCAATCCAAAAAGATCACCATGCTCCTATGGAGGAAAAAGAAGCTGGTTTGAGCAAAACCAAGAGAAAGAACTTGATCAGAAGAGCAAAGAGAAGATCCAGAAAAGCTCAAGAGATCAAGACCACCTTTGATCCCAAACAGAAACAAGTGTTTATCTCTGTAGGGTTCAAGGTGATGAAAGCTAAAGATCCTGTCAAGAATTCTAGTACCAAGAGTTCTACTTCAGCTTCAACTCACTCCAGCAACAACAAGAAGACTGATCAGCTATGTGTCACTGCTACACAGCCTGAACTATCTATTTCAAAGAGCAAGCTTCACCCTAAGAAGCCTGCTGCATCATCTGAAAAGGTGGAGAAAGAAAAGAAAAGTGTTCATGCTCAGTCTTCTTTGGGAAAGAAGACTCTCAGAAGGAAAGATTTGAATTATGTTATGTGTGGTAGTACTTCACATCTAGCTAAGGATTTTTAATACAATCCTAAGAGTACTATCCACATGATCAAGAAGAAAACTTCTGAGAAGAAGAAGAAACAAACAGCTTCGGAAGGAAAATCTGTTTCCCTCGGAAGCACCAAAATGAAGAAGAAGGCAAATGAAAAGTTGCCTTCGGAAGGAAAGTTGGTCTCGGAAGAAAGTAATGCTTCCGAAGCACTGAAGCTTGCTGCAATGAAGGCAAGATCTTCCGAAGGTCCAGTCACTAAATCTTCCAAAGTTACCAAAACTTCTGAAGCTTTGAAGGTCAAGCCCAATCTTCCAAAGGTGGTGTGGAAGATAAAGGAAGACCATGTGGCTGAAAGCTCATCATCAGAAACAGCAAATGATCCTCAAAGCCTAAGCATAGGATCCATTATTGTTTCATTGCCTTCAACTCATTTTAACAAGCCCAAGACCAATGAGGCTTGGGTTTCCAAATGTAACTAAATCATCTCTTTTTATGCAGGGATAACTAAAGACCAACAAAAATATCTGGATCATTAATAGTGGTTGCTCCAGGAACATGACTGGCAATGAGCCCTTACTTCAAAACTTTGAAAGAATTGATGGAGGACCAGCTGCTTTTGGAGGAGATGCAGGAGGTTACATCACTGGGAGGGGCAAGGTTACAAATGGTAAGCTCAATATTGAGAAGATAAACTTTGTTAAGGAGCTTGGATACAATCTTCTGAGTGTGTCCCAATTTTGTGATCAAAAACATCACATGCTCTTTACTGAGCATGAGTGCATTGTTCTCAAGCCTGGGGTTGACATTCCTCAAGAGCATATTTTGCTCAGAGCCCCCTGGAAATAGAACATGTACAAGATGGACTTGCAGGAAACATCTCCCTCTAGAGAGATTTCTTGCTTTCTATCTAAAGCAAATAGTGATGAGTCTTTCCTTTGGCATAAAGAATATGCCATGTAAACTTTAAGAACATGAATAAACTGATTAAGAATGATTTGGTTACTGGAATGCCAAAGAAAGAGTTTACAAGTGATGACCACTGTGTTGCATGCCTGAAGGGGAAGCAACACAAAGTGTCTCACAAGCCAAAGGAAATGAACTCTATCACTACTCCCCTACACTTGTTACATATGGATCTGTTTGGCCCCACCAGTGTAATGAGTTTAGGAAGGACCTCATACTATTTGGTGATCACAGATGATTTCACAAGATTCACTTGGATGTTTTTCCTTAGAACTAAGGATGAAACTCCTGAAATCTTAAAGAATTTCATTCTGAAAATTGAGAATCAATCTGATCACAAGGTCAAAATCATAAGATGTGATCAAGGAACCGAATTTAAAAACCAAATCATTGATACATTTTGTGATGAAAAGGGTATTCCAAGACAATACAGTGCTCCCAGGACTCCTCAGCAAAATGGTGTTGCTGAGAGGAGAAACAGGACACTTATTGAAGCTGTAAGAACCATGTTGTCTGACTCTAAACTGCCCATCACCTTCTGGGCAGAGGCTGTTAACACAACCTGCTTTGTGCAAAACAGAGTTTTGGTAGTTAAGACACATGGTAAGACTCCTTATGAACTGTGGCACAAAAGGAGACCATTCATTGGTTTTCTCAGAACATTTGGATGTCCTTGCACCATCTTGAATACCAAAGATCAAATAGCCAAGTTTGTTGAGAAATCAGATGATGGACACTTTGTTGGGTACTCTTCTCAAGCTAAGGCTTATAGAGTATACAATCTCAGAACTAGAATCATTGAGGAGTCAACCAATATGACTTTCAATAAACACACACCCTGTGTAAAAGGTTCTGGTCCGGATTGGCTGTTTGATCTTGACTTAGTTACCAACTGTTTTAACAAATCTTGTGAGAATGTTTCAGGATCTACAGATAACAGGTCAACAGAAGATCCTGATCCAAGATTTGAGCTGAGAAGACCAAACAAAAAGACTACTTCAACTCCAGTGGTGACTAACCCTGCAATTGAAGCTCCCATCAGCACTAGCATGACAAATACTGCTGATTCAAATGAATTGCCTTCAAATTCTAGCCAGAGGCTCATAATTCAGGAGAAGGAACTTAAATGCAGGAGGAGGAATTGAAGGTGGTGATAGTGACCAAGAATTTCTTGATGCTGACAACCACTCCATTGAAGACAACATGAATGATGTAACACACTTATTGGATCAAGTTTCTCTTGATAAGTGTGCTAATGTGGTTGGGGACTCTTCTTTGCTAGATCAAAATTTCTCTAATTTAGATCTGTCCAACCAACTTACTGTGATTCCTCAACTTAGGATCCACAAGTCTCATCCCACCACCAATATCATTGGAAATGTTGTCTCAAGGGTGAGAAAAAGAGGACAAACTCATGACAGCCATGTTTGTCTACATTCTTGTTTCTTATCCCAATTTGAGCCTAAGAAAGTTGATGAGGCTTTGAAGGATAGAAGCTGGATTGAAGCAATGCAAGAAGAGTTGCTTCAAATCAAAAGATAGAAGGTTTGGAACTTGTGCCCTCTTCCTCAAGGGAAGTCTGTCATAGGTACCAAAGGGGTATTCAGGAACAAGAAAGATGATAGAGGGATCATTATCAAGAACAAAGCTAGACTAGGTGTCCAAGGATACACACAAGAAGAAGGGATTGATTATACTGATGTCTTTGCTCCGATAGCAAGACTTGAAGCTGTAAGGATATTCCTGGCTTATGCTGCATCCAAGGATTTCAAGGTCTACCAGCTTGATATGAATTGTGCCTTTCTCTATGGGGTGATTGATGAAGAAGTTTATATTAAACAACCACCTGGCTTTGTAGACCCAGATCATCCTGATTATGTCTACAAGCTTGATAAAGCCCTTTATGGACTGCATCAAGCTCCAAGAAAATGGTATGAGACACTATCAACATACCTCTGTCAACATGGATACAAAAGAGATACTATTGATGGGACTCTCTTCATTAAAGCTAGTTCAGATATATGTAGATGAAATCATCTTTGGTTTAACTAATCCAAAGCTCAGCAAAGACTTTGAGATGCTGATAAAGAATAGATTTGAAATGAGTGCCATGGGGGAACTCAATTTCTTTCTAGGAATTCAAGTGAAGCAGGTTGAAAATGGAATCTTCATAAGTCAGTCAAAGTATGTTCAGGACATACTTGTAAGATTCAAGATGACTGACTGTAAGGTTGCAAAGACACCCTTAGCCAAAAACCATTCCCTTGGTCCTGATCTTCAGGGGGAGTGTGTTGATGAACATCTCTACAGGGCTATGATTGGGTCTCTTATGTATCTTACCGCTAGCAGGACTGATATTATGTTTGCCACATGCATATGTGCAAGATATCAAGCCAACCCCAAGATGTCACACCTAATCACTATCAAAAGGATTCTTAGATATCTCAAAGGTTCTCCAAATCTAGGCCACTCAGACTTTAATCTGTATGCTTACACAGATAGTGACTATGGTGGCTGCAACATGACTGTAAAGTCCACATCTAGGGGATGTCAGTTCCTTGGTGGAAGGATAGCCTCTTGGCAATGCAAGAAGCAATCCTGTGTGTCTGCATCAACTGTTAAAGCTGAATACATTACTGTTGCCAGCTGCTGTGCTCAAGTGCTTTGGATTCAGAATCAGATGCTAGACTATGGGTTAAATTTCAAGGAGACTCCCATCCACATAGACAACAACGGTGTCATCTCTATTACAGAGAATCCTGTGCAGCACTCAAGGACCAAACACATCAACATCAGGTATCATCTGATTAGGGATAATTTTGAAAAGGGGTTGATAAAACTAATCAAAGTTAACACAAATAAACAATATGTTGATTTGTTCACAAAAGCTTTTGATGAACAAAGATTTAAGTATCTTGTATCAGCTATTGGGATGATTAACTTTGAATAGATTTTTCTTAATAACTTAACCAATTTTATTTCCTAAAACTGTGTGTCCTAGGTTTTCTATTAGATCACTTCATAAGCCCAGTTCTCTTTGGAAGAAAAACGAACTTTTAAAATGATATCTCTTAGAATGATGAAAATTTACCTTCGGAAGAAGCAAAAGTTGCCTTCGAAAGAAAATTTATGTCTTTAAATCGTTTAAACAACTTATCTGAGATTTACATTCGGAAGAAATTCTTGAAGTATCTTCTGAAGCTTAAATTTTGGTATAAGTACTTAAATGCATTTTAGGAACAAATTTCTTACGAAAGCAATTTAGTCTCGGAAGACTCATTTATTTCTTCCGAAGCCAAAATTTTCAAAACTCTTTGAAATATCTTCTGAAGCAAAATTGCCTTAGGAAGCTTTGATTGCAAAGCTTCCGAAACCAAAATTGCCTTCGGAAGCTTTTACTACTTTCAAGAAAACTAACTTTTTGGGCGCCTTTTTTAGAAGTAGGATCCACTTGCGGATTTCAAAGTTTATCTTTTTATCATAACTTTGTCTCAAATCCAGAGTATATCTTTCCAAACGGTTCTATTTTATCTCTCAACTCTCATTGTTCCTTACCCTAAAATTACCCCCAATTTCATCTTCTTTTTCATTCCTTCACTACAAAGCTTCTTCAAATGGCCAATCTTGATCGTCGTAACGACCCGGATTTCACCATGCACCTACACAGGCAACATAATCAAGTTGCCCTGTTAAACTCTAAGAAGGATCCAAGCTTCTCAGATGTTTGTAGGTATCTTTCTTTGTCTCACTACTTCACCTCCCTTACCATCGATCCTCCTCTCTATGAGGATCAGTTACTTGAGTTCTGGCGGACCTGTCAAGAGGTCACCATGGACGGGGAGAAGGCACTGTCTGCCACAGTGCAGGGGAGGACGGTTTTCATCACTCAAGCCATTATAAACACCCACTTGCAGCTGGATGATGAAGCAGGTGAGTTGTCCTTTCCAAAAGCTGCTGTTAGCTAATCCTTTGAGCAGATGGGATATGAAGGTGACTTTTCAGTCAAGACCTTCAGGAAGGGGAATGTCTCATTCTAATGGAAATACCTCCTCCATGTCGTCATCCATAGCTTATCCAACAAACATGGAGGATGGGACTAGATTCCAGAAGACCTCTCGTTCATTGTCCATGGGATGGTTCAAGGGGTCAAATTCAGGTACTCTCAGTTTGTATTTACAAATTTACTAGCGAATTTGGATTCCTTAATATATTACATGTTCCCCCAGTATGTTCAACGCATTCTCAACTGTGAATTGGGACCACAGTTGAGGGAAACATGTAATGTTCTTAAACTTGCACACATGAGGCCGGGCATTTTCAAGATATTGAAAAGCCAACTGTTGGGTTCTTAGGGATAGAAACAGCCCTTGTCCCGAAAATGTTTGAGCTCATTGCTCAGGGTGACATCCTAGCAGCCCCATCTAGTGATGAACCAACACCCTCCACCTCTCAACCACCATCAAGGCCAAAAATTACCCTCACCTACACTAGAAAATCCAAATGAGCCCCTGCACTTGCTATTGAGCACGTGCAGGCCCCCATATCACAACCCACACAGGAGGAAGTGGACACTCGAGCGCTCCCACTTCTCCTGAGGAGCAAACCACTCCCATTCTTCAAAAGATTAGTGATGAGGTTCCTCATGCACAACCTGATGAGCTCACAACTCCACAAACAGCCTTAAGCCATCACTCTGAGTCTCAACACTCTAGTGATCAACCTTCAGGGGAAAGCTACCATCCCCAGCCTCTTGATCCTAACCAACCCATTCCCAGCTTTGACTTCTACTCTGATGAAGATTTGGGATTCAGTGAGTACCATGAATCTCTCCTCTCTACCCATACTCAAGGGGAGATGAGTACTCCTGCTTCACCCATGTCTAGCCCACATCAGGCACCCTAAACTGAGGTGGATCTTCCTGTGATTGTCCAGGAGACCCATGTGGAAGAGGTTCTCACTGTTGCCAGTGATTACATCTTTAAGAACTCAACCACGACAACCCAGCCTCCTGACATTGTAATGGGGCAGGGGAAATCCAGCAGCCAAGAACCCCATGCTGGTGGTGAGGGAGCGGACCTCGGTTCACCTCCATCATCCCCCAATGATTCTTCAACTGAAGATGAGGGGAGTCTGAAACTCAGGGTGCACCAACTCGAAGACATCTGCACCCAACTGGTTTCAAAGATAGCTCACCTTGAATCATAGGTGACTATCTTGCAAAGGAGGGTCCATGACCAGCAACTTGAGATCACCGATCTCAAGGGCCAGTTAGCTGAGAGACCCATAGGACAAACTCATCCAGGTCCACAAGAACTTGTGGATGTTATGGATCACTTCCCCAGCTCACCTATGCATGAGGGTGATGCTACCAAAAAGGGGGAGGAAGTTCTGACAGCTACAGAACCTGGGAGTTCTTCCTTAAGTATGGACATACAGGACTTACCATCCTATCTTGCAGTTGTCCATGCTTAGTAACCTTCTCAAGACAGAGATCTCGACTTGCAAATTCATTATCTGTTTGAGGAAGGGATACCAAGAGCAATGTCTGCCCCTTTTAAGAACCAAATTATGGGTTGGGGGTACGACAGTGATAGGAAAGCTCTTGTACTCTCTAGAGCTCAGGGTCAAGTAGAAATCTTAAACATTTCAAACCTGAGTTTCTATAAGGGTATAAATCTGGTAGATCTGGCACTTGTCAACCCAAACAATAACAGACAAGCTGTCAGATTAGCCAATCAAACTCAAGACTGGATGCTGACAGAATTCAAAAGGAGAACAACATCATATAGACAGAGGCTAACAGTTAAAGCCTTTGGTCAACTGGATGTTGAGGTAGACCCCAAGATTAGCTTCGAAGGGAAAGCCTTGACTGAAGGCCCAGAGGCTGAGACCGTGAACCTTGAGACAAGATCTCCTCCAGCACCCCATACCCTCAGTGAGGCACCAGCTAGTGATGGTGCTTCACAACCTCTCTCTGGCCAGAGCTTGACTGCTGAATCAAGCAATGAAGGCCAAAGCTCTTCTCAGGCTGAGTCATCAAGATCTGCAATTTACAAATGCAAAAGGAAGATGACTCCTGAAGAGATTGAAGAAGAAAAGAGAGAGAGGAAGAGGAAGCTGAGGGGAGAGAGTTCAAGTGGTTCCCCAGTATTCATGCAAGTTGCAATTCTGGCTGCCCATGTACCAAACACTCAAGAAGATGAATTAAGGGCAGCCGGGCTCAACTATCTGGGGACCAGGAACTACAACATAGATGAACTTATCTCTCTCCCCTTAGAGGAATTAAATGAACTGCTGATATTGAATTGTCAAAGGAGAGGAAGGAAGCAGAGGATACAGCCTTGACCCTCAAACACAAGGAAGAAATAAGGAGAAAAAGGCTTTACAAGAACATTTCTGTCCTCTCCCCAGTTCAAGAAAGTCCTGAGTCAGAGACTGTGGCTGCTGAACAACCTCAGGTAGTTGATGAAGAAGAAAGATTAAAAATGATCAACTACCTGAGTGCCACAGGTCTCTATCAGGCACCTGCACTCCTTCCCTTTCCTTATGATTATATATTATTTGAATACAATAAGCAGCTAGAAGAGCAAGCCAAAAAAGAAAGGCAAGCTGCAAGGAAGAGGCAAAGGGAAGAAGCTGCAAAATCAAGAGCCATCATCCAGAAAAGTCAGAAAAATTCTGCAGATAGGCAGAGGATGATGAGCTTCTTAAAGCCGTATGGGTTCTCCGGAAGGAGGCTTGGTCCCATGTCTCTATCCACAATGGATGAGCACATAAGGGTGATCAAGCAGAAGATAAAAAAGGGAGAGCTTGTGGACCTTCATTCATCATCAAGTCAAGCTCAACCTGAAGTTGAGGTAAAGGTTGAACCTATGGTGACAACACCACCTGCACCTAAAGCTGCACAACAGCCAACTTCATCTTCTAACCCACAACAGGGTTCTCCTCCCTCTTCTTCTGAAACTGGAAGAGAGGAGATCCCAATTAAGAGGGAATCCACTAAAGAAATTGGTACTGAAGACCAACCCTCTCAGTTAAAATCATCAGGGAGGAGAAAAAGGATGGCCAGAAGAAGATCATCAACTAAGAAGAAAAGAAGAAAGGCATCCACCTCCCAACCTCAAGATAAGTCAGAACATCCTAAGGAAGTGCATGAAGAGGACTCTCAACCAACTCCTATCATAGTAGAGCCTCTCTCTATTAGAAGAAAAATTCTGTCCTGGACATTTACTGAAGATCCAGACAGATGGTATGTCACTAGAGATCAGGGAGAACAACATGTCTACTTCATAAGTGACATGCTTGAACTCCCTTTGCATGATCTCTATGACATGAGAAGGTACTTCATGAGTTTGAAGAATCCAGATCTGCTGATGAAGAAAGGAGTTCTGAAGATCCTCATATGGACTATCCCAGTCTGAAGAACCTCTTTGTTTTGGTAGCATCAGCCTAGGGGGAGTTTGTAGGAACCTTTAAAGATAAGAGGCTGATGCAACCAAAGGATACCAAAACAACCAAGTCTTCCAACATGCACTTTGGAACAAAGAAGAACCAGCTTCGGAAGTTTTACACACTCAAGAGAAATGCTAAGTGTAAAATCTTTCGAAGTCAAAGTTTAGAAGAAACTGCTGCGGAAGCTTTACACTTAACTTAGAAAATACTCTAAGTGTAAAGTCTTCCGAAGCCAAAGACTCAACTCTTCCGAAGGTAAAAGATGAAGTCTTCCGAAGCTCTCAAGACAAAGTCTTCCGAAGTTGTTTAAAGACAAGACTGATTTTCTTCTGAAGATGGAGAAAAGATACCTTTTCCATCAACTTTATCATAAAGCAATTTACTGTCCGCTGCATGCTTTGGTGGTTCACCAACTATCATCATTTGGTGAAACTTCCATGCTTTATGATAAAATAGATAAGGTCTTTGTCTGTAAGTTTCTGTTTTTGTTCCTTTTTGGCTTTTTTAATAGGAAAGTCAGTGAGCTATGGCATGTCATAGTCACTAGTCAAAAGGCAATCTGCCTTTTGACTTTAGGCTGATCTTGTTGTCTAGATTAGTCACTTCCAACTGTCTTTTTGTATATTTACGGTTGTAGGATGTAGTATAAGTAGTCTTCGGTTCTTGTATTTAAAAATATTCTTATACAACACTTGTAATAGAACTAGAGAAGCAATATACAACTTCCTTGAAAATTTTATCTTTTGTTCTTGTTCTTGTTTTTACTTGTGTTTGTCTTGTATCTTCAGTAAAAGTTCACAGTTCCCTATTTGAATTGTTAAGTGATCTTAAGATCCTCCTAAGTGTGTTAAAGAAGTGCAAGCTTAAGTACCCTTTAACGGTCCTGCACCTTTCGTCATCGGATCCGCAAGCATATCGTGTGTTCTAATGGACTCGACACAAAGATTATTTTCCTCTATTCGTTCTCATACAAATAAATACTTTGTATTAAGATATAATCCAGCGCCGCTCGAACTGTTACTGTTCGAAAAACTGACAGCCGCAGTATTGTCACAATAAATCTTCAATGGTCTTGATATGGAGTTTACAAATTTGAGTCCAATGATAAGATTTCTTAACAACATCCCATGGCACGTTGCACTATAAACCGCAACGTATTCTGCCATCATAGTTGAAGTTGTCGTTAGTTGTTGCTTATGACTCTTCCACGAGATAGGCCAGCCTGCTAACATAAAGATGTACCCTGAAGTAGACTTTTTGTCATCTTTGCATTTAGCAAAGTCGAAATCAGAATAGCCAATCACTTCTAGACCATTAGTTCTTCTATAAACTAGTTTGTAGTCCTTTGTTCCTTGAAGATATCGCAATACTTTCTTCGCTGCTTTCCAATGATCTAGGCCGGGATTAGATTGATATCGGCCTAGCATTCCAACGATATATGCAATATCAGGACATGTACAAACCTGAGCATACATTAGGCTTCCAACTACAGAAGCATAAGGTATCAATCTCATTTCTTCTTTTTCTACCTCTATTTTCGGGCACTGAAATGAACCGAAAACATCTCCTTTAACTACAGGAGCAACTGAGGGGGAGCAGTGTTGCATGTTGTAACGTGTAAGCACACGATCAATATAAGCCTTTTGAGACAACCCTAATATCCCCTTGGTCCGATCTCGGTGGATTTCAATGCCGATTACATAAGAGGCTTCCCCAAGATCTTTCATGTCAAAATTACGCGAAAGTAATTGCTTAGAATCATGCAACAAATCTAGACTGCTACTTACCAAAAGAATATCATCTACATAAAGGACAAGTATGACAAAGTTGCTCCCATTCATCTTAAGGTAGGTACACTGATCCACTTGATTTTTATGAAACCCATGCTTTTTTATTCATCAAATTTCAAATACCATTGTCTTGATGCTTGTTTTAACCCATATATGGACTTTTTTAACTTACACACTAGATGTTCTTGACCTTTAGACTTAAAACCTTCTGGTTGGGTCATGAACACATCTTCATGTAAGTCACCATTAAAGAAAGTTGTTTTAACATACATTTGATGTAGCTCTAAATCAAAATGAGCTACTAGAGCCATAACGATCCTTAAGGAATCCTTTCGTGATACAGGAGAAAAGGTCTCCTGATAATCGATTCCCTCCTTTTGATTGTAACCTTTCGCAACCAAGTGTGCTTTATATCGTTCAATATTTCCGTTTGGATCCATTTTGGTTTTATAAACCCACTTACATCCTATGGGCTTCACTCCCTTAGGTAGTTCAACCAGATCCCAAACATTATTCTTACTCATAGAATCAAGCTCATCAATCATAGCTTTATTCCATTTAGACGTTTGGTCACTGCTAATGGCTTCATTGTAAGAGGTTGGATCATTATGCTTGCAATGTCTAAGTCTGATTCTTTAAGGTAGGTTACATAATCATCAAAATTAACAGGTCTTCTAGGCCTTGATGACCTCCTTAATGGAATACTGGGTTCTTCGGGCTCAGTGACAATTTCAGGGTTTTGCTCTTCTAAATTTGATGTACTTTCATTTGAAGTTACATAAGGAAGAACATTATCCTCGACCGGAACACTAGGTGGTGCAATGTCATATACAAGAGGTGTAATAGAAGGAAGATGTAAGGATTTCTCCGCCCCTTCTTGAACTTCTTGTAGAATGGAATCTGCATATACATTGCTCCCACTCATGTTAGAGTTCTCTAGGAACTCGGCATGACAAGTTTCAACTATGCGAGTAGAATGTGTGGGACAGTAAAATCAAAATCCTTTTGAACGTTCAGGATACCCTATAAAGAAACAACTAACGGTTTTCATGTTAAGTTTTCTTTGTTGAGGGTTGTAGAGCTTAGCTTCGGCGGGGCAGCCCCATACCTTCATATATCTCATACTCAGTTTCCTTCCTGTCCAGATTTCATAAGGTGTCTTGGTAACAGATTTAGAAGGAACCCTATTGAGTACATGAACTGCCGTTTTTAATGCCGGTCCATAGAAATTCAGGCAAGTTGGTATTAGCTAGCATACTTCTTACCATATCCATAAGAGTTCTATTTCTTCTCTCAACAACTCCATTCTGCTGAGGAGTACCTGGCATGGTAAATTGGTTCATAATCCCGTGTTCCTTACAAAATTCAGAGAATGGACCAGGAGCCTGACCAATGTCAGTATGTCTACCATAATACTCGTCTCCCCTATCTGATCTCACTACCTTTATTTTACGATCAAGTTGATTTTCAACTTCAGCTTTAAAGGTTTTTAACATATCAAGTGATTCAGATTTTTTTTAATTAAATACAAGTACATATACCATGAATGATTATCTATGAAAGTAATGAATGACTTATGTCCGGATATCCCTACAGAAAATGATCCACAAATGTCTGTGTGTATGAGTTCCAATAAATTGGATCTTCTTGTGGCACCTTTTTTATTTGTCTTTGTCATTTTTCCTTTAAGACATTTTACACATGTCTCAAAATCAGTGAAATCGAGAACTGGAAGTATACCATCCTTTACGAGTCTTGTTAATCAGTCTCGTGAGATATGGCCTAAACGTTGATGCTATAGCATAGAGGAGGTTTCCAAGTCTCGTTTTCATTTATTTGTGTTTTCATTTATGTTATATGATAACAAAGGCTTTGAGAATTGGTCGTCCAGGTTCAATTTATAAAGATCCCCATCTAAATGACCATGACCAACAACATGAGAATTAGAGCTAATAATAACTTTACTGTCACCAAATGTTACATAATAACCATCATTGTCTAACTTTCGTACAGATACAAAATTATGGGTTATTCCCGGTACATAAAGAGTATCTAATAAGTTAATACAATGTCCACCTTGCATAACTAATTGCAAAGTTCCTACGGCTTCAACATTTAATACGTGACCATTCCCAACTTTAATGGTCCTTCGGTTTCTTTCCAGCTTCTGGATTGTAAGGAATCCCTGTAAAGTATTTGTAACATGGATCATAGAACCTGAATCAGCCCACCATGTGTTTGTAGGAACATCAATATTAAAGGACTCATAAATCATGAATAGATGATTACCTTTCCTTGCAAACCATTCTTTGAATTTAGGGCAATCTCGTTGGGTATGTCCTTTCTTATGACAGAATTTGCAACGAAAAGAACCCTTAGAAATGGTTGAGCTAGAGGCTGCACCTGCATTCGTTTTCTGGACCTTTGAGCTTTCTCCTTTATTGGAGTTGCCTTTCCTTTTCTTGGTGTTTGTAGTGGTAAGATGAGCAACAACGGGTTTTTCTACCTTTAAACGCTCTTCCTCTTGTACGCACATGGCAATGAGTTCACTCATTTGCCATTTGTCCTTTTGAGTATTGTAGTTTATCTTAAAGGCATCAAATTGTGCAGGAAGAGAGGTCATTATAAAGTGTACTAAAAAACCGTCACTTATTTCCATGTTCATGCCCTTGAGCTTATGGGTCATGTCACTCATCATCATGATGTGCTCACGCATACCACTCACACCATCATACTTTGTGGTCAACATCTTTAGGATCAGTGTACTCACATGTGCCTTGGAGGTGCCCTTGAATTGCTCCTCAACAGAGTCCAAATAAGTTTTTGCATTTTCTGAGTCAGGTATGGCTCCGCGAATAGCAAACGAGATGGAATTCTTTATGACCATGAGAGACATTCTATTCGACCTCTCCCACTTTTCATACACTTGTTTCTAATCTGTAGTGCTTTCTGCAGTAAATGCAGCAGGAGGGTCGTGTCTCAAAGCATAGTCTAAATCCATCATTCCAAGAGTTAGTTTGACAGCATCTCGCCATGAAGCGAAGTTAGTGCCGGTCAAAGGTTCAATCCCATAGTTAGGGTTCATAGTGGTCGCTGAATTGATACAATCATAACAAGTAATTTTAGAAGAATAAAAGTGAACTAAAATATTTAGGGTAATCACATAAAACAAGCAATACTTAGCACAATGAAGATAAGCCTGTTATAACACCAAATAATAAACTAACTTAAGGTTCTAATTGAATATTGGCTTCGCGTTGGCTATGACCAAAATTCAAGTGTAATGAACATACATAAAGAATAAAATAAAGCATACATAAATACAACACATCATCTTTGGGTAGAAATGAAATATATGTGCATATTAGGCCTATTATTCATCATGTGTATCATCATACAATTGACCTTTGAGTTCATTGTTTGTTGATGCACATGATTACATTAAAATGGTTATCTTTAAATTTCAATGTCAAATTAAATGATGCACCTTTGGGTTAATCATGTAGTTTTCCATTGAAATTTACCATGTCATATCATTCGTATCATTTGTCATTACTATAGACAAAGTCTAACATGTTTGACACTGATAAACACATCATGAAATAACATATTTTGATACGGATGGATATATTTCGATTTTGATAAATTGATTTGATACTAATGAATATTATGCATATTTGTATCAAAATAACTTCATTGTCAAAATTGTGAATTTCCAGTTGCAGTACGTAATTGCAATCGATCTTGAAGAAAATTTTCAAAACTACTGTGATTCAATAAAATTCATATGCAGAAAGGATGAACATGAGTGCCATCAGAAAATGTTGTCAAGATTCCTTTTTCAATTATCTAAATGAAATTTGCAAATAGATAAGATTTGCATATGTTTACAGAAGTAATGATTGACACGTATTATTTGATCATAATGAAATTATATATTACATGGCTACATGGGTATGAATCATTCACACAAAACCTTATCCTATAACTTAATCGAATTCATGAATTAATAAGTATATAAATTAAACAAATTCATGAATTGGATAATTATTCAACATACATCGGTTGGATCAAAATTCATGTGCCGCTTGAATTAATTTGCAGAAAAAGTTTGTGAATTATATTTAATTCTAGTCAAAATGATTTCAACATGTCAATTTGAAGAACGGAAATTTAAGTGGCCGTAATATTCATCGCAATATCAAAATCGATTTTGAAGAAAATCCCGTCATCAAGATCCAACGATTTTTATGGATTGAATTGATATAATCAACCGTGGCTCTGATACCACATGTTGATTAATTCTTGATTCCAAATCAATATCCTAGAACCCTAATATCAATTCAATCATGTAATCATCAAAATGACAAAAGATTGAATCACTTACTTGTAGGAATGATTGGCTTAGATATAGAAGATGATGATGCCATATTGATTATGTTATGGTGTCTCAACTTGATGGATAATTGTATAAGAGATTAATGTTGGTGTTCTTCAGGGAATGGTTTAATGGCAGTGAATGAAATAACCATACATGAATCCTTGTTGATCTCTCCTATTTATTAGACACCTAATGAAAATCATAATACCTCTTACACAAATGGTTACTTCCATCAAATAACACTTAGTAAAGATGGGGTACTAATTATGTCATTTGGCTAAACTATTATCATAAAACATATATTATAATAGTTATCAAATAATTATTATAAATGGTTCTAAGGCCACATTAAATGGATATTTTCAAATTATTTATATGTTTAGAGTGCGTCTAATAAGTGGTTAAACATTTAAAATTCAATAACAATACTAAATAAATAGCACATTACAATTTTTAAAGAATAAAATATCCTTAATAATAGATAATTAATTATTAATTGTTCTAAAACTTCCTCACCTTACGATCGCCAACTGTGAGACTGTGATTGCGAGGGTCGCATCATGATTGCGAACTACTGGAATTGCAATGCCGATTGTTATACATTTTCGTGGTAATAATGTATTGTGTTTATATATTTAAGTTTCTATTTAAAAGTTCCTTTTTTAATTATTACTCATCACTCCGAAATCTACACATCAACCGTGTAAACCGTAACATCAACCGTGTAAACCGTAAAGTATATAATATAGCATATATTTAGTGAGAATGATATTGACTAAAGTCTTATACTTGATTTAATGCAAATTAAAAATAAAAAATAAAACTTTCTTTAATAAAAAGAGAGGAAAAACAGACGGTATTTTAGTAACTTAGTACCATTAAGCACTAGTTTCTTACGTTTAAAATTAAAATTTGTTGATATAGTATCCCCCAATAATCAAATACAGCTGAAAAAACATGTTGTGTAGTTTTAAATGTACCATGTATGGTACGTCATGTTTAACACGACTATTAAACTCGAACACAACACATTAACTAAATGTGGTATTTACTTAAATGTTATCACATACATGTTTACACATAAACGATACGTTTTTAACGCGATTAACTATAACCACAAATAAAACGGCTCTACTTGTATGATACGATTAAATTTAAGCAATTAAATAACTACATGACGTGTTTAACTTACGATTATTGACATAACAGTTAGCAATAATAGAAAATACTTAACCTCATAAAATAAAGTTACCAAAAATTGTAATCCATATAATACTTAAACGACATTTGCAACACGATTCGTTAAACAAGTCTACAACATGTGTTGTCGACATATTAACCCATTTAACGTGATTGTTTTGATGTTTTATGTGCCTTAAATGGGTTATATGGGCTCAAGGGTAGCCCCCTGTCCAGGAAAGAGTCCCCCGTTCTACATGAGAAAATTATATTGGTCTGACAAGTTGCATAAAATTGATTGTTAGTATGAACTATGAACTGATTATTAGTATTAAGTTGTTGCTGATATAAGTGGTAGTTGAAATCCTCAGCAACCGATCAATTGTAAATGACCAGCAATAGCTGATCATCAATGGCAACTACATATCATCAACAAGTATGCATCAATGAAAACTTGTGCGATGGCATGTAACTTATATGTTGCTAAGAAGTTTTTCTTATTGATGTAACAATCTAACTGTCGATAGTTATAAGTGTCAACCATCAACTAAAAGATTAAGATTATTAGAGTTCTTTGGTCTCCTTGCAATCTATTTTCCATAATAGAGTTTACATATTCGTTATTGTCATCTCTTGTTTAATTATCCGTTTGAAAATTTAGGAATACCAATGAACATTTCAATTTAAAAATGTTCGGCATGATTTGAAAAGATATCTAAGCTATTATGAAAACTTAAATAAAAGTGTATATATACAGGTTCTAATAATCATTTTTTATGCATGTGCTTGTTTATCGCTTCTAAATGTATTCATACCTACATGTTTGTATATTGTCTTGCTTAAACGAACAATCTTATTTTCTTAATAAACAAAAAATACTATTTATTTGTGTATGTATCATGTTCATTTTCATGTTAGATTAAACTTGAACATACAACAGAAACAAGCTCAATTTGTGTTCATTCTATTCATTTGAATTCTATGCATAACGTAGAGTTGTAAATTTAAAATTTTAACCTATATGCATCGCTTAACCGCATTTCATATATTGTTGGTGAAAATCTTTCTTCGCCATATACCTTATAGGTAATTAAGTACTTCTTGTATGATAACATATTGACGAGTTTAGAGTAATTTTTAACTTACTTTAAAAAATCAAAAACATGGCATTTTTTTATTTGTACACAGCAGGGGTTTTGTGACTTTTATAATCAACGAAAATACAGTGTTTGAAAAGCCTCATAACTAACCATTTCTGTATCACAATTTTCTATTAATATAGTATTTTTACCGAATAACTTTAAGTTGTTGGTAGAACAGTTAGAATTTATTATTGACTTTGGATGATCTAGTTACCAAATAGTTTTTGATGTCACATTCCTAAACGCAAGCAATGACCAACCCAACTAACAGTAATAAAAATTCATTAACTTGTAAATTAGCATCTTGTTTTCAAATGTTCAAATGATGTCACTTTAATATAACGGTGCACTCGGTCGTCGACCATTGTTTGGATAGCACGAAAAGGAAAAACAACCATTGACCGTTAAAGTAGATCTAACTAAGGAGACTAGTGCAAAAGCAAAGTGTGAAGTACATCAATGATCCCTCAACTATAGTTTGATCCATATGGTTTTCAAACCTGTTGGTAACATCATGACCATAAATAGGGGAATGATAAATTGATAAGGGAGTTTTTAGTTTAGTTTGACAGATCCTAACGAGTATTTTGAGATGAATTGTTTACGGCGGTTTCAAAAAACGATAACTACCCCAATTTTAAAGATTTGAATTATTAATAGTTCAATTTTGATGATTTAGCTAGAGTTTCGTTTTTATATTTCATACTCGTTATTGGTATTTAAATATCAAATACGACTTATCAAATTATAGATATGCATAACTGTATGCTCGAATAATGAAAACTAAATAAATTAATTGTATTCAATCATATTCCCGTTTGAAGTTTGAATTTGTTGATTATTCAATCAGTTTGAAATCATGGTTTGATGGTTTATTATGATCTCAAACTAACCGGTTAACTGACTTGTTGTAATGTGTAAGCAGACAATATAATAACCGATAAATTTGTTGTTTAATGACATTAAAAAATTGAGTTTAAACAACGAGAAAACAATCAAAATGTTGTCGTATAAATCCACGAAACATTATTTTTCCTTGTGTCGAGATGAAAAAGATAGTGTTGTCAAATAACTTGACATGACACGTAATCCTACACAATTACATGTGGCCTGATGATGATGACATAGTATAACACTATTGCCACAAATTCGACAACATGATATCCAAAAGGTGAAAAACCATCAATCACACAACAAACAAAGGTAACAAATGTAAACAAAATTCACAAAACATAACTTTGACTCTGTCCAATAAAAGTCGTCCGATGTGTCCGGTGACCTGAAGCGTTAATCTCACGCCAATCCCTCTCACGCGTTCACTTTCCCTTCATATAATATTAATACCCACTCTCTTTCTTCATTATTCAATTTCAATTTCAATTTCATCATTGTTCAATTTCAATATCAATTTCATGTTTCTTGATTCAAGATTCCTACCCAATTCGACGATTTGATTGTCTATTTAGGCTTCATCGGTTAAAGATCCATCATTTCAAGAACCAAGATTCGATCTTTGGGTGTTTTGGTGTAGTGATTTCAGGTGAATTGATTTGGGGTTGTGTGTTTTGATAGATCTATTTTTTGTTTATCGATAATTGCTGTAGATGTCAACGGTTGGGGCTTCATCATCGTCTTACTGGTGCTACAGATGCAACCGATTCGTTAGGGTTCGGACAAATCTTCAACATCCATCTGTCTCTTGCCCTGATTGCGGTGGTGGATTTATAGAAGAGATCAATAGCGACAATAGGCTTAATGGGTCCTTGAGTTCATCGGAGTTTTACCGCAGCCGCTTCCCCGCGGCGGCGATGTACATGGTCGGAACCGGTCAACACAGCCCTACGCCGCCGGAGCACCCGCCGGTGCTCCGGCGACCGAGAAGAAACGGTGGCGATCGGTCGCCGTTCAATCCGGTGATCGTCCTCCGTGGGCCCACCACCACGCCGGAGGAATCCAACGGTGGCGATGAAGATTCCGGCACCGGAGGTGGCGGTGGCGGTGGTGGTGGTGGGTTTGAGTTGTTTTACGACGACGGAGCTGGCTCCGGTCTCCGGCCGTTGCCGGCGAGTATGTCGGAGTTTCTACTCGGGTCGGGTTTTGACCGGTTGTTGGATCAGTTGGCCCAAATTGAAGGAAATGGGTTGGGTCGAATTGATAACAATCCACCTGCATCAAAAGCTGCAATTGAAGCATTACCCACAATCGAAATTGAAGATCATCAGGTGTCAATTGAATGTTATTGTGCTGTGTGTAAAGAGGCTTTTGATTTAGGTTCAGAAGCTAAAGAAATGCCTTGTAAACACTTATACCATTCGGATTGCATCCTCCCGTGGCTCGCGATACGCAATTCGTGCCCCGTGTGCAGGCACGAATTGCCCTCAGAAACCGCTGATTCGTCGAATCAGAACCGGGGACATAGCGACACGAATCCCCAGCCCGAAGAAGAGGCCGCGGGGCTAACGATATGGCGATTACCGGGGGGTGGGTTCGCTGTCGGGCGGTTTGCGGGTGGAAGAAGAGGGGGTCAACGTGAATTGCCTGTTGTGTTTACGGAAATGGACGGTGGGTTTAACCACAATGGGGTTCCTAGGAGGATACAATGGGCTACGAGGGGGGATGTGTCGCGGGAGCGAAACGGGTTGGGTCGGGTTATTCGTAACATGTTTTCGTGTTTTGGAGGAAGGTTTTCGAGAAATGGGAGACGGGCTCTGGGGTCGGGCCCGGGCTCGGGGTCGAGCTCGAGCTCGAGTTCAAATGATCAGGTGAGCCAGAGGAGTCGGTCGTTGTCGTCTAGACGTATGGCTGTAGCGTTTGATGCACGTACCGAGCCACGGAGATGGTGAAATGAGTTGGTTGATTAAGGTTGAATGTAAATATCGGAACATGATGAGATTACAACATATGAAGCTTTAAGATACTTGCAATTTTTTCCCTTAGTTTAGGTTAATTTTTTCCTATTGTTTCAAGATATTGTTTTTATGTTGAGAAAGTTTATAAATTGAATTTAAGTGATGAAGGCTTGTTATTGTTTTCATTTCCGCTAAATTCAAGACTGTTTTGGTGGAGAGTTGTGCTAAACTAGGTAGTCGAAGACATAAGCGCACTCTTGTTGGTAAAGACTATTTTTAACAAGGTGCGTGTTAAAAAGAATAATTTTAGGGGTTTTAGATATGTTTTAGACTGGTTTAGAGCTATTTGTAGATTTATTTTAGGCTGCTTCTAAATCTTTTAGACCAGTTTTATATGTTCATACCTATTCAGATTAGAATCCGCTTGTAGTTTTGTAAAAGCGTCTTGATGAATGCTATCCTTACAAGTTGCTTGGGTGCATAGGTGTGATCTTTTAACAACATAGATGTTTAACATACATCTTATTTTTATGCGTTACGCATCTATTTTAAAATCACGAGTAATATCACTCTCATTTCGTACTAAAAGACGAGAAATATACTTTTTGAATTTTGATGTTTTCTGGATATGTAAATTGAAAATTTAAAAGAGCTGCTTTCAACTAGCCCCTTTGGTGCATAGTCCTCCTGGAAGAACAATTGAGAAGATTTTTTAAAATTGAGTGGTAGTGGATTATCTGCACAAAAGAACAACATAAAAGAAACAAAAAGAGGATTTTGCATAAAAGAACAAACCAGGGAAAAGAAAAGAAAAATAAATTACATCACAGAATTATGTGGTGCTTTTTAAAGGAAAAGACCTAACAGACATTTTGTATTAGTATCTTTAATATACTTTTAGTTTGCTCTAACTAAACACGTTTTTTAAACACCTAAATTAGTTTTTTATTTTTAAATTAGGATGGTAAAAAAGGATTTTTTTCTTATTAAAAGGAGAGTAATTCTAGTAAAAGTATGAAAGAAATAAAAAAGGAAAAAGTTTTTTAATAAAAAATGAAAGTGATGATTTGATGAGGTATGAATGACACTTTTTGTTAGAATTTTTGAGTGTTGACGATCACTGGAAACAGGCTGTTTTGTTGATATGAAATGTGGAATGTTTGTGTTCACTATATGACCAGCAATATGCGCCTATTGAATATCACTATTATTAATAATTAATAATATATTAGTAATTATAACATAAGAATACCTACAACTTGTTATTGTTATGTATTGTCAGTTGTTACAAAGGTCCACGTACAACTTGTAATCAGCTTCTTACAATTCACGTTTAGTAACATAGATGAGACATATTGAGGAGTTATTCTATAAATTGGTTTTTCGGGTTAAATGTATGAGAGTCATCTAAATATGATACATATACTTAGAATATGGGTAATTGTCTCAAAAAATCAAAACAAATCTATGCTACAGTCACGCAACGTTGATACGTGCTATAATCACGAAATTTATTTCGCATTGTTTATTAGGCAATCCTGTTATGCTATATTCACAAAATGTTATTACGCTACATTTGTTTGCTATAATGACACGCATATATTACACCATGAGATTGTATGACGTCAGATCGTTGTATATGCACAACAAAACGAGGTTTTAAAACAATTGTATTTCTAAAAGTATATACCAATACTATAATAGTGGAATGTACAAATGAAAACTATATCTATAATTGAAAATCGTGAAAATCATGAGTTACGTATATGTAACTACATATTACCATATGTAAAACTACGGGGTACGTATATATAACTCATACAAGTTACGTATATGTAACTTGTTTCGTCACCATCTTTGTTCCTTGGGAATTAAATTAAAAAATATATAATAACCTTAAACAATGATGTTGAAGTTTACTCATAAATACTTTAAACAATTAAAAAATTAAATATTTTATAAATTATGTGATTTGATCATTTTCATTTATATACATCATTTTCATTTGATCACTCTTCTACTATTATAAAATTAAAGATACTAAAATTTTAATTTTATTTTGTAATATTTTTAAAGATTAATAATTAGAAGTTATTTCAGTTCAAAAATATGTTAGGATTTAGATGAAATTTAATAATAATGGTTTTTCTCATATTACCCTCCTATACTTTTTATTTGTTTTTGTGTTTAAACATGACTCCCTCGATCATCTCAATCACTAATTTGTCTTGATCATATGTTCAAATTAATTTATACACTTCATAAGATAAAAACCCTTTGATTTGATGCTCAAATTCTGTAATTCTTTTAGCAAACCCATCTAGCTATATAAAAAAATATTTAACTTTTATCATTAGACTACCAACCTAAACGACACTAAATTCATATATCTATATTTGTATCATTTAAAAGTTAAAAGTCTAAAAACATATAAACCGTCAAAGATAGAACCAAAGTTGACTAAATGGTCCACTTGAACAACCTTTATAACTAAACGTCTAAACTTGCGGGCATGTCGGTACATTTCAAAAATCCCTTTGGGCTATGTTAAAAGGTTATATATGTCTCCTGAATAATCGCCAAAATATTGCTTTTACAAGATATTAACAATATCTGATTGGATATATGTTGTCTATTTTCATAATATTATCATCATCAACTACCATCTTAAAATCAACCACCACTACAACCTACCCCCACCGTAAATCTAAACACACAAATAATAAAACCAGGATAAAAAAACTAACTGATTCCTGCATCATAAACTCAAATTACGAATTTGAAAAAACTGAATTCAACAAAATCAATTTCAAATTAGGGATTTTGAATTCAATTTTCACACTTTCATATTGGTTAACATCTGAATCTAATTTTGAGTTCGGTTCTAACTGAAACCAGAAAACAAATACGGTTTTCCAATCTAATTTGAACTTTTGGTTCCCGTACCGAATAATTGAATATCAAATTCAAACCATATATAAGTTTTATATGAGTTAATTACTGAAATCGTCCGTGAGGTTGGTCGGGTTATGCAATTTTGTGTGTCGATTTTTAATTTTCACCTTTTACACATTCAATATATCTCAAAAACCATATAGCACACTCTTAATGCATGTTGTACAAGATAAAATGCATTCCTCTTTAAATGCAGTGACATTTGACTTTAGGTTCTTTGATGTTAAAATTCAATGTTAAAATAATTATTTTATTATTATAATTAAATTTTATTATATTTTGTTTATATATATATAACTTCAAAAATGTAATGTGTTTTTAGCTTCTGAATACAACGTTACACGGTGCTTATTGCTATCTACGTTTAGCGTATATTTCACTCGAACTGATCCAGGCCAAATAAAATATATTTTTCGCAATATATTATTTTTAGATATACCAAATATAATATTCCGACATGATTATCTTCACCAAGCCACGCGTTGCCAAAATCTATGTACACATATAGTATATTTTTAGTTCTTCCTAAAACATCGTAGTTGTATTTTATATTTTGAATATAACGTTATGATTTGCTTATTTCCACCTACGTTTCTATATAATATCATTCGAGCCATCGCAACGAACGGGCAAAACACAAATAAGAGATTGTACGTTTAGTGTTACCACTTACCAGTTGATAAAATCCCCACCCACTTGTATTCTTCATCGAGTATCAATCCCTCAGTCTAGAGGTGGGCATAAAAACCGGGTTCGGACCCGATCCAGACCCGGGTACGGGTAGTATCCGATGGGAGGTTCCGGGTTGGACCCGTTGAAACCCGTAGGGTTTTGAGTTTTTTAGCAAACCCGAAACCGAACCCAGCTCGGTTGAACCCGGTATTGGACACACACACACAAGAAAAGAAAAGAAGAAGAAAAAAACTAAACCCGGTATTGGACCCGACCCGACCCGACCCTACCTAGGTATAGCGCCGACCCTACCTAGCGGGTAGGGTTTTCAAGTAGGTGAACCCGACCCGGGTTCATACCCGGTTTCGCCGCAACCCGGGTACAAAGGAACCCGGTTGGGCCGCACCCGGTTTGTATCCGGTTTCAGGTGCGGCCCAATACCCGAAATGCCCACCTCTACGAGTGCCCCCACGTTTAAAATTGGACCGATTTGTCTGATTAGCAGGCCCAAATTTTTAAACGCATGGTCCAGTTAAAAGGCCCATGTGAGTCACAAATGCATAATCCAGTCAACAGGCCCAAAGAACTTAAACTGAAGTACAGAAAAAGGTCCCAGGTCCATAAAAAAGCCTCACGGGATCATATATGATATCAGTGTCATGTCTTCGTCAAGGCCTTGTTGTTTTTTTCAATGGAGACAATTTTTCTCTCACAAACTGAAAATCCTTATCACAATTCACACACATGCGCGAGAATATATACAGAGATATGTTTAATAATGTAAAAGTATATTATGTAGTTTTTAATAAATCGTCGGTTGTGAAACACTTGTATATGTTATTTAAGTTATGATGCATAAGTTGGTTATGTTCTTTTAAAAGTAATATCAAATTTCAGTGTCCTTTAAACTACTTTTATCAGGTTTGAACCTGGTGGTCTTCAAATAATCTTTGACTTTTATCATTAGGTTATCAACATAAGTAGCAACTATATGACGGTTATGTGACCGTATATTCATCTTTCTCCTTTCTCTCACTACATTCTTTCTCTGAGTATATATGATCAACACTACATACAACTAATTATACAGTTTTCAAGTTTCATTAACTAAAACTTTGTTTTCTATTAAACAAACAGTGGTACTACCTTTTTTCTGGTTTTCAAGCTACCCTTGACACCTCGGCTCCTTTGTTAACGTATTCTCATTGACGTTTTGATGAGAAACCACCTCGGTGATCATGCTTGAATCCTTTTTTACGATCATCCCCTACTAGCATCTCCTTGTTCATTCGTCCTTGTTTAAAAAGTCAAATACTTATATTTATACGTGTATGTCATAAGTTGTAGTATGTCATTTTGTTAGCTAGAATGTTGGAAGAAGTCTCTACTAGATATATATGTTGAGTCAACATCTGTCCTTCTTGCTTTCATATGTTACGGGACCATTTTATGTTTCACGAGTGTTTGGCTCTTAGTGCATGTTGCTTGGCACATTCCTTTCATACGGTATAATTTCTACAGTATTATATATATGCTCTAACCCAGACACGTTGTTATGTCCAGGGACGGAGGATAATGGAGACCGGGGGGGGGGGGGGGTGCCGTCCTCTCTCTTTTGTTCGGCGGTAGTGTTAAATTTTAATCCGGTAGTGTAAATTTTTGGTCTGGTAGTTCGCCCCCGCCCTTGGTTATGTCTATAATGAATTGAATTTTTCTACTTTTAGTGATGAAATTTTCATCCATACAAATTTTATAAAAACTTATGTAACATACCACATTTAAAAATAGAGAAAATTCCCTAAATTTCCCATAAATTTCTTATCAAAATGTCTACGCCTTCAAAACTCCTTGTACAGAAGAAGTAGTTACGAAAAGACACGTGTATTTAAGCGCACGAGTGCCTGCACTTGTACTCAGTGGGAGGGGCTCGTAGATAGGGACATTTTAAGCATAAATTTATGAAGTGATATTTTAAAAGAA